>JACCIC010000216.1:572500-905270 GCA_018907035.1 Sycobia sp. Sy_11 | reverse complement strand
AAATTGCATAAATGACAAATGGCACTTTCTCACTCTTTTTATGTTCTTCAAATTTAAGAATATTATTGGAATTATTTATTAATTATAATTATTAATTATAAGAATGTTATTGGAACACCTTTCGCAATGAAATGATTTTGTATGGGCTTTATTCAGTTGTGAGCTTAAAAGTCTGGACAAACTTTTAATCCAAACATAATGGTATTTCGGCGAGCTAGCACTACCATCATGAATATTATTTTCTTCGAATTCATCGATGTAGTAATCTTGAATGAGGAGAAGGTTTACATGTTTCTCCTTTTTATTGGATGTAAAGTGACAAGGTGCTACCTCATATTTCTGTCCAATCTTTCTAAGCATATACACATTTACAGAAATAATATTTAATTTTTCGAATTTTGCAACATCTTTCAGTTTAACTGGAAATTCAATATCATCAAAGGTCAATTCATTCGTATACTGATAATAATTCTGGACCCTTTGAGGATTAATTACATTAGGATATAAAGCTGAAAATATAGCATATTTAAAGCACTGATTATCACTATTACGAACATTAACACATGTCTTTTTGGATATTATTAACTTCGGAAGAGGTATATATGATCTGCCCTTATGTGGAGAAAATTTTTTCATGTTGATGCATAGACTTATAATACTTTTCAAGGTCCATCCTGAATCCTTTTCCTGAAACTCTTCCAAATGTGCAAGAAGAGGATTCCTAATACATTCCTGAAACCTAATTCGATTTTTAAACGCAGATTGGACATCACGCCATTCTACCTTAGCTTCTGTCTCGTCAGAGTTAAGACTTCCTCCATGATGAAGGTGCCATTCAAGTCCTGCTTGTATACACGAAATGTTAGCAAAGCAAGTGGAACACTTTTGCTTTTCTCCTCGAGAAAGATTAATGTCTTCCATTTTTTCCCTCACTTCCTTTATGGATAAATCAGCCATAGCTAGCCAATAACGAATATCATCTTTACTGAACATGTGCACAGTTTCTAAAATTCCACGGTAAAGTTGCACAAGACGTTCGATAGATGCAATTGAAGTCATTTTCACTTTTATGTTTACTGTTAAACTAGTAAACCAAAGAATAAGTCACCAACAAACTTCTTTACTGCGATATAAATTCTAATTGCACCTCAGTCTCCCTTACTTGCTACTCGTCCATTTCATCCCCTCTCTACCTTCCCTATCCCCCATTACGCATCCCATACATCCGTGCCACATCACTTCACTTCTACCTCTACCTACAATCCCTTATGCCTTCCTACTTCTCTCCCTCGCCCCTTACTTTACCCACCCACTTCTCCAGTCGACCCTCTTCCTTCACCCACCACTTCTACCTATTAACCTACCCCTAACTCCCCCCCACTAGCAATCCCTCACCATTCGCTCCACCCTCACTCTATACCCCTTTGCAACCCTCACACTCCCCCCCCCACTGCGCCCTCCCCCCTCCCATATCCCCCTAACAATACACACAACGCAAACCTCCCCTCCATTCTCCCCCCGACCCCCCTATACTTACATTCCCCTCCCCCCCTCCCCCCATTTTCCCCCATCGCCGCATCTGCGAAATACCCCCAAGTCACCAACAAACTTCTTTACTGCGATATAAATTTAGACAAAAAAAATTAAGAGAATCACAAAAGAGAAAAATTTAAACTGAACTTATGTGACTGCGTTGCAGCGAGAGTGTTCTTTCAAGAAAATTGGCCTTTTTTAAAGGAAAGTAAAGAAGTAGGAGGAGAAATCAGAGGTGAACGGAAGATATTGAGTGTGATGAAAACACTAAACTGTGCTTTAAAATCGGGAGGAGGGATATATCGTCTTGCCGCCAATCGAACATCAACCTTTCAGTTCATCATCACAGACCATCACCTGTCTTTTTTTAGCAACCAATTGGGAAAGTGATTTCTGTGTGAGCGGTAGGATAACATGAATGTCTTCGATTACGTTCGTCCAATCAGATCATTGCGTTCCCTCTCCTACATATAAGCATAAGCATTCCCTCTAATCAATGTTCAAACTAAAGAAATTGACCTTCCTTCACCCAGACGCACCTATATTGATGATTTTTTACTCAACCAATCGTAAAAGAGTGGCTAATTTCGGGAGGCGGAGAATCTTGATATAAAATGAGAATGTGAGCACGAAACTTTACATTTCTAGTCATCACTCCAGCTTCTAAAATAAGTGTATAGAAGTGCATAATGTCAAGAGTACGACAATATGAGGTTGTTTTTAGAAAAAATATCTTGAAATGTCCGGAAGATAAAGTATTCCTCTGCGACATACAGGGATTCCAAACAAGTGGCCCGCAAAGCCTTATTTTAAAAGAATTTAGTTTGCTGAGTTTAGAAAAAGGTGCACTGCCCACCGTATACCTCTTTAAGTCACCATTTCCATGGAGCGAATTGACTTGGAGTGAAAAAAAACAGTAGACTGGCTGCAACGTGAATATCATGGAATTGAATGGGATTCTGGCGATATTCCTTATCACCGACTCAAAAGCACATTAGACATTTGTTGCACTGGAGTGCAAAAATTGTATATGAAGTGGCGAGACAAGAAGGAATGGTTATCAAACTTTCTACCAAATATGTAAGTAATTTCTATACTTTTACAATCACCTTGATGTATATATATATATTCATATACGTTTATTATAATTATTCATCTTTCTTCATACTTTTTCATACTTTTATCACACTTTTCTCATACTTTTTCATACTTTTATCATACTTTTCTCATACATACTTTTCTCATATTTTTTCACACTTTTTTTTAAAAAAAAAAATAATTTAATTCCAGAATTATATCAGATGTCGAGGAGTTGCATTGTCCTTCATTACAATCAATGCAGAGTAAAGGTTCATATGTGCTGTGTCAAAACCATCAATTGTCTAGGAGACATTTACCAATGTGTGCCATCCGTAACGTCTTGATAATCCGCACATGGTTACAAAATTATTTGAGTGGAAAGAATGGACGAGACGAAATTGGATAAGAATATAATAAAATGTATATTAATATTAAAAATATTATTAATAAAATGAATTTATAAATCAAATCATGACTGTAAATAATTTTCCTATTTCATTATAATAAAAATATATATATTTGATACATTAAAATTTTATTAATTTGCAATAATATGAATTTATATTATCAACAGTATATTCATAAAAAAGTTATCTACATAATAAATTGTATATTACCATAAAAAAAATTAATAAATAAAATTTATAATAAAATCATAAAAAATTAAATATATTTGTTAATTATATACATTATTGTAAATTATGAGAGGAGGGAGAGGTTTTTGGATATTAAAAAGAACAGTTTCCTTTAAATATTGTTTTAATTATTATAATACTGTAAAGTATATTAATAAACTACATTCATAAAATTTTAATTTTATTTTTATTCCTTTAAAACTAAATATATTTGTAAAAAAGTTATTTGCATAATAAATTGTATAATAATAAATAAAATTTATATTAAAATCATAAAAAATTTATATATATATATATATATATATATATATATATATATATATATATATATATATATAGATATTTAAGTTTTATATTTTAACTTCTAAAATATTACAAGTAATACATTTATCTTATACATTATTATTATATATTATATGAGAGTAGGGATAGATAGATAAAATACAGATTCCTTTAAATAGTGTTTTATTTATTATACTATTATAAAAGTATATTAATAATTACATTTATAAAATTTTAATTTGATTTTTTATTCTTTTAAAACTAAATATATTTTTTACTTATTTAATATATATAATCAAGTTTTATAATTATATTATAAATAATATAAGATTAAAGAAAGGTGATTGAATATTAAAAAAATATATTTTATTTTTATTTATAATTATATATATATATTTTATTTATTATTTTTATTATATACATATTACATTTATATAAATTTTTTTTATTTTGTCTATGATAGTATAATTTCCTCAGAAATTATTTTCGGCTTCTCCTTTTCATTTTCGTCTGGCATGCTTGTTATGCTATTGCTACGGCTGCTGCGACTGCTGCAACTGTTACTGCTGCTGCAGCTACGAATCCGACTGCGGCTACATCTTTGCGATGTAGATGTGGTCGCCTTCTGCTCATTTTTCATTGGAAAATATTTAGCCAACTCTGTGGCATCTGGAACTGAAAATAAATTATGAAATTAAATAAATTATAAATTACAGTAAATAATAAATAAATTAAAATAAATAATCATAAATAATAATAAAGTAAAATAAATAATAAAAATGAATTAAATAATAAATAGAAATAATAATGAAATAAGTAATGAATAAAATGAAATAAATAAATTAAAAGAAATAATGAATCAAATAAATAAAGAAAATTTTAACTTACACTTAAACGAGTCCAGTGATTTCTCGATCTTCACGGCGTACTTTAAGCACGCCACCATTGCCTCCAATTTTTCGAGGGATAATTCCAATGAACTTTTCTGACGCCGATGCGTCTTCTCCGAGGAGCCGAATAGACGATGAATTTTTGTCATCGATTTACGCGGCACCTTCTGCGACATTGGTGGCGATTGTTTAGCCATCATCTTACCAATAATTTTTCCTGCTTCTACTCTCATTTTGATGATGAAGGAAGCTGCAGCAAGATGACCAAAAGCAGTTTTCCTCCGTGGTATTTAAAGCAATTTCAAAGTAGCAGAGGAAGGAAAAGCCTTCTCTCATTGGTTCAAAAAAATCTCCTTCTTCATTTTCCATAGTTCAAAAAAAAATGTTTTCTCATTGGTTGAATAAGTTTCCAATCATAGCCTTTCCCTTCCCAATCCCTTCCTAAAAATACAAATAATACGTAACTAACATCGCAAGAAATTCATTTCCCATTCCCACTCATCTATCTCGATTTACATAGACTCTATTTCATCTCCACACTATAAAAAAATCATGGTCAAAAATGTCGGAGACGCTACAAAAGCAAATGAGAGATGTGGAAAAGGATTTCTCACTTTCGTTAGCGGCTGTCACTTCAAAAGTAAGCAATGCATATTGCTGAAAATTTTCTCGTACTTCAGGGGCATGCGTACCAACATAATAAAAAAAATTTTATACACTCTCCAAACCTCTCCCCACCCCCCCCCCTCGCTTAATACCCCTGTCCAATTCAGCAAACCTCTCCTCCTCACGATACAAGACCCGCATCATGCCCTCTCCCAACTTCCACCCCCCCCTGAACAGATACCAAAAGCCATCCACCCTAACAACCCACGACACATACACTCGCAGCCTCCGCACCACGCCACTCACCGCTGGGCCTAGCAAAGCGACGATGAGGTCCCCACGCACCGTACCCGCCCGAGAACGCACAGGAATAACAACCTGCAAACAGAAGAAAAAGAATCGCAACCTGACCAACTACACACTAATCGCAACGCGCCCCCACAAAATATCACCTCAAAGCCGCAGCACCCAATAACTCCGTCCGACTTCCCCACCCACCACAATGCAACCCACCCCCTACCATTCCCCCCGCCCCTAATCCTGTTCTTTACCCCTTCCCCTTACTTCCATCTCCCCCACTGTAATCACTTTCCCCTCCCCCGCCACCCCCACGCGGACTCTCCAAACCCGCGAAATTTAAAAATTCTCGTTACTTTTTAAACACACCTCATATAAGTTTCCCCCGTCGAAGAACCCGCTCGAGATAAGTCCGTGAGTAATACCGCGAGTAGAAGTTAGCCGGTCATTTGTAATATAAATGTAAGAAATAGCGGGTGTAGCTAGCAACCCAAATGTACTTATAGGAATAAAGAAAGTTTATTGTTAATACATATGTTCCACTTCACGGCACACTTCCCTTTCCTCTTCCCCTTCACATCATCCGCTTCGGCTCCATAGGTGTTCCCCAACGCACTGTGTCGGTGCCGCCACGAGGTAAGTGTAACCTCTAAAAAGGTGGTTATAAGTGGCACCCAACAGCGTAGGGCCCGACAAGAAGCATTTGGGAACATAAAAAAAAATCCATGTGCTTGACAGTTGAAGAGAGAGATAGAAGATCAATGCAATGCACATTATGTTTCCCTTTTAAAAATTTTTTCCCTTCTCCTTTGCTCGCTACCACATACAGTTATTTTCATAAATAGCAACAATTAGTACACACTAATATCTAAAATATAGCAGGAAGAGAATATAGAAAATTCTTTTTTTTTCTAACCTCCTTGAAAATATAGCAATACTTGTAAATTCCCTCAGCATTTGTAAATAATTCTAATTACTTCTCATCATTATAGGTCAATAGTTTACAAATAAACAATTACAGTTTCTCTAAATTACATGTAAAATATCAATTTCTTTTTCTCAATGCCGTGTCCCCCAATATTTACATATCTACATAGCAATAGCAAGGTAAATTAGCACCCTTGTATACCATATAAGGTACACACAACAGCCACCACCCGCTCAAAAACGATTCCCGTCACAATTTTCTGAGCACAAGCATATAAATAATGCCATGATATACTTTTAGAAATCATTCTGAATATTATTATGAAACATATGTCTAAAACTTATACATAGTGAATATATATATATATATATATATATATATATATATATATATATATATATATATATTATTTGGTGAGAAACACAGATGATTGTCTATAAACATGCTTGTTCTAAAATCAATATTTTAGAATATTTTTCTCATTTTACATGGAATATGTGTCCTATTTTTTTAAACAATTCTAAATAAATTATTAATGTTCTTTATATGAATCTGATATAGACAAGAAAGAGGAAAGAATTTTAATAACAATTTCATTATAAATTTGACAGTATTAATGTAGTACATACTCCATGTATTTAATGCGGTATTATAATTTCATTCAAAATTCATAAATATATATGTACATGATATATGATTCATATTCTTTTAAATACTTTTTACTATTTTCTGACTATCTGTATAATTTTCTCCCTACCGATATGCTACATGTAATTGTATGCTTACCTATCGTATGCACTTTTCTTTATCCTTTTTATTAATTTGATAAGTGATAGAAGAAGAGTTTTTCCAATCTTAAAACTTTTAGCAGTTTCATAAATCAAGTACAATCAGAAAAAATAAAATCCAAAGAGATTTTATAGAAATCAAGAAATTTTCTTAAAATAATTTAGCAAAAATTTAAAAAGGCGACGTTTAGTCAGTATTAAAGTAACATAACTTCTTATGCTAAACATAGAATAATAATATCAGAAAATATCAAGAAGACATTCAGAATAAATCAACGCAGATACTATTGACAATTAAACATATTTAAATAAATAAAAGTAGCCTTAGCACACAACAAGAGAATGGATGTGATTATACAAACTTGTAATAGAGCAAATGACTTATTGGTAAACTAACATGTTCACCAGTAAGCAACATTGACGTTTAATAATATTGATGCAACAAATAAATAATTAAAAAATAACTAATAAATAATTATACCATTAAATAATAATTAATAATATTCAAATAATTAAAGTACTGATAATGATATGAAAAAAAAATCAAGCAATAGTATTCGATATTTATTTAATTAATTTTTTTTATTCACTTTCACAGCTAAATAGAAATAATTAACAAACTTATAAAAATTAAAATTTATTTAAATTGAATTAATTTTAATTAATTAATTAATATTTAATATTTTAATTGAATACAATTTTTTTTATTCAATTACAAAAAAATATTTACAATTTCAATCTTTTTTTTTCTTTTTTCTCCTCAAAAAAGCAGCTACAATAAATTTACTGGGATGAAAATAAATAGATAATTACTATGTTTAAAATACAATACTGAATTAACTAACAATAATAAAATAATTAAAAATTCAATATTAGAATAAATAAACTAATAATCACAAATTAGTTCATAAGTAAAATTAAATCAATAATTATACCATTTAAATTAAATTAACCATAATAACTACCAGTAAAATAATTAATTGAATTAATAAAAGATGTTAACAATTAGACAATTATTGATTACATGATAAAATTAATAACAATATAATAAGATATTAAATAAATATACTTATAAATCAATAATAATAAAATAATGTAAAACAAAATAATTAATAATAAAACATACACTAAAATATGAAGATTAAATGAAGAATAATTGTTGTTGAGAACATAACAACATTGTTCGCAACAACCTGAAACTACGACAACATTAGAAGAAATAGAAGAGGCTCGTCCGGAACGACGTAAAAATAGCGAAAATACAGACAACGAAATCGTCTGCGCTCGTTCGAAAAGACTAAAACTAAATAGCATCAGCCCTCGAAACAGACTTAGAACCATGGAAGATGGTGATCTCGTCGAAAGACCGAGAAAGAGTCCTCTTCGAATGTCACAATACACCCAGAGCAGGCTACTTTGGTGTTAACAAGACCTTCAACAAAATCAACCAAAGTTATTACTGGCCTGGCATGCGAAAAGACATATAGAACTACGTTAAACACTGCCCGAAATGCCAGCTCCATAAAGTATCAGAGCGATCACCAGCTGGACTAAGGTCACAACGAAATATCGAAGGCCTCTGGACAAGTGTGGCAGCCGACATTATGGGGCCCTTTTCCCCGAGCAAAGGGCAGCATAAATATTTGCTGATCTGTGAAGATCTTTTCACCAAATACATAGGGGTGAAATCATTGCGTAAAGCCACAGGACAAAACATCATCAAAGCTTTAGAGGAGCTCATAATATTCAAATGGGGCTGCCCGAAATTTTTAATAACTGACAATGGTACCGAATTTGCGAACAAGTTCGTTAAAGACAACTGGAAAATCTGGGCGTGATTCAGCAATTCATCGCTCCGTATCACACGCAAGCAAACCCAGTGGAGAGTCAACAGAACCATCAAATCAATGATCACAATCTTCATCGGAGAAGATTACCGAGACTGGAACCTCCACCTTTAAAAATTTGCTTTTGCAGCAAACACATCGATAGATGCGAGTCCGCAGGTATTGCCTGCTTTCCTTAACTTTGGACATAATCCTAGAGAAGGACCCGCGTACCGCAATACACGCGAAAAAAATGTGAATAAGATCCCTGACACAAGAAGACTGATTGAACCGTATGAATCAGTTACCACCCATTTACTCCCTAGTCAAGAAAAATCTGACTAAAATCAGCAATAAGTAGGATCATTACTATAATCAAAATAGAAGACAGGAAATTTTTAGCACCGACGTCCTGGTATGTCGACGTAATTACGTATTATCGTGCTGTTCCGACAACTTTTCGACCAAATTGGCGCCGAATTACATAGCCTCATGTCGCGCCATAAAGAGAATTTTTCCTGCTATTTATGAATTGGAGGATGCAGCCGGCAAGAGGCGAACGAAAGTACGTGTTTCTGATATGAAGCACTCTCACTCTTCACAATCACTCTCCTAACGATCCTCCATCTCTTCCTACAGATACAATTCAAGATATACAAAGGAGTAGGGCGCGATCGAGGATTACGTCGCTCAATAAAGAAAAAAACCATATGGTCTCCGATCAGGATACACAGAAGATACGCGCAACCGGACATCTTGCCAGAAAGAGCAGATGTCAATGTCCAATGTGGCAGATGCCATAAAACATGTAGAAGATTTTTGCGCTCAAACCGATCTCATTGACCTTAGCCCTGACTCAAGTCAAGAGATCGACGCTGATGTGGGACGACCGATGGTCATGAAGCCGGTCGATGAAAGTTCGTTTGCTCTATCTCTACTAGACACGAACAAGCCCCCATCAGACAATAAAGAGCAACAAGATCCCTTCCACCCAATCCCTATAGAACCATATCAGCCGCTGAGACCTCACATTATGAGGAAGGTAAAGAATACGGACTTAATTTATAATCCTTTCGCAAAAACGTATGAGGACCTGGGAGAGAGAATCGTGGCCGATACTGACTCCGACAGCAACGACTCACAGAAAACGGGTCCGTTAGAGCAATCAGCAAGATGATCGTCTATCGGACCCCAGCGGACGCTATGCCGTATACGTCTGGGCGACAAATCCGTTGTATTAGTCCTCTCCCCTACTGTCCGAGTCCCCGGATCCATCGGAAGCCACTGAAACCGCAACCGACTACAGTCAGCCGCGCTGAATCGATTATCTACATCAACACCCCGAAATAAGTCGAGGTTCGCCTTTACTGCGGCGACCGTTGCACGTTTATGTGATCGGTTGCCATGTAGAAAACAGGCAAATGGAAGACTCGCCCTAACCCCCAGGGATGACGTCAAGACGACGTGGATAAAAAAACTCGTTCGGACGAATACCGTTTAGAGGATAGTTGTGAGGTGAAACCCTTTATCATACCGCCACAAGTAGTCCCTGTTGTAGGCACAAGGAATTCAGCGCTGCTTCAAATAAAAGAGACATCTGCAATTCCCTCCAAAAGCAATCCCACCATCCCTGCCTTATTGGATTTAGCCATTGTGCCACCACCAGACTCGTGCCTCCCAAATGACCTTACCCTTCAGCTCCAGCATCCCCACCAACCCTCATCAACGCACAAGTTCCATTCGCGCAAACGATGCTGGAACTGTCAAGGGAAAGAACACCGGTATTCCGAATGCCTACACCCACGCAAAAACAAGTTCTGCTATAGGTGTGGCAGTTCCATCAAGGACGTGCATACCTACGATCACGAATCACAGTCATTGAGAAAGAAAGTGAAAACCACTCGACGACCGAAGGAAGAAACAACACGTCAAGAAGACAAAGAAGATAGCAGTAATGGTACGAGGCTCACACTGGTCTACTTTACAACGGATTAAGCCACGTTAGCGCAGACAATTGAATAAGTTAGGACCGCGATTGGCCATAGGACGCAACCAATGATCATTGTTATGCCGGGAGTGTCAGACTATATGGCCAAGTAGACGACAGCCTCAGTGCGAGGCACATTCCCTCGCCCCCCAAACAGAAAATACGCCACTACCGTCTCAGCCAGCTGATAAATAGCATAAACGACCCTACCAGACAAATATATATTATTGTCCCCTACAATCTCAGCCGCCACTCTCGACAGATAGTCAGAAGGAGTACAATTAGAGTCATCAAGAATATACCCTTCATCACTACTTGTAATAGCACAAGTGTGAATCGGGAGGCGCACCACAGCAAAATTCCGTATGAGTGAAGATTGAACAATGGCTCACTAAAGTTCACTGTATTTGCCCGCAACCATATCGACACCGCCTTAAATACAAGGGATAAAAGATATACATTCACGTGTTCCCTGTTTCCAGCGGAACCAGTGAAAAAGAATCACCTCACGCAGATGCCGGCCGTAACAATGAGCCCAAATCAATACGAGGTAAACCAAAAATTGAACATAGAAGTATCCTGGCGTCCCAGTTGAAGAGCGAAGATGACGGACAGAAGATGATAGAAAAATTAATTTAAGTACTTAGTATATAAAGAAATTGAAATTAAAACTAGGTTATAGGATGTAATACTCAACTAATATCACAAAATTGCATTTCTTATGTTAGGTTGGAATCATTTTTAAGTATCATTTTCTCTTGTTTAACAAAAATTTAATTTGTACTTAAGTCAGTATAAGAACATTAAAATATATAAACTGTAAGAAATCTTTAGTATCGTATATTAATACCATAAGCGATAAACGTAGAATAGGGATTGGTTAAGACTAGTAAAATTCAAATATACCTTTTTATTTCTCTTTCTCGTTAGTAATGAATAAGTAATTATCGTAGTTAACAAGTAGGTTAGTATTATTTCAATAAAGTATTCCGAGTTTCAGTCTGTAAAGGGCATCCGTGCGTGTAAAAGCGATGCTACATCTTTCCTTCTTTCCATTCATTTTATTTTCTTATTAACGATATAGTTGTAAGACATACCCCGAATGGGCGATACGTAAACCAAAACATTTCCCCCGTTCGTCTCCTCTCCTATCCAACGTACCGTTTAGTAAGCCAACTAAGGTTCAGTGGTTTACCACCAACTTCGGGTTTGGTAGGGGGAGTTTGTGACTATCATTTTCGACAGCCACAATTAGTTTACTTTGCCACAATAGTAGAATTTCGATTATCGAGATGTCGCGCGAGCAACTGCACACGAAATCGACACGACCACTAGACGCGCCACGCCGAGGAGATTAGGCTCGGCACTCGGTGAGTGAGGACAACACTATTCGCTCTCCAAGTTATTAAATATCATTTTATTTAATGCCGCCCGGCTGCATACCACGCTGAGTAATCACAACTAACGGCTACATCGAAAAACCAGGGAAGAAGAAGAGAGATCAGCGAAAGAAGAAGAGAAGAAGACTAGCAAGGCACCAAAGTCGTACGTGACTGAGCGAGATGACGAAGACTGCACCAGCACGGTCGACGGAGCCAGCTAGGTCGACAGCCAGCTGCCGACGGCCCGCCGCCGCCGCGTCGCCGACGTTGCCAAGCATCGTCGCCTGAAGCGAACGCTGCAGCTATCCTGTCGTGCGGTGACCACAGCCTTTCTCCAGCCAGCATCCAGAGGATGCCTTATATGTTCGCCAACGCACTGTGTTGGTGCCGCCACGAGGTAATAAGTGTAACCTCCAAAAAGAGGTTATAATATATATATATATATATATATATATATATATATATATATAATATCATTTGATTCGGTACAGACCTTACTATATCCCTATAAAACAGATTTTGAATATATTAGTAAAAAAAATGTTAGGTAAATTGTCCTTAGGAACTGCGCATGGAAGAATACGCGTATATGAGCTTGCGCTATCGACAGATCTACTCGTGGCTCAGGTTCAGAAAACAAATGTCAACTAAATGACATCGTTATTTTTTTTCTATTCACACAACTTCGAACAAGAAAAACCGTTCACAAAAAAGAAGTTTCTCGTTTTCGGGGAGAAAAATACGATGTTCTTCAGCTGTTTTACAGATAAAAATGCTACTTTTTTCTCTCATTGGTATGAAAAGAGTTTATGATTCTTTCTCCGCCAATCAGAATTTTAAAAGAAGCATATTCTGTATAAGGATTTCGGCATCCAATCTATCGCGTCTACGTAGTTAAAAATTTATAAAATAAAGATTTATTTCTTTCTGTCACTATAAAATATTTATTCAAATAAATATCTCTTTTGGGAAATATCGATTTATTATGAAAATATAAAAAAGCTTTCCTTATTTAAAATAAATACATTATGGTCGGTTCCTAGATATACCTGAATGTTTTTCAGCTATAATGTCGCTCAAGGAAGGAAAATGGACATGTGTCCTTTTCTCTTGAGTCTTAAATCTCTGAATTAGCTATAGTTGAACAGTTGAAAATATTTTTTAATTCCAAATTATTCCGGAGACGATAAGACTTTAGAAGTATAGTAGAATAAAGTAATGAATAAGAATTCACATTATAAATGTTATTTCATTTCCTACTTATTTCATATCTTATTTCATATATCTTATTTCGTTATCTTGTGTCATAACCTATGCCTTCTGTGTTTCGCGTAACTGACTTTCAAGATTCGTTTACTCCTAAACAATTATCTTAACTTCAAAGTTAAAACAACTCGAGACATATAATAATTTAATTCATTGCATTTTTCCTATATTTTTTGACTCATATTCATTGAATCTCAAGTGGTCGGCTTATAGTTCTTGAGATTTGTCGGAATACTGTTATTGAGAACTGAAATTCATATTAGAAAACCTATATATGTTGAGCTGTTGGTATTGGACTTATGCAAAACCTTAGCTTACGGATTTTATTATGAACATATGCAAAAAAGAAAGAGTGAACACTGTAAATTCTTATATGCAAATACTAAAACTTTTGTATAACTGGTAGCATAGCTCACATTGCTGCTGATTTCATATCAATTTTAACAAAGACATCATTCAACTAGGGAATTCATCTCTTTATGCGTGTGTTTTTTAAATTCCACAAAATATTTTAAATAGTTTATAAAATTTTGCAGATAGACTAGAAAACATTGAACAATATCGCACGAGGTGGATTTCGTCTCACTAGCAGAATTTTTAAATTAAAAATAAATGGAAATTATATAGTTATGAAAATCAAAAAAGTTAATACGAAATTCGTATGGAAAGCCGTGTTTGATTTTTTGATCGATTTTACAACAATATGTGCAAGTAATTTAATAAAATTCAATTATTTATAAAATTTTTGGTGAATAGAATTTTGAATTTATAACAGCATAATATGGAAAATATATATGTAAGATGAAATAATTAAACAACATTTTACATAAAGCGAGGTGGACTTATTTATTAATCCCGCTAACAACATTATACAAAATTAATTTTGCATATCAAAAGTATAATCGTTTATAATAATAACTTATTGCTTAAGTTATAAACTCTCTTTATTTGTCCCACTATTATAAAAGCTATTAAATCCATTAATCTCATTAGTTCTTAAAAACTGCATAGCAAAATTGATTCAGTCTATCAGTATATAGCTTTTTTTTAGGTAAGTCTATGCTTAAGAATAGTATTAAAAGCTGCTGCAATATCTTTATCAGTCTTTTGGCTTAAAGTTACATCATATACCAATTGAGATTAAGTATATATGACTGTAATCAAATATCTGTATCCTTTATTTTCTCTAGCATCAGGTTGCATTTCAACGAAATCTGCTTGTCATGTCTCAACAATATCACATTCTCAAATGTTCGTTGATCATAATTTCTACGGGTAGACTTGAAGTCCCCACACTATAGCTATTTTCTTTGTATACTTCATTGTATATTTTTACTGCTATCTCTAAAATATATTGTATTGTATTAGTAATAGTATTTAATCCACTTTTAATTTTTTATTTCGATGCATTTAATGTTTTTGAATTTGAATAGTATTCGTATTTTGATTTATATTACAGAATCGTGTCAGAACTTGGAAATTGAATAAACATATATTTTAATATTTAAAAAATGTATATCGTGTGTAAAAATAAATTATTTTCCTGATCGGCCCTCCATTCCAGAAAAACTTCCTCCTCTCTCAAAACGACCGTGGTAAATACCGCGTAAGCTATCTCGAGGGGGGTAGGACCGTTACACATTATTATCAGATAACAAATCTTAAATTTTTTGTTCATTAAAAGTATATATATATATATATATATATATATATATATATATATATATATATTGTTCTCCTCTTCGGTTTTGATATGTGAGGTTTTATTATGAAAACATGGTTACACATCCTTTATTCAAAGAATCGTCCATCGGAAGCTATAACTTTTTCTCATCTTTCTAGCAATTTATAAATTCTGGCCCAAAAAATTTCTCGTCTTTTGAGCCCAAGTACATATTGAGCCAATAGATGATTCCCTCTCCTGAACTGAAACGTAATTCCTGAAAAACGTTCTGCCTGGATCGAAATAAGTGGTAGTCAGTTGGTGCTAAGTCTGGACTATAAGACGGGTGAGGCAGAATTTCCCATTCACTATTCGTCAAAGCGATGTGGAGCGAAGCCGCAACTTGTGGCCGAGCGTTATCGTGATGAAAAATAACGGACTCGTGTATGGTCGCACATTCTGTCCATTTTTCCTGTAATGCTCCGTTCAATCAAATAAGTTGGGTTCGATACCCTGGTCCTTTGATTCTTTGATCATTCGGAAGCAGTTCATGATATACGAGACCCTTTTCACACCATCATACACAGAGCATAACCTTTACGTGAATATTTGCATTAGAGCATAACATTACCGTGAATATTTCATTTTGATGTCGTTTGAGCGGGCTTTCCGGGCTTTGTATACGATTTTCTGCCTTTAGTGTTATCATAATAAATCTATTTTTTAATACCACTGACAATTTCCAACCTTTTGAATGCGATGAGTTAACTTGACAAAATAAACGACACCGAAAGAAATGCTCAAATATAATGCAGCAAAGTTTTTGACAGATACAAGGTGTGTCCAAAAAGTAACGAGAATTTTTAAATTTCGCGGATTTGGAGAGTCCGCCTGTATAAAACTTTTTTATTATGTTGGTATGCATACCCCTGAAGTACAATAAAATTTTCAGCAATATTCATTGCTTAGTTTTTAAGTGGCAGCCGTTAACGTTAGATGTGTTTTTTGAGCTCGGCGAGCTTCGTTTGGGAAAAAAATGGAGGAAAGAATTTGTATTCAATTTTGCGTAAAAAATGAAATAAAGTATAGTGAACATTTTAAAATGTTAACAAAGGCATACGGTGAGTCTGCTATAAGTAAAGCAAGGATTTACGAGTGGTATAAGCGTTTTCAAGATGGCCGCGAAAACATTGAGAATGAACGACCCGGATGCTCAAGCACATCAACAACCGATGAAAACGTAAAAAAACTAAAAGAAATCGTTATGAACGATCGCCGAATCATAATCAGAGAAGTCGCTGATGTTGTTGGCAGGTGGCTCATGCCATGGAATTTTTTCGGATGTTTTGGATATGAAACATGTGGCAGCAAAATTTGTTCGAAAATAAGACATATACATATATCTTATAAAAAAAATTATAACAAATCATAAATAGTTGGATAAAAATCATTATTTCAAATGATAGAATACATTAAATATATGATTATTAAATGTATATTTAAAATAATTTTATCCTTTTAAAATAATTTAAAAGAATTTTAAAAGAATAGATCAGAACATTTTTTCAAAACAAATTTTGAAATAAAAAGAAAAAAATTCTTGAATTATGAAATTTCCTAGAACTTCTTTAAATTCAAGGAATTTAGCCTTTAAAAAATTGGGGGGGGGGCAATCCCTCCGCAGGATTCGATGGTCGTCGATGAAATTACATCTGTTCCTCTTGCCTTGTTTTATTGTTGCTATTTCCTCTGTGCTCTTTATGCACATTCTTCAATGTCCTATCCATTATTTATTCATATTGTATTATTCTATTGTATTACACATTTACATTATTATTAGCATCATTGCTTTATTGATATAAATTATTTTTCTACTAAATAAAGTTAAAAAGTGCTGTAAACTTGTCAAAGTAAAAGATTAAAGTAAAAAGTAAAGATAAAATTACAGTGAAAAAAAAAATAAATCTACGTTTTGCGATTTCATAATGGTTGTGAAACGATATTGGTTGAATTTTTGGCGAAATGTTCACGTAAAATCAATGCAGTGTGAACTGGTGAAATATCGTGATGCAAAAACCAAGAATTGTCTTTCCATCAATCTGGCCTTTTAAAATGAATAGATTCATACAAACGATGCATAACACTCAAATAATATTCTGTATTAACTGTTTGGTCGGCTGGGAGGAATTCATAATGCACCACACCACGATAATCGAAAACCACAGTGAGCATAACCTCGATTTTTGAGCGACTTTGGCGTGATTTTTTCGGTCTCCGCTCTCCTTTGGCACGATGTTCGCTCGATTAATTAGTTGCTTCTGAATCGTAAACATAGACCGAAGTCTCAGCTTCAGTTATTATGCATTCCATCCTATCCTGATAGTTCGAAAGCTTCGTTTCACAGACCACGATGCGACGCTGTTTTTCCAAAAAATTGAGTGTTCTAGGCACCAATCGAGATTCACTCTTTTCAGGCACAAAATGTCTTGCAAAATTGTGTTGACTGGCCCATTTCACAATTTGCGAACCAATTCTTCGATTTTGTCGACGTGGAGCCCATCAGTAGATGTTTTTGGTCGTTTTGGAATAATTTCAGACATTATAAAAACCGAAGAGACAACTTTTCTTTGTTCTCAAAACTCGAGCGTAACTATGTAACAAATGACGATTATTGCGTGAAATTTGGCACAGATAACTCTGACAGTACCACCAACTGAAAAGTTGAAACATTTGTTCAAATCGACCAACCCGGGAAGTTTGAATTGAAAAGTCTTCCTCATATTTGTACACAGTAATATAATAGATCTATAAATAAGTGTGTATGTATGTACATTTATTTGCATCAATCGGCTCGAACATTTCTGCAATTTTAACTACTTGCAGAACCGTGTCCATCTCATGTACTCTCAGAATCAGAGCCCTCCAACCAGCGATCGTAGCTGGAGGTTTTCTTCCCTCCTTCTGTGGTGACGGCCATCCTGACTTCTCGATGGATGGGGTTACCGCCGTACTCAGAGAGTCTGCGGCGATTAGATTAGATTGCCTTGCTGGAGAAAACTTTCCAATTGGTCAAAAAAAAAAGAAAAGATCCGCTTTCATTTAGTCTGTGATGTGCGGATAAGTCCATCCCATCTATTTTTGTCAGCAGAAATTTTTTTGTGGAGGAACTCCATTTTCTCCTTCCTCACATTCAACCCCTGTCACTTCTCTGATGAAAGGACATAGTTTTCAGATGGATAAAAAAATTGAACCTCCTTCCTCTTAGCTTCGGTGAAGTGTATATTATTCCTCATTGATGAAAAGTTGATTTTGACTCCCTGAAGTCCCTCCTTTTGATTATTCGGTTGCAATATAATTTAAAAAAGTTATAACTCTAACTATCATGACTAGAATGACTTGTCCGCCTCTTATGTTCTATGATTTAAGCGATTTAACGTTGTCCTTCATTTGAGTGAGAAAACGTGTGACAGATAAAGAAAAATATTTCAGTATATAGTATTAATGAATGGCTATAACCATATTCATTCATAATTATCAATGGTCAGCGGATTAAACTAAATGATAAATCAATCTCGGTCAGTATAACATGATACGTACGTGTTCGTCTCTACTCAGATCCGCTTTTACATGCTCCTATCAAAAAGCGAACCTTTTTGAAAATTAAATGCCTATATACTGATTTCCCATAGTCACTTCCTTTTTTAAATCCAACGATGTTATACTCAGCCGAAATCGCGAAGACACAAAGGGAGTAATAGGTTTCAGTATATTGTATTGAGACACGTGCCCGCTTAATCATTCATAACCATAAACGTTAAGCGGATTACACTAATTAATTGGCTCAACCTGAGCTCCGTACTTATACGCTTCTACTTGGACTCTGTCCTATGCTTCTCCCGAGAAGTAAACCTCTTTCAACATTTAGAAAAGTACAATTAGTAAAAAACTGTAATTCCCGTAGGTTTGTGAAGTAGTAAAACAGAGACTGGTACTGTGCAAAAAAACTTTGCGGAAGGTTTTAATCTTCTGCTTTAATATTAACAAAGCTGAAGCTGGTCTAATGCTCTCAAAAATATATGATAGGGCCGCTATTAGTGGAAGAACGCGCAGAGAGTGGTTTCAACGCTTCAAGAACGGTGATTTTCACGCCGAAGACCAGCATGGCGGTGGAAGAGAAAAGGTTTTCGAAGATACTGAATTGAAGACATTACTTGATCAAGATTCGTATCAAATACAACAAGAAATTACAGAATGATTTAGAAAGAAGGAAATTCGGTACCGTCCGAGTTAAAGCCGAGAAATGTTGAACGTTTGTTTAAGAGATGTTTATTTGCTTGTGAACAGCTGCTTGCAAGGAACAGTTGGAAGGGAGTTTTGCATCGTATTGTGACTGAAGACGTATAATAAGTTCATTACGATAATCCCAAATACAGAAAATCATGAGGATATCCCGGCCATGCTTCCATGTCGACGGCCAAATCGAATATTCACGGTTCCAAGGTCATGCTTCGTATTTGATGAGACCAGCTCGGTGTAGTATATTATGAGTTGTCAATACCAACTCAAATAATCACATACGATCGTTATCCAACGCAATTAATGCTTTTGAGACAAACATTAAATGACAAGCGGCCACAATAGAACGATAGATATGAAAAAGTGAGTTTACAGCATTACAATGCTCAACCCCATGTGATCCAGACATACTTGGAATCGTTGAAATGGGAAATTCTAGCCCACCCGCTGTATTCTCTAAACGTTTCTCCCACAGGCTGCCACTTGTTTCGAACAATGGCACATGGCCTGGTTGATCAGCACTTCCGATCTTATAAAGAATTAAAAAACTGGATCGATTCGTGGATCGCTTCAAAAGATGATCAGTTTTTTCAACACGGGATTCATATATTGCCAGAAACATGGGAGAAAGTAGTGACCAGCGATGGATAATACTTAGAATTATAAATGTATAATCAGTTTTTTACAATAAAGCCTCGCAATTCGGAAAAAACGGCCGAAGCAAAGTTGTGGACCTGATATTAATTTAAGAATATACTTGATTATTTTTGTAACTAAAAACTGAATTCTATGATTTTCTCGCAGTCACGCGATCTAGCAGTTGTATCATGATGCATTTTTTTTAATATGTCATTTTGTTCTAATTTTGAAGCACATATTTTCCATTTGGTTGATTCATCTATCGTGTGAACCTCTGGCATTTGTAGATTTTATTTATATAGGTTATTATTCTCTACACAGTAGTCGGAATTCTTTTCCAGATAGGTTTTGACGAATGTAGCGAGGCGATTAACCATTTACCCTAGCTTTTTCACTGGTACTTGGTTAGTGCAATAAAATGGTACCCTTCTAGATAGTCTCGAAATTGCCAAATTCCGCATTTAATGGCTAAACACTCAAGCTCAGTTGCAAAATAATTTTTTTCTGTAGGCGTGAGAATGTGACTGGTATTACAATAATTCGCGCAGATTACATCGTATAATTGCGTAGGGCGGTCCCTAGTCTTCCATATTAGTATTAGTCTGACGAATAAGGTTTTGTCCAGACTGGACAGGCAAGAATAAGTGTATTTATTAAACTACTTTTTACTTCATCAAATGCTTTTTGTTACATTTATTACCATTCCTATACAGGCTTTTCTTTATTAACTTATGTAAAAGAGCAAAAACATTGGGAATTTCGTTTAAAAACAGTACATACCACGATATTAATCGCATAAATCGTTATACCTCTTTCGGATATCTAGACAGAGAAATTTGTCATGGCTTTGCCTCTTTATCTATAATATAATCTAGATATTTGAATTGTGGACTAGCAGAATTTCATTTTTCGAAATTTGATTTAATTTTGGTATTTTGGAAACGCTGAAACACTTCTATTAAATATTTTAAATAGTCCTTAAGTGTTTTTGAAGTAACGAAAACATCATCCAGATATGCAAAAACATTAGTAGCGATTACAGCAGCAATAAGCTAGGTCAATAATCGTTGGAATGTTGCAGGTGCAGAGTTTAGTCCAAAAAGCATGACGTTGAATTCATATAACTCTTGAGTAGGAACGGAAAAGGCAATAATGGATCGACTTTCTGATGTAATTGCTACTTGCCAGTAGCCACTCACTAAATCAATCGTAAATAGATATATAGCATCTCGTAATCTACCTAAAATTTCTTTAGTTTGCGATAATAGATGTGCATCTTTTTTAATGACTTTGTTAATTTTGTTTAAGTCGACTGAAAAATGATCCTCGCCATTTTTCTTTTTTACTATTGCGATGGGCGAGCTTTAAGGACTACTAAACAATTGAATCACATCATCTTGCAATATGTTATCGAAATCTGAATTAATTATGCCTTGCATGATCGAATTTCTAACGGTCGATATTCCTGTTTAATTAGAGTACTTCATTCCAAAATAATTTACTATTGTAATAACAGTGTCGGTCCTATTATATTATCTAATTTTTTCTTTTCTTTAGAAATACATTCATTTAATATAATTTTCTCATTTACTTTTAAATGCGTTAATCCGATATCTTCTGTATTACAAATTTGTTCATTTGGTGCATTTTTTTGGATAAATAATTTCTATTTATTCAAACTTCTATATTTAATTTTCTTAATGTATCCATTCCGAAAAGCATAAGATAAGTTGTTTTATTTTTTTGAATTCACCAAAACCTTTTCTACGGTCCATCGATATCCTAACTGTATTTAAAGATTGTCTTATTGTGTCGTTTATTTCTTATTTTCGGTTACTAATTTGCAGATCAAAATGTCTTACCTTTCAAGGTGATACATAAAAATTTCTTAATTCCATCTCCAATACCCCGAAGTTATTTATATTTGATTCATGATTGCGATGCCATAGTTGTTCGTTTCCACATAGATGCTCGGAACATGTTTCTTTGAAGTTTAATTACTTGTTCAATAAATGCATATAGATTTTTTACATCAAAATGGCAATTCAATTTTGTTCATTTGATCGAATACTTTTGTAGTTGGATTTCTTGTTTCTGATATATAGATCGCCATATTGAAAAGTTTAGTTTTCGCTTACCATTCTATTTATTGGTGATAATCCAACATTTGTAGGCGACGAAGTAACTATTATAATAAACGTTGTAAGATTTTTTCTTTATAATTTGGTGTATCAATTTATTTATTGATATATTCTTCAGAATATGCTCGAACGTATGGCACCAAAGGAGACTTAAATACAGGTATATTCCCTTCACTATCTACATTTACTTTTTGTAATTCTTGAATCAATTCCTTTTTCGTTAAATGATTAGTACACAATACTCTCGGAACAGATATTTTTCTAACATTGCAATTGTTTCAGCATTGTTCAATGTTCAATAATTTTCAGCATTATAATTTTCAAAAATAATTTTCGGCATTATAATTTTCAAAAATAATTTCGGTATTATAATTTCGTTTTTTAACGAGTGAGTTTGAATTATTCACCTGATATTTCAACAATTTACAAGTCAGTTTATTTTTACAGGTCTCTCTTATCTCTTGTTCTGTTTATCAGACCTTCTTCTATTTTATTTTCATTATGGCTTATAATTATGATTCTTTTGAAAAGGGAGGAACATTTCAGGACCGGTAAATGGAGTTTGGTATAATAATAACTCAGTCGATTGATTCTTTTTGGACTATTATAACAAAGATTGTCACACAGTATTTCGCTCACCAAATAGGAACGCCAATCCCACACTGCGTAATGAAATCTTTTCTGTTTTCTTCACCACTACTAATCCGTCTGCGTTAGTCTAATTCGATAAAGGGGAATTCTTCCCGAGTCGGGAGTCGCAGGATTACCTCCGAAATTGAATGAAAATTTACCACATTCCACCAAAAATTTTATTTAAGAAATTTCTATTTAATATTGGTCACCACTACTCTATAGGCAATTTATAACAAACCTTATATCTCAGCGCCTGCTTCAAAAAGGTTCTATCTGAGCGTTCGGTTCAAAAAGATGCTATGTCAGGGCCCGCTTCAAAAAAGTTTTATCTGAGCATGCGGTTCAAGAAGATGCTATCTCGCAAAGCCATTTGTTTTGCTTCAATTTCAGTTTGCACCAATGTCTACATATTCGCGATATTTAATTTTAAATACGAAAAGAAATTACAGAGAAAATACATGAAATATATATAGACCTCTACTGTATATATATATATATATATATATATATATATATATATATATATTATATATATATATATATATATATATATATATATACTAACATCCCCCGTCTCGGCTTCGCCAGAGATAATAATTTAACCGATTTCATAAACAATTTAATAATATCTAAGTAAAAAGTACTCAATATACAAATCTATATTTCTATAAATAATTGACCGTAATTTACCTATCGTTGCTTCTGTATAAAAAACTGCTTCAATGTAGCGACCACTTCAAAAAGTTGATATTTTGCCGACCATTTTATACTATATATATATATGCATATTAAATGGAGAAAATTGTACTTTCGAGTTCAACGGGTAGAAAAAGATGTCCATGTGTCTCGAGACGACGTTTTCGGAGAGTATCATGTTCGGACTATAGGAAATAACTCGGGACGACTGCTCTAGAGAGTTTTGTATTGAGAAGATAGAATACAATGTCCAGGTATCCCAGGACCACTCTTACTGGGAGTGTGCGTGTTGGAATGATAGAATACGAATATTTTCATAGAAGTCGTACTGATATACATGGACATTGTTTCCCACCAACTATACACGAAATTCCCCATAGAAGTCGTTCAAAAACACCTGTAAATCGCATTCTATCATCCGAACACAAAACTCCCCGTAGAAGTTGTACCGACATACCTGAACATCGTTTTCTACCAGCTAAACACGATACTCCACGTAGAAATCGTCTCGTCATACCGGGACATCATCTTCTACCGTCCGAATATAAAACTCCTTGTAGAAGTCATTCCATAACACCTGGAAATCGCATTCTATCATCCGAACTCACAACTACCTATAGATCGTCTTGAGGCAACGGGAACTCGTAATCAACCGCTCATGCACGCCAATACAATATTTATCAGTAGAAACCGTATTTAAAATGTGTATATATAATATGTACAATATAATATACATACAATATATATATATATATATTATATTTCCGTTTTTTCAATTCAATACTGTGAATATTTTCCTAGTGATGCCAACTGAAATTCAAGCAAAATGTTGGTATACGCATAGCATATTTTTTTAAGCAGACGATGGATATTGCCTTTTTATTCAGAAGTTCAATTTTATTTATATATTTTATTTATATATACATAGTTTCGAGGTTGTTAGTAAAGAACCCTGTTTGCCATCATTTCTTTTGTTCGAATTAAAAAAAAATAGTCTCTTTTTACAATTCTGAAGTTAATAGAATGTATAAAAATAAAAATATAATTTCTTGTCACAAACTATATTCAGTATGATTTGGCATACAGAAACATTTTATAAGAGAAGGAGAAACAAAGACGAAGAGATAGATATTTTCCTACGTAAGACAGAATAAAATTTACAAAAATCAAAAGATATCCATAATGTGTGAGAGTAGTGTCAGAATAACCTGAAGAACAAAAAAGATAATACCGACTAACCTCACACTTCCTTTAGGATACGAACATAGTTGGATATGAACATTCGTTTGAGCTGACCTGGTATTAATACTTTAAGCGGATTACTTTGAGTTGATGTTCGTGATTCAAGACGCCGCCTAGTGGCTGCTGGTGGAGCTGATTGTTAAAACCATTAACTTAATTTATTGATTAGAGTAAAATGATTTTCAATAAAAAACATAGCCTATGCCCTTCTCAAGATAATATAGAATCTATATGTCAAAGTTCAGAACAATAGTTTCAGTAGTTTTTTCGGTTATTGTGTACAAACAAAAACACGCTTTGTCTTTATAAATTAGTATGATATGATATGATATGATATGATATGATATGATATATATAGATATACATATACATATCTAGACCTATACTGTATATATACATTATATATATATATATATATATATATATATATATATATATATATATAATATTGTCAGAACCACTTTGCCCTATCTGGCCCTATCTATATAGTATATAGACGACTTCTACAGGTAATCTCGTAGTTACGTGGTGGACTCTGGAATACGATGTTTACAATTTGTAGAAATTGTTAGTTTGTAATTATAAGTTAATTGTAAGTATCATTTGCTATTTTAGAATATTTGACACTCAGTAAGCTCTTCCTTTGTTTCAATTGTAAGTGCACTCGGTATATATATATATATATATATATATATATATATATATATATATATTTATATATATTATTATAGTTCTAACTTTTTTAATTTTTTATTCCCGAAAAGCATTCCTTTGAAGATTTTTTTTTCAAATACGAAGTTTTCGTTTATTCCATTATGCTCGTAAATTTTTATAAATTCATTACTCTGCTATCTTTGCATATTTTTTATACTCAAATAAAAAAGTGCAATAAGATTTGATATATTTTTATTTAAAAGACATTTATTCCGACTTACTCAAAGTTATTTTCAAAAAGGTTCGTAATAGTTAAAAGTAAGAAATATATTTTCTTCTTTTTGGTGTTGCTTATTAAATAAAATGAAATTATCGTCTTTGAATAATTGTATTGATATTTCTAAAATTGTCAAAATCTAAAGTAGATTGCCACATGCCATCATCCAAAAGAATTTCCACACTATCGTATGAATTTCATGATCAACTAAAATCCTTCTATAAATGAATAATTAAATATAAGATCGATATCTCGCAGACATTCATTTTAAAGGAGCTTACGATCGGTCGAACAACGTCGTAACTCAATTAGTAATAATAATAATCATCGTGCAGCATGTGATGAATATTACGTGCTACTTGGAAAATTCGTGTTATTTATCAATAACAGACCGCAATGAACGCTTACCCTTGTCCCACCATCAAACGGGCTCTTTGGTACAGTAAGGAAGCTAATTATCGTCCAGGGACTACCTAACGATAAGTAAAAATATGGCAATCGCAGGAGTCCAGTGGACGCTAATGCATCTTCCGATTAGGACGATTAGCTGGATCATCGTCCGAGAGGGTGCGAATCGTTGATAAGAAATCCAACGCAATCGAATCGAGTGGTGGTTCATGTGCTGGATACGAGGATCAGAAAATGTCAGGATTATCATTTACGAGCGAGTGCAAATCTGTATCACGAGCAACTATATCTAATGCTACGTTTATACACCATAAATCGTAAGGCAATTCGTCTCTAGAGGGCGAAACTATACTTTTACGATTAGATGCTACTAAAAATTCAGGATGTATCACCTTCAGCATTTGGAAAAAATTTAAAAAATGCTTCAACTTATCAATTTTTGAAATTTATATAATATAATCAGATAAGACTAATCACGATTTACGTCGATTTTTTTAATTTTGATTATAACCTGATGTACACTAAATTATAATAGCAACAACTCAAAAACAAAGCTCAAAAATTGATAAATTGAAGTATAAATTGAATTTTTTTAAATTTATCAAAAGTATGATCATTTTATTCCACTCCTCTAATAATATTACATGAATTATAAATTAATATAATAAATAGTTTTTATTATATTAGTTTTATACCAAATGCTGTTTTTTATATTTATTATAGTTTAGTGAGGTATTGGGTACTCCTGCAGCCTAAACATTTATACTATTGCACGATTAATGAATAATTATAATATACTACATAAATAATTATAATACAATACATAAATAGTGCATATTGGTTATATTTATGAGGTACATTTTCCAAAAAATGTATATAATAATTTCAATATATAAGTATTCCATTCGCTTCTTAAAGCTTATATATGTGAAGATAAGAAATACTTCAATTTGTATTATTTTTTTACGAAACTCAATCTTTGGTTTTTGTATCGAGGTCGCTACCATAGAATGTGGCTGAGATCTTTTAATTGATCATTGCATTGTTATTTAGAATTATGAAGAATATCCATTTTGTGGAGAAATGAATCTCAACGAAAGTAGTTAGCTATACATTTATTCATAGTTACTATTTCATTTGATTTGAAAAATGAAAATACTATGCTCCTTTTCTTTTTCCTAGTTTCTCATTTTGCATTTGAATATAAGTTAAAACTTGAGCTTCTGTAACTTTTCGAAGTTTTATCTAAGGCACTAAAGTATCTGTGCTTGGGATTGCGTTGGATAAAATAGACTTGGTCAAATGCAACATTTTTTCCTTACCTAGAATGCTTAGTTGTGCTGGTAGCCAAGCCAATTCAATTAATCAATCGCGTTATATTCTGACCCGTACTTATATCTGTTGGTTTGAATGGAACCTATCGATGTAGAAGAACTGTATCGTGTATCAAATCTTCATTTGTCAATCAAAAACAATAACTTAGAGATATATAATGAATCTTTAGAAAAAGTCAACTAAAGCGAGCGAAAGCAGCCTCAACGTTTTACACTTAGAAATTGTGAGCGGTAACTCCGACATCGTTAAACTAATTTTAAATAAAGGTGTTAATGCCCATTACCTTCTGAATTATAAGTTGGAAATTACGATTAAGGTGAAACAATCATTCTAACAAACGACTATAAAAATTGCATCTATGGATGTAATTACACAATAAGCTACATCAACACAATGATGTGGATTCATAAATCAGAACTATGTTATTTAGTTTAAGCTAACTAAAAGTACTGTAATTATTCTAATTCCTATTATTAAACTAATATTATTATATCGAAACATTATTTAATGTAAAGATAAAAATTATATATAAGTTAATTGATCAGTTTTAAATATTATTATGAATGTGGCATAGAATTATAATAAGATACTATTATTAGTCTGACCTCTATCCAGCAACAATCGAATTTCTTATTAATTTATTCAAAAGGAGAAAAATGGATGAATATAGAGATTATGCAAAAATTAAACGCACTCTAATGCGTTTACGAAAAGAAAAAAAATATATTCATATTATACGATAAAATAATATCGTCGAGGAGAATTGGGATACCATTTCTCCTTCCATCAGGCGCCAGCAAACCGAATATGGACCGCGACTGTTTACTTCCACTTCTGTGGAAAGTTATGAGAGGAGAAATTTCTAAGAAAGTCTCTCCCAAATAGTTTAAACTATCTTTTTACTTTCATATATATTATTTCTTAATAAATATGTATATATGCAGATGTGTGTGTGTGTGTGTGTGTGTGTGTGTGTGTGTGTAATAATTGGCGATGACAACCTAGTAATTATATAAACTAATAGTTAATAATAGTTAGTAGTAGTTTATCTAAATAGTTAAATTAGATTTTAAGTTATTAGTTATATATATATATATATATATATATATATATATATATATATATATGTATGTATATATATATATAAATTTTAATAATAAAGAATAGATATAGAATAATTATATTCTTATTGCCGATAAATAAACTTATAAACTAATCATATATATTTGTTTATATTAATCATTATTATATATTAGCTATAAGTTAATACATCGAGTATAGCGAAAATCGTTTTAATATATCTTTTATATATTTCGAAGCTTTAGTTTAAGGTCCGGTTAATATTATAATATTAATGATAATATCGATAAGTTAGTATTATTCAAACGAACCCGACGACATTCTTCATAATCAAAAAAATTTTAATCCGAATGTTATTTCATATATAAAATACATTGTAAGAAAACGAACGAAGGATTTGTTTGCAAATATCTTCTTCTTTAGTTTTCCTCCACTTTGAGCGCAATTTTCTCCAAATAGGGCCGAGGTCGAGTATATATACGAGTGTCCTAAAGACGAAACTTCACTGCCGATTTTGGCGTTAATCTTTTTTTTCGGCCTTTTTTACGTTCTGAACTTAGAACATTTTATACATTTATCGAACTTTAAAATTTTTTAACCTTTTTGTACTCTAAAATTTTTATAAACCTTTTTCAGACTTCGAAAAATATTGACCTTTTTCCTCGATTTAGGTATTTCGCCGGATTTAGCTTCTATTTTACTCCCGTTTATCTCTCGACTTTAGGCTTAGGTTACTAGATTAATTCTATTAGTAATATTTCTTCTCACGAGTAGCAATAAGATTAGCATTAAGATCATCGGCGACTGCGCTGTACCGCCTAAACGAAAATAAAAGTAAATTGTACCAAAAATATGTATTCTTCAATTAATATTCCTTTATTCGCATCTTATAATTAATAAGGAGAGCTACGCGGATGGATTGTGCACCTGTATAATATTTTCCTGAAACCACCATTTTTTTCCAAATAATATTAAAATATTTATTCTTCAAATTTATATTCCCTCAACGCCAACCTACAAATAATAGGGAGAGTTACGCGGATGGATTGTGCACCTGCATAATCCTTTCCTGAAAGCCACCCTGTTATTCTTAAATAATCATACTAATTCGTTCGGAAATTGAGTTATATATATATATATATATATATATATATATATATATATATATATATATATATACTTAGCATACCGAAGAGATCTAGGCAGTGGCATTATGCATCCGCATAATACTTCATCGCAAGCCACTCCATTGATGTAGTTTTTATAAAATCAGAAATCTGTCGGTGCGAGCTAAGCGTTGGGATTTTACTTATGTATAATTCCGATCCAGCAATCCGTTCTGCGCAGATTTCGATGATTAGCTCTAAAACAGTTCCTTGCTCCTCCCCTTATGTGATAGAAAGAGCTAGATAGTAAGATTGTGCATCTGCATAATCTTTTCATGCAAACCATTCTAGCAAAAATTCTTATCCATTCTTATAAAGCCAAACGTGTCGAGGCGAGCTAAGCGATGGGATTTTACCAACGTATGATCCCGACCAAGCAAACTACCCTTGCTCTTTGCATCCTAATTTATACAAAAATATCGGTTTTAGCTTCGCTCTCACACGATTAGTCTCGCGTTAATCGAGTAACTCGTACATGCACCGGCCACACATCCCTGGCTTTTGGTCGTAATGACCAGGCCAAAAATAGGGGCAAAATTCGCCAGACTTCCACGGAAGGAGAATAGTCGCGATCAAAAACCGAAGTGGCACTCGCGTTGCTATTGTAGTTAATTAATCAGCGACGGAGGTTTACGATATGTTTGTAAACAAAGCATATGTAAATTATTACAGCGGTGCTTGTGTCAATCGGCCGAGACCGGAATTTGAACTCGGATCACCAACCTATAAAACTAAAATAGTTTCTCTGATTTATTAGACCGAATTATTAAAAACAAATAATCATTGAATAACAATGATAACTTCGAATACATTTTTTTCGAAAAATAAACAAACATATAAATAAAACGCATAATATAAAAAATATATTTTGATAATATCTACAACTATTTATTGAAATATTGTTTGTAATTTTAAGTACACTGAAACAAAATAAGATAATTTTAAATAAATACATTTTTTTAAATTAAAACAAGGAAGCATTTGTTTAATATAAACAACTCTTTTTAATTCTAAAAAATATATATTTAAATCTATTAACTGTTTTAGTTGATAAGATATTCTTTAATTTAAAAAAAAGCGTCATTAATTGTCTAAAAATAATTTATTTCAATTGGCTAAATCAAATTAATATTCTTCAATTTATTAAATTTAATTTTATAAGCATATCCTTAATTTTAATATCCGGTTCCTTAAAAACAGTTTGAACAGCTGAGATTTTGTGCTTGAAAGGAAATTACGTTACGCTACATACAATATAAATATAATATTTTCTGTGCTGGTGTAATATATACATACATGCATATTACACACGTTTTCTATGAGGAAAATTGTACTTTCGTGTTTGGGCGGTAAAAAAATGCCAACTGTCACAAGACGTTTTTTACGGAGAGTATCATGTTTGGCCGATAGAATATTTATCGGGACGACTGCCATATTGTTTTATGTTGGAGAAGTAGAATACGATATCCAGGTATCCAGGGAGGACTTCTACTGGTAGTTTGGGTGGTCGAATAATAGAATATGCCTTAATAATATTGCCTTTTTATACAGAAGAAACAATAAATTATTTATATATATATATATATATATATATATATATATCATATCATATATCATATCATATCATATCATATCATATATCATATCATATCATATCATATCATATATCATATCATATCATATCATATATCATATCATATCATATCATATATCATATCATATCATATCATATCATACTAATTTATAAAGACAAAGCGTGTTTTTGTTTGTACGCGATAACCGAAAAAACTACTGAACCGATTGGTCTGAAATTTGACATATAGATTCTATATTATCTTGAGAAGGGCATAGGCTATGTTTTTTATTGAAAATCATTTTACTCTAATCAATAAATTAAGCTAATGCTTTTAACAATCAGTTTCACCAGCTACCACTAGGCGCCATCTTAAATCACGAACATCAGCTCAAAGTAGTCCGCTTAAAGTATTAATACCAGGCCATCTCAAACGAATGTTCATATCCAACTTTCGCATTCGCATCCTAAAGAAGGTGTGGCGTTACTCGGTATTACCTTTTTTGTTCTTCAGGTTAATTTGACATTACACTCACAGCTTATGGATATCTTTGGATGTTTGTAAATTTTATTTTCTCTTACGTGAGAAAATCTGTCTTTCTCTATCTCTCTCTCTCACCGTCTCTTTGTCTTCCTTTCTCCTTCTCTTATAAAATGGTTCTGTATGATATATCATACTGAATATAATTTGTGACGACAATTACATTTTTGTTTTTATACATTATATTAACTTCAAAATTGTGAAAAGAGACTGTTTTTTTTTTTTAGTTTGAACAAAAGAACTGATTGCAAAATAGGGTTCTTTTACCAACAATCTCAAAACTATATATATAATATATTGTCACTTCTGCATAAAAAAGAAATATCCATCGTTTGCTTAAAAAATACACTATTCGCCATACCATTTTGCTTGAATTTCAGTTGGCATCACCACGAAAATATTCACGGTATTTAATTGAAAAAACGAAAATATACAAAATATGTAATATATATTTATGTATATTGTATTGTACATATTATATATACACATTTTAAATACGGTTTCTACAGAGAAATATTGCATTGGCATGTACAGGCGGTGGATTACGATTTCCCGTTGCCTCAAGACGATTTATATATGCAGTTGTGTGTTTGGATGATAGAATGTGATGTCGAGATGTCTCTGGACGATTTCTACGGGGAATATTATATTTAGTTGATAGAAACCGAGGTTCAGATATGAGGGAATCAACTTCTATGAGAAGATTCATGTTGAGACGGTACTCTTTCCGAACGACTTCTACGGGGAGTATTTTGTTTAGTCGTTAGGAAGCCATGCTAGCTTTCTCGAGACGACTTCTACTGGGACTATCGTGTTTAGTTGGTAGGAAACGATGTTTCGGTATGCCGGGACAACTTCTACGGGGAGTTTCGTATTCGGATGATAGAATGCGATTTCCAGGTGTTTTGGAATGACTTCTACGGGGAATTTCGTGTTTGGACGGTAGAAGATGATGTCCAGGTATGACGGAACGAGTTCTACGGGGAGTATCGTGTTTAGTTGATAGGAAACGATTTTCAGGTATGTCGGGTCAACGTCTACGGGGAGTTTTGTGTTCGGATGATAGAATGCGATTTCCAGATGATTGGACATGGCTTCTACGGGGAGTGTCATGTATAGTTAGTAGAAAACGATGTCCAGGTATTTCATTACGATTTCTATGAAAAGATTAGTATTCTATCATTCGAACACGCACACTCCCAGTAAGAGTCGTTCCGGGATAACTGGACATTGTATTCTACCTCCCTAATACAAAACTCTCTATAGCAATCGTCCCGAGACATTTCCTATAGTCCGAACATAATACTCTCCGAAAACGTCGTCTCGAGACACTTGGAGATCTTTTTCTATCCCTTGAACTCGAAAGTACAATTTTTTCCATTGAGCCGTATTTAATATGCACACACATATATATATATATATATATATATATATATATATATATATATATATATATATATTGTATAAAATGGTCGGAAAAATATTAATTTTTTGAAGTGAACGCTACATGGAAGCAGCTTTTTATACAGAAGCGACCATAGGTAAATTACGGTCAATTATTTATTATATTATCGCTTTGTCGCTCACCATTCTTTTGTTTTTCTAGACCTTCATTGCGCTCTTGTTGCTTATATCTGCTTCTATTATAAATACTATTCTCTACACTTATAAGATCTGATGTGATGTATTTATTATTTCGAATTATGAACCGTATTTTAAAATTCCATATTTTGAAATCGAATTGAAATCCCAGATGTAAATTACACTATGATCCAACTGCTTAGACCCCTACTTGATTATTTAAAGTTGAAAATGTTTTAGGAAATTCAGTTAAAATGTAGTATTGCATCATTGAACTGCTCTGAATTAAATCAGTGTCAAATTTCTTTAAATCATTGTCGAGATACGATGAAAGTCTAGAATTAATCGAACTTCCTCGCAGAATTACTGTAAACGTATAACTTACTCATAGAATTTTTTCGAAATATATATATGTTTAACAATCCTAAAATAGGCCTTCATTAATTTTATATCGGAAAGCTGTAAAAATCCAGAGGATTCTAAAGTATCGAATTATTTTCACTTAATTTGTGCAATTACTGTAAAATATTGCCCATATAGATTTTTTGAAGACGATATTTTAATTGCGGTGCATTATATAAAACTTACTTTAAATAACAAAAGTTCCTGATTTAAATACACATGTATTCGATATTTAAAATATTAAAATCATATATAAAAATTGTACGTAAAAATTTTGCAAATCATGTATGGAAACTTGTAGAAAAAAAAACTGTGATAACACAAACAAATAAGTTTTAACAAAAATGTATGCGTTGCCAAAATGTGCAATAGTTCTTGACAACGTCAAAGTGGAAAATTTTAAATTATATTTTTTCCTAATTAGACTTCATAGTCACGCGTAAATATTCTTCATTCTTAAAAAAAATTATAGCCTAAGCTAGTAATAAAATTGCATTTCAGGATTATATTCAATTATGTCTAATTTAAACAAATTAAAGTATCGAAATTAATTTTTACATATTCAAGTATATATAAGTATATATGAGTACCAATTCGAGTAAGTTTCGACATTATTAATTATTATTAGTCAATAAAAAGTTGTTTATTAAAAGTGTGCCTATGCACCTACTTATTTATAACGTAGGAATACAGTACTATGAAAATATAATTTAAAAATTATTTTGACATGCACTTGCAGACCCATCTTTGAAAAGTTTTTTGATAAACAAGTTAATTATAAATACTAAATTATTTCATTTTTTTTCTCTAAAATACCTATCCATATAAAATTAGACTGGAGACCTGTTCACTTTGTTAAATTATAGGACTCTCTTATACAAGTCATTTGAAAACCGTTTAAAACCAGTTTAAATCACTTGCAATAATTGAAATCATTTCTGAAGAAAATTGTTTGATGTCATTTAGAAATCAATTGAAAACCAGTTTTCTGTTTCAATAAATGGTACTTTCCTTCAAATAACGAGTAACAGAATCATGTGAGAATACTGAACATGTATCTGACAAAGTAACTGTAATGTTATGAAAATGTAAATACGGATCTGAGTAATGATAATTTTGTTAAATGCTAATGTTATTACGTATTAAGCAAAGATCATAGTGATCTTAGGAGTGATAGATTACATCAAGTAGAACATAGTGAAATATAAAAATTTAAGAAAAATGATGTAAATTTATTTATTGATAATAAATTATTATATAAATGATAATATAACGAAATATATGTTAAAAATTAATGCATGTATAAAAAGCTTAACAAACATTAATTCATCTTCTGTATTCTGTAATTTAACTGGACATACCGTTAAAAATTAGAAATATTCAAACAATTATGACTTGATTAGATAGTAGAGTGTAACATACAAGGATGGTCCCAGAAGTACCTGGCCCCAGAAATAAAACTCAAAAATTTTGGAAAAAAATATTTATTTTTCAACATAATCTCCTTTCAGCTCTATAACTTTTCTCAGCGATGTTCAATAAGTTCGATACCCTTTTTATAATAAGAATTGACAAGCTCCTCATAATAGTCATTAATTGCCGACATCACTCTTTCAAGTCTGGGAACGGAAAATAATCCGAGAGAGCTAAATCTGACGCATAGGGTGCATGAGGTAGTAATTCAAACTTTAATTCATTAATTTTCACGATTGCAATAACTGATGTGTGAGCTGATGTATTGTCTTGATGGAACAACACTTTCTTCTTAGCTAAATGCAGCCGTTTTCACTTGATTTTTTCGCTCAAACGTTGCAATAGTTTCGCAAAATACTCGTTCATAATTTTTCCTTTTTCAAGATAGTCAATGAAAATTATCCCACACGCATCCCAAAAAACCGACGCCACAACCTTACCTGCAGATGGAACGGTCTTTGCCTTCATTGGAGCCGGTTCTACTTTTTTAGTCCATTGTTTTAATTGTTTTTTTGTTTCGGGTGTGAAGTGGTGGACCCATATTTCATCCATGGTTGTGAAACAACGCAAAAATTCGGGTTTATTTTTACGAAACATTGCCAAACACTCAACTGAAACATCTTCACGACGCTGTTTATGTTCCATTGTGAGCAATCGCTGCACCCATCTTGCGCACAGCTTTGTCATCTCCAAATTTTCAATTAATATGCGATGTACCGCACTTTTTGCAGTACCTACCATGTCTACTACCTCGCGCACTTTCAATCGACGATCATCCAGTACCGCTTGTAGATTTTCTTCAACATTTCTGAAGTCGTCACCTCGTTTGATCGACTACTGTTATGCTCATCTTGGCAACTCGTACGGCCTCGTTTAAACTCTGCTACCCAATATTTTACTATTGCAAACGAAAGAAGCAGTCTCGCCCAGAGTAGAGTCTAGTTCAGCTTTTATATTGGTTGGGCTTATGCCTTCGAATAAAAGTATTGTATCACATAACGATGACTAATTTTTTCCATGTTTACAAATTCACTGAAAACGTTCACTATTGATAGCTGTCAAACAAATACTAAACATCATGGCATCTTCAAACTTGAAACATATGCTTTATAGATTGCGTACTTTCTAATACAGTGGTATTTTTTAAGCGACTACCGCCACCTCTAGGTCAGGTCAGATACTTCTGGAACCACCCTACGAGTCGGAGGTATAGGCCGATGTATTGCATACTCCAAAGTATTTAAAAAGTATGGCGTCACTGCAACGAAGAGCGTCATTTCGTATTGCTAGCTCCTTCAGTCTAAGTCCAAGCAGAAGAAAAGAAGATTATCCAGCAAGAAAAGAGCATTCTCGTAGATTAGATGTAGCTGCATGGGCGAAAACTGACACAATAACTGCATAATAGAAGTACCGAAAAGAGGAGCCTAATTATTGATGGTTCCTGGGCTGCATCTGCGTCATTGAAGGAGAAGTCGTTTAATAGGTTTAAATCCTACATATCCTGGAAGTAAGAATGATATCTGAATGAACCTGAGTATCTATTCAGATTGACCCCCCCTCCCGCAAATGTCATTCTAGTTGTTTTTAATATTGTCCTATAATAAATATATTTTAGGTAAATAATAAATATATTTTTTAATAAAACTTTTAATGTGATTGGTGATACTAGGTGACAAAACTGTATTATAATGGTTTTATTGTATCACACTCAGCTCTTACGATTTATAGTCAAATTAAGCAGTAGTAAGCCACTATAGAGATGAAAATAAATAGAAATTATTATATTGCAAATATTAATTAAAAATTATTTTTTAATTAATTTTTAAGAATTATGTAAATTGAAATATCGAAAGTTTGATCAAATTTGGGTTTCGATTATATTTTACGATGACGGTAATATTGATGCAGTATTTTAAATATAACAAACTTAGAAACGCTTCTAATTTGGCCATTTGGATGCATGAAAAATCTCACAAGTATATATTTTGTGATTCTAAAAACAAAGAAGATAATTGTAATTAAAAGTAGCATGCAAGATGAAACTAATAAAAAAATGCGTTTAATAAAATTTTCTCTAAAACTTCTTAGTTAAATAATTCTTTTAGTTATCATTCTAGCGAAAAAAATGCTACATAATAAAAAAACAACTCTTTTTATTTATTCTAGAATTTACTAGCTTTATTTTATAAATTGGAAAAACGAACTAAAAAACTAGAACAATTATTATAGATATCTAGTTTAATTAATTCTATTTTTTATCTCTTAATGAATTATTTTTTATATATTCCTTAATTTTTATTCTCCTATTGAATATAGCATATCGCACCTAACCAAAATTGATTTATTTTTTAATAAAAGTTATCTTGCAAAAAATTACAAATTATAAAACTACACTATTAAATAATATGGAAAATTATATTACTAAATATATTGCTTAAAAATAATTGGAAAAAGATCAAGTTGAGAATATTGAACCATAAAGTTACAGACTTATTTATCCGAATTACCTTACACGCTAGCATCCATCAAAAGTATGTTCTTCTTCATTTTAAATTAGAATTATATAAACTCTATGTGATAGAGTTCTACTTGTTAAAACTACTTCTTCATTAGCCATAATCTTTTAGTATGAAACTACTGAAAAAAATTAATTTACAAGTGTAATGACGTAAAATTTAAAAAAGGAAATCACTTGATACGACCATATTCAATGGATTCAGTTTAAGACATAACTTTTATTCGTATTTTGTCTGCTGCTGTTGTATTATTATATTGTCATGGTACATCCAAATATGTCAATAAAATTATCTGTAATAGTAAATCTGTTCGCTAAATCAATTCAATAAATTAAATAAATTAAAAAAATTAAACAAATAAATAATGATAGTTAAACAATACCAATATACTAATTTATTCATTAATAGACATAAATTCCTAAAATTTTTTTAAAAATAAATAATAAATTTCCATAAACAAATAGATAAATATGTTAACAAATAGATAATAATAAATAAATTACAAAAGCATATTGGTAGAGATCACTGTCGCAGTTTTGATACATTAAATTACAAAGGTCAGTAAAATATTATGGAAGAATAATAATTTATGAGATGAAACTTATTACTTTTGATAAAAAATAGTCTCAAAGTATCATATCTGCGTTCTCAGCTTAACTATTGATACTTATTACTACAATAAAATAATCCATAATATACAATTTACTTACAAGCAAAAAATATATTACTTATTACAACCTGTACATAGTGAAGATCTGTCTTAATATTTAAGAAGTGGTTCGATTATTGGTTTCCTTAAGCATGTTTGGACTTTCGTAATTCTTTAGTGATAAATAAAATAAAAAAATTAAATAAAAAAAATTAATTGTTTTGTTTAAATTGAAGAATAAGCACAGTTAAACGGTATTATATACTCGATTTTACCAATCTATATTCATTCCGCTAAATATTTTATGAACTCTCCTGTCTTTTCTTCAATTTATGAATAAGCGATCTTTTTCACAGTTTAACAATCTCTTACAACAGTTTAATACCTACCATGCACCATGACACCAACAGTGTACGAAAATGTATATTATCGACTTTGCAACCACCTCCCCGAGGGCTACTCCTGCGATCGATACTCCGCATTAGCGTAACAATCTGGCTCGCCCCCTTCCACCCATTTGCGCCTTAACGAAAGGTTCGCATGCGATATTTTTTTCGATTCGATAAAAGCCTAATTAATTACGCTTTAATTTAGACTAACTGAGAACTACTGGACGAGTTGCTAATTAGTGCCGATGATAAAAATTCTGTAACGGAATGTGCGTTGGTCATGAACGTTCTTTGCTATATCTGAAAAACGAATTTTATTTAGGTAGCCAAGGCTAATTAACGGCTATCTCTCCTCTCTCTAATTCACCCTGCTTCTAATACGATACGGTGTTGAGTGACTTTCCGAGCTGCATATATATTAAGTAATAATTTTCTTAAAACCAAGAATTGATAAATATATAAATAAATGCTATGAAAATACGGACACATCTTTATACATCCTAATCATTTTCTCCTGTTGCTAGAAAGCGAAAGTGAATCTTTTGATATATTTATTAAAATTAAAATTCATTATTATAAAGTAAAGTATTAAAACATAGACTGTGAATGTAAAGTTCTAGTTAAACAATAAAATATTTTTCAGAGCATTATTTTACAATAATTATTTAAGATGCCGAAAATATTATTATCTAATACGACTATATATAAACTATTCTAAATAAAAATCATTTCTCAAGGCATAAAAGGAGGTGTTGATTACTAAAATCAAAAATAAAAAAACCATTAGATATTATACTTTATTAAATGTTACACGAATTTGTGAACTGCCAAAATAAATTTATCCTATACCTGACTTTTCTTCTTATTTGATTTATAAATAATATAAAGAGGTTCTTAATATAAATTGATGAATAAATTAATCATAAGAATTTTGAAATAAGTTAAGAAAGTTATAATAATACAAACAAATTTAGCTAAATTTAAATAAAAAATCTGTGTATATAAAATTAAGTATTTAGTTAAGTATTTAGTAAATAGTTCTGTTATTGATTAACTGAGGGTCATTTACGAAGTAATTTTTTGCGTAGAATTCAAGGCCAGAATCAAGATCTGTCCAACATATCACGTTTTTTAGATAATTTAAGCTAAAGACTCTAAAACGGTGGTTTATAGTATATTTGAGGTTTCATAACATAGCAGAAAAATATTTTTTGTCAAAATGGGGAAAACCATCTGAAGTGTCTACTCTAACTCTTTATCCATTAAGAGATATATTTTTCATTGAGATTTCGCTGATTGAAATCAAGTATTCTAATAGCTTCTAAACAGCTAATTTCTCGAATATGCCCGTATGGCATGTATGCAAAGCTAGAAACCCAGATCCTTATATCCTAATATTCTTAACCCTGGAAGCCGCTAACCTGTGACTCTATACCCCAGAGCCTTTTTCTTTTTTTTTTTTATTTTATTTAACGTCGCTCTATTTATGCTTCCAAATATTTGTGCTGATCAGCGACGGAGGTCTACGATGTGTTTGTAAACAAAACACATGTAAATTATTACAGCGGTGCTTGTGTCAATCGGCCGAGACCGGGATTTGAACTCGGATCACCAAGTTACTAGTCCTTCGCTCTAGCGATCGAGCCATCGTAGGCCTCTGAACCCAGAGCCTTAAAGCAATATTTTTAACTCTGGAACACCAAATGCTTAAGCGCATAACTATTATAAAGTAATACAATTGAATTGTAAAACAATTGAATTGTACTTTTGTCGACTGCTCATATACAAATTAATAAATATTTTTTTATTGGTCTTACAGTCCAATCAATATTTATTAATTTGTATATGGGCAGTCGACAAAAGTACAATTCAATTGTTTTAAAATGAAAGGTCTATTTAACTTAAAAAATATTTTTTATTGGTCTTACAGTCCAATCAATTATAAAGTAAATTTTCTTTATTTGCACTCATCGCCTTTTCAAAATCAGTTTTCATTAAATCATAAATTTGAGGACTTATAATAAATATACTTTCCTTTTATCTTTACATCACTCAGGTTGAGATATTTTTGAAGAAGGAAAATATGTTTTAAAACTACTAAAATACTTGATTTCAATCATCGATATCTCGATGCAAAAAAATATCTTTCAGATCTTAAAAATGAATTTTCAAGAGTAAGATTAGTGCTTTCAGATGGTTTCTCAGTTTGCAGAAAAAAATTATTCCGCAATCTTATGGAATCTCAAAAATACTAAAAAATCACGTTTTTGCCCCTGTAGGTTAAGATCTCTAAAAAACTTGATGCGATGGACTAATTACGACTCTCGATTCGAGTGCTACGTAAAAAATTACTCCGAAAACGATCCTCAGTTGGCCAATAACAAACACAATCTCTTATTTTATAGATCTATGTAATAATTAAAAATGAACTCTCATGTTATCCCTATTTTTTAGAATTATAATTAATTATTCTACATATTAATCTAATATGATATTAATTTATAAAAATCCTAAATGGTACAAGTTTTAAAATGACGAACTGCAAAAAACAACAATTTGAGAAAGTCATCAAATAGGCAACTAATAATATTTTTTCAAATTTCTTAAAACTTCGAAAATGCTTTATGTTCAGTAATTTAGCTGCTCGTATATTTTTTTGTTTTTATCAATATTCTTCATTAAAATTGTACTTATGTCGACTATTAAAAAATAAATTGATAAATACTTTTATCGATTATAGACTTCATAAATTATCATTGCTAACAATAATATTTATTATTATTATTTTTATTATTTTTAGTAGTAGTTTTTATATTTCATATTTTATGAGGGTAATTAAAAAAAATTAAGATTATAATTATATTATTTTACTGTAAAACTGGAAGGCCGATAAAAATATTTACCAGATTTACCTATTAAATATATTATGTAAATTAATTCCGCTCATAATTCTGTATTAAAAATGAAATTAGGAAGTATAAAACTATTTTTAATTAATAATAATATATTAATAATAATATTATTCATTATTATTACTATGTTTAATCATCCTCGAAGGCGGTCCATACCGATATCCCACCACCACTATGAATTATTAAAACAGAAATAAGAATATATAAATCGTATATTTTGTTTTGCATTCTCATTTTACTTTTTGCAATGTTGAAACAAATTTTATCAGAATCTTTGAAAAATTCTACAACCACAATGACCATTACTGCTATCATAATATTTTCCAAAGTTCGTTGAAAAAAATAAAAATATTTGTATTCAAATGTTGTCTGCATCATGGAAATCACCTATTTGCAGAATCACCAAATAACAACCAATATTATAATTTTTTTACGCAAACTAAAAATCAAATTTGAATCAGTCCGGATGTACAATTGAATAATGAATCGAATGAACTTTATTTAGTTATATAATATAAAAATAGTTTTTGTAAAATGTTATATATATATATATATAAGGATAGGTAACTGTGTTTTCAAAATAAAACCTAACATTTTGGAAAAAAACGCTGGATACTTACTTATGCACCCAACGAATATATATATATATACTAGCCTCCCCCGTCTCGGCTTCACCCGAGATAATAATTTAATCCATCTTTAAACAGTTCAATAATATATAAGCAAAAAGAACTCTATATATAAAAATTTATATTACTATAAATTACCGCAATTTACTTATCGTCGCTTCTGTATAAAAAGATGCTTCAAGCTATTTCTTTTTCATACATATATCGGATATAATTTTTGCATAATTTCAAAATTTCAAGTAAATCTGTGAAGTATATAAAAAGATAATGAAGTTTTTATTTAGCAGATTCTTCCGTGAACTCAATTTAGTCGCTTTCTAGAATTTCTAAAGATATTGAGTCAGTATTTGCTAACTACAGGATAAATAATTGCATATTTTTTCGAAAACTGTAATTTATTTACGGAATATATATAAATTGATGTTCACTTCCAGCTCTATTTAGTGCTATTCAAAAATTCAAAAAGATACTGACTGACTTACGCCTGCGCATGCATTTATACTTTTTGTACTTCGAGGCCCTGCACGGAGAGAAAAATACAAGTTATTGTTACAAAAAATGTACGAAACTTTACTAAATCAGTTTAATAATTTGGCCACAAACTTGCAATTCTGTAAATTTTAGTAAACCATGTAGTAAATTTAACTAAAATGTTTTGTAATTTATATTTTCAAGAAAATTTACTTCACTCTTTACTAAATTTCATTGAACAGTTTTGTAAATTTTACATAAATTTATATACTTATTTAATTAAAAAATTATTTCGAGTATATTCACCCTGGTAGAAATGCATTCTATTTTTAAGGTATAAACAAGGTATTTTCAAATGAAGATACCTAGTAACAAGGTATATTTGTTCGGCAGTAAATAGGAAAACATGTCATGTTTTTTACGGTCATTCCGTCCGATTTATAGTTACATTTTTGAAGCTATTTTTTAGGTATTTAATAGCTATAATAGTTAGTTTGGAGTAAATATATTTTACGTTTCCAATAAAGTTACCTAGAAACTAGGTATGTTTTACCTATTGAAACTGATATTATTTTTAAAAATAGAAAATAGGTTGTTTTTATTCCTTCGAAACCAGCATCCCGCCGGAACTATCAGAGAATATTACTTCGGCGGGGCTATTCGCCTATACGACTCCTCTTCCTATGGCATTACCCTACGTCCCCCATCCACACAAGTGATCAGGGGTTCGGTGTTCGTTCTCTGCAGCTTAAAATAGAATTAGCTAGCCTAATTCATCCTGGGCCATTCGCCTAATTCTATCGGCATTTCTAAGTTTGATTATCACTTCTCTTGCGAAACTGGCTACTGCCTTCCAGTTTTCAGGAGATTCCAGCATTATTGATATAATGCTCTCTGGTTTTATTGGCTTATTGATGGTGTTCATCAAGTGCTCACGTTGTGTTCTAAAACGAGGGCAGCTCACTAATATGTGCTCGGCATTCTCAACCAATGTCGGACAGATGGGGCAGAAATCATTATTATCCAGGTGAAAACAGTGGAAATAGAACCTAAAACAACCATGTCCAGTCAGCAACTGGGTTAGGTGGAAATCTAGTTCCCCGTGTTTCCTGTTGATCCATCTTGGTATGTCTGGAAGGATACGATAAGTCCATCGGCCTTTGTTGGAATCATTCCATCGTTTTTGCTATATTTCTATAGAACGATGACGTTCCACGTTTTTAGCACAATGTGTGTGTGTGTGTGTGTGTGTGTGTGTGTGTGTGTGTGTGTGTGTGGTTATGACTAAAATTTATCTTAAAACAAGGTTAAGCGAGGTATAACATAACCTAGCTAAAAAATTGCTATCGTTATTATGCTTTCTTATATAAATTCATTGACTTGAATCATTATTTTAAATAATTAATTATAAATGTTTATCAAGTTCATTTCGGAAAATTTTGAAGTAACTTATAAGTACGTTGGTTTTATATACCTTATACATCTAAATACATATACAACGCATTAACAATAGCCTACACATTCGTATACAATATATGTTATACTTATGAGAAGTCATAATCGGGCTTATATACTAACCAAGATAATGTTTTACCACTTGCGGGTATGGCAAATCATCAGATATGCCTTATATATACTCTCCATAAATTCAAGTTACGAATTAAAGTTATGAACTCAGCATGATTTTTAATTTAACAAATTGATTTTATTTTCTAAAAATTCAAAAATTTCAAATGATATTATTTATTTTATAAATAAATAGGATAGGATAGAATAATTAATTAACAACCAGTAATTGAAGTCGGTATACGACACCGAGGAATAGAATTTTTTAATTAATTGCTTCATGTGAAATTTTAGATGTTAAATAATAAAAGGAAAAGATTTTCAAAACTAATTTCTTACGTATAATTTTGATGACAAAATCGAACAAAAAACAGACTTCATTATTACTTTGTAATTTTTAAAATTTGGAGTTTCCGTATCTTATGATTTTTCTTTTATTAAATCAACAACATAATATTATAACATTATATAAATATTAATTGTGAAATAAATTGCTCATTTACTGATCAGAAACAAGATTAAAAACAACCTAGTTTCTACCTAGTTTCTACCTAGTTTTTAACTAGTTTTTAAACCTAGTTTCTACCTTTTTCTTAATTTTATTGACAACGTTCACATTTTGCATTATAAGATTTATCTTGTTTTTAGCCACAATGATTGATTCTATTTTTACTACCTAGTAACTACTTTACAACCTATTAAAAATTGTTAGATTTCTTCCAGGGTATAAAATGTTTATTGTGCATTTTAGAATTCGCGTTTAAATTATTAAATAGGAATGATCTTACAATGAAATACTGCTTTTAATTTTTTATTCATATTGATGAAATTTTTATTCATAGTGATGAAAAAATAAATTTTGTTATAATTATGAAAATATTAAAATAATTAGTACAAAGTTTTTGGTGTACAATAAAAATCATTATATAACAATGTAAGGTACGAAACTGAAACTTTTAAAACATCATTCATCGTTAATAAATTATATTCTAAATTTAAGTGATCATATATTTTGAAGACATCTTAATGTTTACTATAATAATAATCTTATAATTGTTGAGATAAAATTGAAAGATCGTTCTCATTTATCAAAATTTTCGATACTACGAAAAATATAGAAATATTTTCGCAAAAATTTACTAAACACTATTTCCAAAATTTTATTGCCATTAAAAATAATTGATTTAATTGTAATTATGCTTTCTTTACAATCTAATAATGATATATATTTTCCACAGTCTTTTAAAAATAAACGTTTTAAGGTTGATAAATATTCTTCAAAGAGAACTTTGAAATATTTATAAAATCGCAATGTATATATGAACTACATACAGTATTATATTTTTTTAGAATTAAATAAAGGTTCCAAACTTCACCCTGGTAGAAATGCATTCTATTTTTAAGGTATAAACAAGGAATTTTCAAATGAAGATACCTAGTAACAGGGTATCTTTGTTAGGTAGTAAATAGGAAAACATGTAACGTTTTTTACGGTCATTCCGGCCAATTTATAGTTACATTTTTTCAAATTTCGCCACATTTTATTTCATTTTTTACACACAATTGAATACAAATTCTTTGCTCCATTTTTTTTCACAAACGAAAATCGCCGAGCTCAAAAAACACGCCTCACGTTAGCGGCTGCGACTTAAAAAGTAAGCAATGGATATTGCTGAAAATCTTATCGTACTTCAGGAGTATGCATACCAACATAATAAAAAAAGTGGCGGACTCTCCAAACCCGCGAAATTTAAAAATTCTCGTTACTTTTTGAACACACCTCGTATACAAAAAAATTTTGTACTAACCATTTATTTTTGGGTGTGTGACCAAATTACCTAACTATTTATTAAAGTCTCATAAAAGTTTTGGAAAATTAACTTTATTTTTTCTCTCCGTGCGTCTTTCCCCACTTTAGCAAATTCTAAATATCAAATCAAGTCCCTGTACTATATCATAGGAGAACAACTAATAGAAGTCGGAAAACGAAGGCAGCAGTCGATCAATGAAAATTACTCTAATATTCGCGCGCTTAAATTATATGTTTCTCATTGAGTCTAAGAAAATACGCGCGTTTTTGCATTCGTAACCCAAATAGGTGCGCTTTTTTTATTGATAGTTCAAAAAGGGATACTTTTACGTATTCGCGGCTAAAAAACGCGCTCTTCTGCGTTTGTGGATTAAAAGCTGGCGCGCGCCTTTTGCAAAGCACATTATTTCATTTTCTCGCTTCTTTCTTTTATTTTCTCTTTTTTACGCGTATGCCGTTTGCCTTTCAGGATTGGCAAAAATGCAGCACCAGATAACCATTTTGGTATTCCTGTGCACACGGGACTCGTATATTCAGCGAAGATAAAATATCCCAGGTAGAGTCTACGTGCAACCTCAGGTCGACGGCAGCGTCGATCCTAGATGTGGTGCCTTAGAGAACCTCAGGTGTATTCAACTCAATCCTAGTCTGGGATAAAAAAACATGCAGATCACAACTATATTTACCTCGATATTTACCCCTTTTCTTTAAATTTAAATACATTTTGAACGTTTACATTAAACTCTTACATTTTTTCTAATATTTTCTCTTTACAGAAAGATTTTGCTTAACACAAAAACAAAATACATTTCATTACTTTTACCTTTGTAAATAACTAAACTTTTTTAAATATATATTTGAAATAATAAATAAATAATACAAAAGGCTTAATATTGCCAAATAAGTTCGCAGAAAATTTTAAACTATTAATTTATATGGTTTCTTTATATACATATAATAAATTTTAAATGTAAACAAACTACGAAAAACATATATTTCAGACGGGAGAAAATATTTCGCGTTTTATTAACTACGGTTTCACAAATTCAAAATCTATTCTCAACAATATTAAAATTATAACCATTACGCAGAGCTCGGTTCTTCAAGCTGAACAGCATTGTGTCGGAAATAGATACATCTTTGCGCTTATTTCTAAATAATACAATTATTACAAAAAAGAACGTACGGAAGGGAATGGATAGAGCGCAACCAGGATTGGGCAATGATTCAAGATGACTTTAACCATAACCGAATTGCCTTTTATCTATAAAAAACTTATTGAGTTCGAATAGAACTGGAATTTTGCTAGTCAAATAGTTGATTAAAATTAAATTAAAAAACTTTTTAATTTTTTAATTATTAAGATACTTTTTTGCGTATGCTTGAACGTTTTGTAATTATTGAATTTATGAAGTACATTTCAACGGTACTTAGTAATTTTGTAATAAAAAGTTATACGTCAATTTGAAATTCATGAGTGATTAATTTCTCTATTATATTTTGAGATTTTAGATGCTGTATAAGTAAAATTTCTTCAATAAACATGTTCAAGATGAATGTAAATTTTAAGAATCAAATATCGTAGAATAGAAACATATGATACATTCATTATAAGGACATAATATCATTTAAATCTTAGAATAAAAATACTACACGTAAATTTTTTAAACTGTTTTAAATGTTTATTAGAAATACTATAAATATTATATAAGAAAAATAGTTTACATAAATAATTTTATTTCAAATTTTAGTAAAAAATTATCATTAATTCATTAATGATACTGTACATTTTTTAAGTTGTAAACATTCACAAAAAAATCTATGAAAGTGCTCAAAAATACACTACGTTTTTATATCCAACACTTCTAACAAAAATTAAAATAAAATATCTGCATCGCTCAATGAAAAATATTTCGTTCTTCCAACTATAAGATATCTATAGGCATTATTTGCATTTGGAAGACTCACACAGAACGTCTATAAACGTTATCGATACCAACACGTTAATTAAATTTATCATTAAGAATGCGTTTACTATTAGTTCATTTAAAGATATAAAATTTAAAATCATATTTTGAATTATAATTTCATGATACTCCTTTATTTTATAAATTTCTCAATTGTTCTTTGCAGATATTCAATACCTAGAGATTAATTAATTCTATAATTATCGATTTAGCAATTAAAAAGTACTTATCGCTCTAAAATTGATTATTATTTAAAAATTATTAATTCAACAAATTATACTTTGAATTTTCTTTTTAAAAATAAAAGCAACAATAATCTTAAAGCGTCAGTGAAGGTACTTGAACTTTATTTTTATTCTATATGCCTTTGTTTTTATTCTTTATGTTTCTGTACTACGCAGAAAACTGACAGAATGATCTTATTGATATATACGCGAGTCTTTGCATAATATACATTAATTTTTTTTTGAGGCGGCCGAAATAATGAGACTTACCTGATGTTTTTTCTGTATGCCAACCAATCGATTATACAATTTTCAAAATTTAACACGAAAACAATTATGTTAGTTCATCATATTATAATGAATTATCTATTTTATTTATCAATCTCTCTCATACTCTTTTTTAACGACAAAAAATTTGTAAAAAAAAATTTTAACTGAGGATAGTATAACATTCAGGAAAATTGATTACAAATATTATTTATCCATATCTATTATAGAATTGTGAATTAATAATTACGATTTAATTAAAGTTAAATGTAAAATAATGCTAAGGGCGGATTAATCTCCGAATAAAATGAAATTATTCTAGTCTTAATTTACAAGTTATAAGAAATCTATGTTTTGTAATGTAGCTACAACGTACATTATCCATCAAATTTAAAATTAATACAGAAAAAGTTGAGGAATAAGATCAACAAAAGAATTTAATTGAAATAGAGGTTACTCTAAAGAATTTCTTAACAAACTATCAATTGTTAATATTTTTATTCTCTAATACTGTCATTTTTGATAAGCTATGTCTTAATTTACAATAGAATATTTAATACAGCTCCCTTGTAATAACACTCCATCATTATCGGGCTTTCAAAATGATTTGAAATCCTATGTGTCAATCTCCTTTTCTATGTTTTGGAATAATTTTCACCACCCACTCTTCCTTTCCAAAAGTAAACTTTGACCGCTTTCAGAAAAAATTCGGGAAGAGCTGTCCTCAAAGATAAAAACCTAGCCGAAAAGCGTCTAAAGACAGATTCGACTTTAAATCGAGGAATGTCACGCACATAACGCCAATAGAGAAATAGATTCTTTCACTTACCGATACAGGTAAGTAAAACGACGAGCAGTACCGGAACAGGCAGTGAAGATAGGCTATTGTCAAATCGAGCCATTCTCCCGCTTTTGTAAATAGATTCTGTCGAACTAACGATCTTTCGCACTTGTACTCTCGTAGCACTGTCTCCTTACCTGAGTGTCGTCCCCCTCACTCTTCTCTCTCTCTCTCTCTCTCTCGCTCTCACATACACACACGCACACACATCTACCGTTCGTCTCTCTCTCTCTCTCTCTCTCTTTCTCTTGGAGTTCCTTATGAATTCGATAATATCGCTTGGATGCGAATCACATCCGATCTTTCAATACGGGAGTTGTTACTATGGACGTCAGACACGTTGAAAATCGTTGGAACGGACAGAATACTCGACTCAACAGATCAGTCTAGCGTCACAATGCTGTAAATGACGAGTGCACACCTTGCATTAGATATGCACAAATTCATAGGCGAAGAGAAAATTATAAAATCAGCGAGTCAGTAAGTGAAAGAGCAATCACGTGCTCACGCGTAAAGCTACGTCTGCGAATGCCGCACGTCCTTGTTGGACTGACTGGCTGATCCGTCTGTGCAGATGCTGCTGCTATTGCCGCCGCCGCTTAAGCGCGTATAAGACAAACGCGCATCTCTCAGGCTCTGATAGCGCGCCGTCGCACCATTGAATCTCCCTCCATCTCTTCCCTCCTGATTGTTCTATATTCCCCATTTTCTCTTTCTCCCCAATCACCTCTCTCTCTCTCTCTCTCTCTCTCTCTCTCTCTCTCTCTCTCTCTCTCTCTCTCTCTCTCTTTCTTTCTCTCTCACTCTCATTCCCTTTCTCATTCACTTTTTCGCTCTCTCTCTCTCTCACCTACGCCTAGATAGAGATGCTATACTATATTCTCTTTAACTCCCGAGTTTTCTTTATATATAGAATTAGAGATAATCGTTCACTGTAGTTCCTTTCTGTCTGACTATATGCTTAGTGTTCTACTTGACCTATTGACTGATTAATGAATCATCATTCGAAAACTAATAATAACAAAAGAACATCTGAATTTTCTCTTAAAATTTACAATTTTCGAGAAAAATGTGTACATAATTAATTCATTTTTTAATATAAAATTATACTCTAACGATTTATATCAATACGAATAAAAACGTACAATGCTTATTGTAACAAAAAATTTAATTTTTTGTACTTTATGAATACATAATTTACTTTGTTATTTTAATTTTTAAGCAGACAATTAGTTTATTTTATCCGTTTTTCAATTGTTCCTATTAAAATCAATGAATTTAATATACAATTATTGTTGATTATAGTGGTCCTGTTAGGAAATTTAATAATATAAGCCAGAAATTAATCATATGTGGAATGAAAATTAGTTAGCCAATCGCTGTGAGGGTTAACATCCTTCAAGAGATAGTATCGCTGGGTTCTAAACTGTCTTGAAGCTATTGCGGTGATTTTCTGTTTGTTAACTAGTACAATCGGATAACTTTAAGTGCGACTATGTGAGCTTTATTACGCGAATAGTAAAGCACAGGCAATCTGAGCTGGAAAAAGTTTTCCTAGTATTTGGGAGGGGGGGACCTCATTATATTTTCCCGTCTCGTTGTCTGCGGAAAAGGTACTATTATTCCCTGCTAAAAGCTTCTTCTTTGTTACCTCGTAAATATTTTATTAGCTTCGAAACATTGAGCGGAGCAATGGCACATCTTGAGAAAACGAACCGTTGACATTGTTCTTTAAAATATAACATTACAGTTTTAGGAAATAAAAAACATTATTGCATCTGATATCAACTGTTTTTTATAATTTTGAAATAGCATGCTCAACAACAGAAAATTTAATATGCTTATACAACATTTTCATTTAATATTTCTGGACAATGTTTTAAAATATTTCCTTTGTCTATGTTTTTTTTACTAAATCTTTACTACTCTTTTTTTTAAGAACTAGTTAACATAATGTGTTAAGAAACTAAAAGATAGAATTGTTTCTATTATTCTATTTAGAATAATAGATTAATAATCAAAATATATATTGTAATATAACGAGTTTTCAATTCAGAAATTAGTAATTGTTTTCTTATGATATACTGTTATATAATGATTATTCATCAATAGTAATATCATAATTAACGACTGAATTACAACAGTATTCACCATTATAATGTAAAGGAGCTGATAATAGAACAATTCTAGCAAATTCGCTCCCTCCCTCAACACTCGTGCTGTTTAAACAATTATTATGGAATAGGTAGTCGTTTGTTTATTTTTAGCGGTTTAAGGTATATGAACTAATAGATTTGGCCAGATTATGGGTATTTTAGTTGTATAAAAAAGTCATGGTATCTTTCATAACTCAAAGCTTCAAAAAAATGATCATGTTTAAAAAACGTTACATGAATCTTATTATATCATACCATTACATATCATATCATATCATATAATATCATACTCATACAAATTTATAAAGACAAAGAGCGTTTTTGTTTGTACACAATGAACAAAAAACTATTGAACCAATTGCTCTCAATTTGAAACATATATTCTACACCATCTGACAGCAACTGAAGATAAACGGGCCCACAACGTGTTTGGTTTTATTGAACTGTAGTAGGTTCCCGAACAAGGTCCGTCTGCCATGTCGATTATCGGCAATTGCAGAACACTGCTGAAAAATGTCCGAATAGAAAATAAGAAATAAACACATCTAAAAGCAATGAAGGAGAAACGACGAGCCCAAATAATGAATGTTATGAGGGGCAAGGTGGCAGGAAGTAGAATACAATGTCTAGTTACCCGGGACGACTCTTGCTGGGAGTGTCATGTTCGAATGATATAATACTAATCTCTTCATACAAGTCGTAATGACATATCTGGACATCGTTTTCCACTAACTATACATGCCACTCCCCGTAGAAGCCATTCCAAATCATCTGGAAATCGCATTCTATCATCCGAACACGAAACTCCCCGTAGAAGTTGTCCCTTCATACCTAAACATTGTTTCCTACCCACTAAACACGATAGTCCCAGTAGAAGTCGTCCTGTGAAAGCTAGCATAGCTTCCTAACGACTAAACACAATACTCCCCGTAGAAGTCGTTCGGAAAGAGTACCGTCTCAACATGAATCTTCCTATAGAATTTGATTTCCTCATATCTGGACGTCGTTTTCTATCAACTAAATACAATATTTCCCGTAGAAATCGCCCAGAGACAATTCGACATCGCTTTCTATCATCCGAATACACAACTGCATATCTAAATCGTCTTGAAGCAACAGGATATCGTAATCAACCGCCCGTACATGCCAATACTATATTTCTCAGTAGAAACCGTATTAATAATGTGTATATATAATATGTACAATATAATATACATACAATATATATTACATATTTCGTATACTTTCGTTTTTTCAATGAAATACCGTGAATATATGAATACCGAGATGCCAACTGAAATTCAAGCAAAATTGTTCACTCTATGCAGAGGAACAAAAGTAAATCGAGAGCCTGATTCACATCCATCCGCCGTATGCCTTGAAGCGCGCGCTGGCCATGCATTTTTTGTTTGTTTGATGCGAAAAATAAAAAAAGGAATAAACGTTGCTATAGTTCCCTTGCTATAGTGTTTTTTCTCAGTTTCAAACGATTAAGCCTTCGGAAACGCACACTTTTCGATCGAATCGATAAGAGTTCGTGACTTTCTTTATGTTCAAGTATAAATGCTATAATTTAATATTCTATCAAATTATTACACGCTAAGCATTCCCCACATATCGTGTCGGTCAATCGCTTAGTGTTACCGTCACATTGGTGTCGGTCGATAAGATTAGCTCCTGACACCTCTGTATTGGTCGAGCTGTTGAGCGCTCCCCGCACGTTGGTGTACGTGTAGCTACACACCGGTCCAATTCACGTGGACCATATATGAAAATATTTTCATATACGTATATACATATAAGTTTATGTACATAACATTTATAACACTTTTCCTCTAGGGCCAATAAAGGGAATTTCCGACTTTGCCCAAAAAATTTTGTGTTTTATTTGATAACCTTACCAGTTACCCATCCACGTCAAATTCGGGATTCCGAACGAAGAAGGGCGGTTTCTCGACGATACAAAATTGGTGCCTCCTGTGAGGTTGGGACATCAACGACCAGCCTCGACGTCTATATCACTCTCCGGTGCAACTCTTTCCCGGTCAGCCAAGAATCGAGTCTGCATCGCAAATAATCAAAGATTTTTGATTTTTTCGCAATTCATCATTTCAAAAAGTAAAATTAAATTTTTCCATTAAGAAAAACGAGATATCGCTTAAGCGATTCATAGAAGGACTAGGCTGTGTGTTAGTCTGCATCCGCGTCATTCTTGGCAAACAAAATTTTCAATCTTTCTCCCACGCGTCTTAGCCTAGACGCAGTAAAATCACGCGCACAATCATGGCTCCGTTCGCTATAGATAAAAAACGGTCGATTTTGAAAGGAGAGATGACTAACTTACGCGCGGCCGTGGATCGTGGCGAATTGAGCGCTATGAATATCAAATTGCGCGTTCAACGACTTACGGAACAATTTCATAAATATAAAGATTTGCACGCGAATCTTCAGTAAACGAAAGAAAATGATGATGAATCAAATTCAAGATACTTCTACGCCTTGATATTATCGATATCAGAAACAACCGCGCCAGAATTTGCGCACGGAAATCGAGAAAATTCATATTTATTACCGAATTTTACGAATTCAACGATAATCGAAAATCAGAAGGCCGTTAAGTTAACAGTCACTAAATTACCGAAATTTGACGGTAATTACGATAATTGGATATTATTTAAAGATATTTTTAAATCGAAGATTGATTCACGTTCGGATATTGATGATTTGGCTAATTCACTTATCTCCGAAACGCCTTATTGGGAAGTGCAGAAAAAAATTTAGATCTCTTCCCCGCAAGTTCGGACAATTATAAAAGGGCCTGGGAACTACTAATTGAACTCTATGAGAAAAAGCGACTTCTTACGACTAAACACTATTTCGATTTCTTCGATAACGCTTTTTGTAAAACAACACCATTGCAATGGACATCTTCCGAGGCTCTTTTCAAACTCGTTGACGAAGCGCAACAGCATAAGGCTATGCTCGAGGATTTAGGTGTCATACCGGATGAGAGTATGATGGTTTATTTTTTGAAAGAGCTCTTTCCCATGAGGTGAGATTAGAATGGGAACGTACTCTTAAATCGGATTCGATGCTTTCTTTCCGACAGTTTTATACGTTTGTACACGAATACGTCGTGCGTCTCGATAATTTAAATTTAGATTCGGCATACTCTCGGGCGGAGTCGCCCAACAAACGAGCTGGTGATATATTGTCGCGCACCTCGAAGACCAAGCGAACCGACTCGGCCGTCGCGTGCGTTCAATACGAGCACTACAGACGCATGCGGATATTGCAGTCAGGGCCATCACATTTATCAATGTGCGAGTTTCGCGAAATTGAAAGTCCAAGAGATAGGTCGTAGTTAAGACTAAGAAGCTTTGCTTTAATTACTTACGAGAACATAAACCTCCGTGTAATTCTACGCATTGTAAAAGATGCTGTAAATTCCATCACACGCTTTTACACAACGAGAAACGAATCGTCACTGCATCAACATCGCATAGCAACATAAAGGGTGGGGTCGTCGGTATGGTCGCCCCATCATGACTATCTTTGAACACACTAACCACCGTTTCGCGTGCGCTACGATTGGATCTCATGATGACCGCTACCGTTTTAGTACATGCAAATGTTACTTCTGATTCAGTGAACCGCTTGAAACTTTCGATAATACCGTGTTCCCTACCAATCAGCGCGATCAGTGACACGTACACTGCTGCAAGAGGAACAGTTCAAATTACATTTCGCTCTACAGCGGGAAATTTTGAAAAAACACTGTCTTTGTTAATAATACCTAAAATTACAGGTATGGTTCCGGATGAGATTTTTCCTCGCGAGCTTATCAAATTTCCGGCGAATGTAAAATTAGCTGATCCGTATTTCCATATACCTAAATCGGTAGATTTATTAATAGGGGCGGGTCCTACATTGTCGCTATTTTCGGTTGGGCAAATTAATATCTCGAATGATGGCCGAGATTTTCTCATACAGAAAACCCAACTAGGATGGATACTCGCCGGGGGTCCCGATATACATCGGCTGCGCACGACTGCAGCGTGTAATCTAACCGTTCTCATCAAGCAACGTTTTTGGAAAATCGAAGACATCAGCGATAACATCCAAAAATCTCTAGGCGAAAGAGCATGCGAGCTTCATTATAACGAAAACACCGTTCGTGACGTGAACGGGCGATACATTGTGCGCTTGCCCTTCCGACAGAGCGAGCCCGATTTGGATGATTCTGGAACCGGCGCGCTTAAGCGCTTCATATCTTTGCTTAGGCGATTTCATACGAATCCCGATCTTCAGAGTGAGTACGGCAAGGTCATGCAAGAATACATCGATTTGGGACATATGTCTTTAATAAAAAACGAATCAACAAAGGGTTATTATCTACCTCACCACGCTATGACTAAGGTGTCCAGTGAAACCACTAAGGTTCGCGTCCTTTTCGATGCTTCGGCTAAATCGAGTAATGGAGTTTCGCTGAACGATATTCTATGGGTTGGCCGTAATTTGGAAGATTCGCTTTTAAAACACGTATTGCGTTTTCGTGGCTATGTATATGTTTTGATCGCTGATAACGCTAAGATGTACCGTCAAATTCTATTACATCCTGATGATCGTCGTTACCAACGCATTTTTTGGACGCTTTAAGGAGTCATTCATGTTTTCGAACTCAGCGTAAGGCTTTTTTCCCTAGGACCAATAAAGGGAATTTCCCACATTGCCCAAAAAATTTTCTGTTTTAATTGTTAACCTTATCAGATACCAATCCACGTCAAATTCGAGATTCCGAACGAAGAAGGGCGGATTCTCGACGATACAAAAATGGTATGGCGAATAGCATATTTTTTAAGCAGACGATGGATATTTCTTTTTTATAAAGAAGTGACAATATATATATATATATATATATATATATATATATTTGGTTTTTTTTAGGTTGTTGGTAAAAGAACCCTATTTTGCAATCATTTCTTTTTTTCAAACTAAAAAAAACAATCTCTTGTCACAATTCTGAAGTTAATATAATGAATAAAAACAAAAATATAATTTGTCATCACAAATCATATTCAGTATGATTTGGCATACAGAACCATTTTATAACAGAAGGAGAAAGAAAAACAGAGAGACGGAGAAAGAGAGAGAAGAGAGTGAGAGTGAGAGTGGCAGATTTTCTCACGTAAGAGAAAATAAAATTTACAAAAATCAAAAGATATCCATAAGGTGTGAGTGTAGTATCAGATTAACCTGAAGCACATAAAAGGTAATACTGACTAACGCCACACCTTCTTTAGGATACGAATCCCAAAGTTGCATATAACATTCGTTTGATCTGGCCTGGTATTAATACTTTAAGCGGACCACTTTGGGTTGATATTCGTGATTCAAGACGCCACCTACTGGCCGCTGGTGGAACTGATTTTTCAAACCATTAACTTAATTTATTGATGAAAGTAAAATGATTTTCAATAAAAAACATAGCCTACGTCATTCCCAAGATAACAAGATAATATAAAATCTATATGTCAAATTTCAGAACAATCGGTTCAATAGCTTTTTCGGTTATCGTGTACAAACAAAAACACGCTTTGTCTTTATAAATTAGTATGAGTATGATGATATGATATGATATGATATGATATGATATGGTATGATATGATATGATATGGTATGATATGATATGGTATGGTATGGTATGATATGATATGGTATGGTATGATATGATATGATATGATATATGATATGATAAAAACAAAAATCGATCCCAGAAAGTAAAAATGAAAATATGTATACGTTAGAGTAGATATTTCACATTTATATTAGGAATTATATACAGATATATACTATATACTAGCATCCCCCATCTCGGCTTCGCCCGAGATAATAATTTAACCGATTTCATAAGCAATTCAATAATATCTAAGTAAAAAGTACTCTATATATAAAAATCTATATTTCTATTAACAATTAACCGCAATTTACCTATCGTCGCTTCTGTATAAAAAGCTTATATATATATATATATATATATATATATATATATATATATATATATATATATATATATGCATATAAAATACGGTTTTAATTGAGAAAATTGTACTTTCGAGTTCGAGCGGTAAAAAAAGATGTCCAAGTGTCTCGAGACGACGTTTACAGAGAGTATCATGTTCGGACTATAGGAAATGTCGCGGGACGACTGCTATAGAGAGTTTTGTGTTGGGAAGTTAGAATACAATGTCCAGGTATCCCGAAACGAGACTTACTGGAAGTATGCATGTTCGAATGATAGAATACTAATCTCTTCATAGAAGTCGTACTGATATACGTGAACATTGTTTCCCACCAACTAAACACGACACTCCCCGTAGAAGGTGTTCCAAATCATCTGGAAATCGCATTCTATCATCTGAACACGAAGCTCCCCGTAGAAGTTGGCGACCAACTAAACATGATAGTCCCATTAGAAGTCATCCCGAGAAAGTTAGCATCGCTTCCTAAGGACTAAACACAACACTCCCCGTAGAAGTCATTCGGAAAGACCTAGATATCGTATTTTACCGTCCCAACACGAATCTTGCCATAGAAGTTGATTTTCCTCATATTTTGACGTCGTTTTCTATCAACTAAATACAATATTCCCCATATAAATCGCCCAGAGACACCTGGATATCGCATAATATCATCCGAACACACAACTATAGAAGCCTATAGAAATCGTCTTGAAGTAACGGGATATCGTAATCAACCATATTTTCGTAGTGATGCCAACTGAAATTCAAGCAAAATGTTGGTATGCAAATAGCATATTTTTTAAGCAAAAGATGGATACTGCCTTTTTATACAGAAGTGACGATATATATATATATATATATATATATATATATATATATATATAATTGTAATTAAAAAATGTAATTATTTAAATTATTATTTTCTATCTTAATAGTAATAGGATTAGGTAAATTAGAAGAGATACACCAAGGTCGTATTTAGTACCTTGGTAACCTAGAGCCCTGTTATAATATATATATATATATAAATTTCTATAAAATATATTTCTATAGAACATCATTCACTTTTGTATATACTACTGTGTACAAATATGAGTAAGACGTTATTACTCAAAATAACCCCCCCCCCGGATGCAATGGAACTATGCCCACGCTTTTTTTAATTTTCAAAACATTTTTTATACCCGTATTCCGGAATGGCCATCAGTTCCTTCTTCGATTCGGCTCTTATTTCTTCAATCGAATTAAAACCGTGTCCTCGATGTGGTCTTTTGAGTTTGCTAAACAGCCAGATGTCACACGGTGCTAAATCAGGCAAGTATGGTAGTTGAGGAACGATATTGGTGGAATTTTTCGGGAAATGTTCGTATAACATCAATGCAGTGTGAGCTGGTACATTATCGTGATGCAAAAACCATCGAATCGATAAACCCGGTAAGTTTGAATTCAAAAGTCTTACTCAAATTTGTACAAAGTAGTATGTTAAAAAACATTATCTTAATTATTTTATTTTCAATTATGGATTAATATAGTATGTGACATTTGTTCGTATACCATAAACAATTCTTTATTTTTAATGATTTTTAAGTCGCCAAATATACAGACTAAATGAATATATAATTTTTTAAACTAAATAAAGGGTAAAATGCCGAAAAGCGCTCATACCCGATGTTGCGGAAATTTTGTACATTTGTCTTTTGGATCGTTGTTTACGAATATCATACTGTCATTTTTTGAAAATTTAATTTTCACTTTAAAATACATAAAAACTCATAGAAATGATGGCTTTTGGAATTGATCTCGAAAAATAAGAAGGATCATGAAAAACAATTTTTAACAAATGTTGTACATTCCATCAACATACATCTTCTGTGTTCTATAAATTTTTTTCAATAGAAGCGACATTTTTGGAAAAAATTTAAATCGTTCCGTCGCTGTTTTCCCTGAAAATCAACTTGTATATTTATATTTTCGAATATTGTGTGGCTTTTGGCCCAGATATAATTTTCACGTGCAAAACAATAAAAGTTATGGTTGTTTCAAATTATGGTATTATATAATAATAAAATTTTTTTTAAATATTTGAAACAATCACTATATAAATCATTATAATACTGCTTTTTTGTTCTATGAATTTGTTCTCGACAAACACTCCATCTGAGAAAAATGTGTTTCAAGGTTTTTGAATTAATTATTTAGAGAACGGAATTTTTCTAACACTTTTTCTTAACTTTTTTTTAATCGCTCAGATTGAGGTGCCTCTCAAAAATGATTTTTTAATGCATCAACGATTTCTTCAGGTGTCGCAAAACGTTGACCATACAATTTATTTTTGATGAGCGGGAATAAGAAGAAGTCATTGGGTACCAAATCAGAGCTATAAGGCGAATGACCCATCTATTCAATGTTTTGACTAGTCCAAAAATCGTTTTTTTGAACCGAAGTATGAGAACTCACATTGTCATGATGAAGAATAATCCTTCATTGCTGGTTGTTTTTTCGTATTTCACAAAGCACTTCCGGCAAACAAATGGTTATATATAATTTAGAATTCACCGTTCTAAGTTACTCTGTCGGCATGCCTGCAATATTTCTAGATATTTCGAAGAAACTGGCGACCATTTGCTTCGAGGTGTTCCAAGCACGAACCACTTTTATCGGATTTGGTTCGTCTTGGAAGATCCATACAGTGGATTGCTGTTTTCTTTCGGGCTTATACGCATAGATACAAGATTTGTCATCTGTGTAGATGTTATACACAGCTTTTGATGCACCGTGATTGAATTTCTTGAGCATTTCTTTGTACCAATTGATACGAGCATCTTTTTGAGCTTTTGTAAAATTATGCGGAACCCGACGTAAACAAATCTCTTTAACACTTAAATGGTCATACAACATCTTATTGATGCTTGTCATACTAACGCACAAAGATGTCTCAATTTCGTAGTATGTTGTATGACGATCTTGGTTTATCAGTTCGTGCACAGCATCAATGTTTTCTGGCACAACAACCGATTTTTGACGACCTTCACGCAAATAGTCCTGGAGCAAACTGCCGCTACGATTAAATTTATTATAACAGCGTTTCACAGTGGCCAAGGATGGAGCTTCATCGTCAAAAGTTGAAATAAGTTGAGCAATGCATTCTTGCCTTGATACACATCAGAAGTCGTAAAAAATCATCGCACGAAAATTTTCATGAGTTATTTCCATTTTTTCGCTCAGACAAAATTTTCAAAACGCTGCAGATAACACAAGTTATGGTTAAAGAAATCAAACTTTCAATTGGAGACATCAGATGGCGTTTGTAAATACTTGGTACGCCAAGGATCAAAATATAAATAGCAACCCTCATAATTTAAAAAATTATTTTAATCATTTTTTAAAATTTGATTACTCGAAATTAGAAAAAGAAATAGTTACTTTGGGTAAATATTTCATAGCAGAGAGAAAGAAGCCTATTGTATTTTATAAACCATTCTTTATAATTAAATTTTAAAAAGTTTTAATTTAATTATGATTAAAATAATTATGAATAAAAATGGTAGAGATATTCTGAGAATTCACAATTTATTCTTCTATTCTTTTATACAATTATATACAATTCTATACTATTTATTCTTTTTAGAAATTACATGGATAATTCTTTACATTAGTAACAATAAATTTTATTAAACTAATTTGTACTGAAGATAATCGTCATTATTACAATGACACTAACATTGCTTAATTTAAATAAAATCAGTAATAGAAAAAATAAACCAAAAAGTGCTTAAAGTGTATGGTCATGATGCTCTGAGTCATAGTCAGATGCTTCGGTGGTACACCAATTTTAAAAAAGGCCGTGAGACGTGAAAACGCAGCGCGTTCGTGCCCTTGTTCGTCAAAACCGGCGAATAACCATTCGAATGTTGGCTGACAAGTTGAATATTAACTGGGAAATAATTAGAAAGATTTTTACCGATTGAACATCGCTCAAGATTGTCTCGAGTAGGTTGAAAGTAATCCTACTCTTATCGATCGAGTTATTACTGATAATGAAAGTTGATTCTTTCAATATGACCTCGAAACTAAACGACAAAGTCATCAGTGGCTGTCAAAGTTAACAGCGCCAAGGCCAAAGAAGGCGAGAATGAGCAAGTCCAAAGTTAAAAATCATGTGCATTTGCTTCTTCGACAGCAAAGGGATGATTCACAAAGAGTTTCTACCACCTGGACAAACAGTCAATCAAGTTTTCTACCGCAATGTGCTCGAAAAATTACGAAAACGGCTGCTCAGAGTGCGTCTAGAGATCGCGAATACTTTGGTTCTGCATCAGGACAATGCCCCCTATCACAGTACGTTCAGTGTCTCTCAGTTTTTGGCGTCTAAAGGCATCGCAACGTTACCATAACGGCCCTATTTACTGGACATGTTACCCTGCGACTTTTTCCTTTTCCCCTATTTGAAAAAATTCGTCAAAGATCGACATTTTGACTCCGTTGAAGATATCTAAGAATCTGTGACGGGGGTACTCAGAAGTCCCACAAGAAGTGTTCCAGAATTGTTACAAAAACTGAAAAATTCAATGGAATATACATGCGGGAAGGGATTACTTTGAAGGGGATCGTAGCGATGTATCTTAATTTTTAAATATATTCGATTTTTTAATTTTTTCGCATAACTTAATTGTCTGATCTCGTATTATGGCAATTGACTGCGTCAGGTCGCCAGGTGAACGATGCAATGCACGAGTACGCCTGAACGGACTGGCCAGGCCTGCTGTACAAGAGCGACGTCAGTACAAGGATTATCGGATTAAAAAATTTATCTGATTTGCATTTGGTAAAGTTTTGAGGATGGGAAAAAAATGACAAAAGAAAGATTTGGAGGTTTCCAATGATTCGTGCATTTGGAATTTTCTTCGAAATATTTGGCCTTTCACTTTGCGATATAAATTACATAGTGTTTCATATGCCGATGGATTGAAAGTTTATTACAAAAAAATCGTTAATAAAGTAAAAAATTTCCTAAAATTTCTAATTGCAATTAAACATAAATGAAAATTTCATGAAAATCCGCTGGACTTTTGAAAAAGTATTGTTTGAAACGAGTTTCAAATTTATATTCTTAAAGCAAAATATTTTACAAATATATAGGGTAATTATACCACTAGCTGACAATAATTAGTACATGACCATAAATACTTTTCTAATTTTATATTAAGATTTTAAAATATAAAATCACAATTAAATTTATTTTACTGCATAATTATAGTATTCAAAAGTACGATCCTTTTTTTCTAGTAAATGTTTTTGTAAAATTTCACAAGAGCATTTACATAGTATAATTACAACACTCTGGTATAATTAAACAAAATTTTATTTATTCATTCGCATGCACAGGAATCAGTTTCTGACAAGCCATAAGCTCGCACATATTCATTAACAATAAATAATAATAATTTGTGATATATAAATAATAATTGTTATATAATATATAATAATAAAGTGTGATGAAGTAATGGAATTATATATTGTATTATAATACAATATATAATTCCTATAAAGTCATTGACCGCGCGAGAAGCATCGCGCGGGAAAGCAAAAAGTTTAGAGAGAGAAAGACAACCGAGCGCGCCCGAAGACGCTTGAACAAACGTTCACTCTCTACGGGCCGACACGGGCTCCGTGGGCAGTAGACGGTGCGAAGCGGGGGATTGCCGAAAGTACTACGGCGCACTGTGGCACCATAAGGAGCGAGCACCACGGGCTTCGTGGTGCATAGTGGTGAGAGGGGAACGGTCCCAGAGTGGGGTCAGTTCTCCCTCTCAAAATATAAATAGCGGGACACTGGATGTAAAATTCGATGTGCCGGTGGCCTCGAAACCGGTTAGTCGAGTGGATATCTGTCGTCGGCGCAAAGGCGGACGACACATTCTCGCACAATCAGCGCGAGATTCGAAAACGAGACGCAAAAATCTAATAAATTTAGATTTAATAATTAATTTAAATATGTTTGTAAAGCCAAGCGGAGCTAGATATTTAGAAAGAATTTATATTAGATGTAAATAATAAATTTATAATTTAATTATAAGTAAATTGAATTACAGTGGACCGTGGCGAGTGAACTACCGTCATATCAAGAACAAAGGGTTAAAGCGCAGCGGCTTAATATTAAAAGAATAAAAATTATTGTTATTCTCTTATAATTTAATTTTTTTGTATTTTTATAATTTTTTGATTTTGTTATAATTATATTTTTTTTAATAAATTTGTTAACTAAAAGAAGGGTTCAATTTAAAAGAAATATACGAATATACAATTAAATCAAATCCTCATTTTTTATTTGATTATTTAAAAATTTGATTGTTTATTTAATAATAAATAATGACTCAATTCAAAACTATAACAGATTGAGCGAGAGTTCAAATTGAATTTAACTAAATATTTATAATGTGGGTACTTGGTGATGGGTTGAACGACCAAGAGTCTACGCGGGCTGAGCGTAGGCCAAACCTATAGCATAAATAACACCAGGCAATTGAATGAAACTTACACGAGCGAGTCTGATGGCGGGTTGAGCGTTCAGGTGCCGTGGTGGGCTGAACCGGAGCAACGCTTCTGCAAGTCAAAGCGCGAAGAAAAATATTTCGTAACTGGTGTAGCGAAAAGAGCCTGATGGTGAGTTGAACGATCAGGTACCAAGGTGGATTGAATCGGAGCACGAGGTAGCTCACATCAGGGACGAAATGTTACAATATCCAAGTTCTAATTTCACTATATCTAAAAATTAGTAAAAACAAAACTGTAATCAATGGGTGAATATTTTTTTTTTAGTAGAAGTAGAACATTTATTAGTAATCATGAATATTTACCTATTATTGAAAAATTTAACAGAATATGTATTATGAGAGGAAAGTATCGCATTACCTCATAATCGAAGAATGGTTTCTAATATACAAGTTTATAAATCTATTATATAAAAAACTTATTTCAATATCAATTATTCAAAATATTCTTACGTTAGTTTCTCCGATTAAAAATTAATAATTATTCTAAATTCTATGGGATACAAAATGACATTATATATAATGACAATAATAATAATGCAGAATAATTTTACCAAGTGAACAGAACTAAAACCTCTTCGAAATGCAACAGCAGAAGCAATATCCAACGCTGTAGATGATGGTCTGGCTCCCACGGCACTTCCACCACCACCGCAGGTCCGCGCGGAAGAGGAGGGCGCACCACCAGGCGGCCACGAGCAGGCCGCGTTACTTGAAGGTGACAGGATAACAGGCCCACATGTACCACCACCACTGCTGTTACTACCGTCCCACGGCAGGGTTTTTCAGGGAATGCCCTCGAGTCGCGTCCCGGAATACCAGACACATGGTATAAAAATTACAGAAGAGACGCAACCCTCGCAGATATCCATATAGGATGAGGAGACGACTCTCTTCCTCCGACTAAGAGCAGTGCGTCACCGGGATAGAATCGCAAACCGACGGTTTCACATGCGTGTCGACGCCGTCACGGGACACGTAACATGTGTTATATGTTTGGAGAACAACTATGTATATAAAATCGTAAGTTTTACACTAACACACACAGAAATACTTCCCGCGCTCCCCGTAAGAAAAGGAAGATGCGACGACTGAATATACACGGCCGCGCAAATAATTATATTGTACGAATATTTAATATATACCACAACACATTAAATGAACACATACATATGAAAAGTAAAATACAAGATCACGGCAGAAAGTTATAGCGTGAACACCGACAGAAAAAAATACAATGATAGCGCGAAATCGTAAGCGACACGACTAATACTGAAGCAACGTATTAATTACACCGGTCAAACGGTGATTAACTATCACGTATCAAATCTCTCTCTCTCTCTCTCTCTCTCTCTCTCTCTCTCTCTCTCTCTCTTTCTCTTTCTACCGCTGAGTAAATGTAGAAGACATACGGGAAGTGATACATCTCGCACGCTGAGAGTATTAGGCGCCAAGTGTATTAGGCCTGTGCCTGCTATATCCGTCATCATACCGACACGCTCCCGTTCTCTGACTCAGCGTATGCCAGCATCGAAGTATATATCACGGAGGGGGAATCAAAGAGTCGCTAGTAGGTCGCATATACTTTGATTGATTTTAAAGGCATATTAGTGTAAACGCTCTTATAATGCAAATTAAATAAGAGTTATAGCGTTATATAGAAGTACATGCGCATATATATTGTAACCGCCCGAACGGCGGCTGTAGGTGAGAGCGCTCGTGTGAAACCGCGAGTGTTCAAGCGTGTCCGCGAAACGATACGCGCGAGCCACGAGGGCGCTAGAAGCGCTATAGGAAGTAAGAAGTTCGGAACGAACTTCGCTTTCTTGATTTGACCTTCGTCAATTCGCGTTCTTGAGTTGGCTCTATTTATACCTTTTTCCTTTCGTCCCCGACGCACTTTTATTTCGTTCCGCTTTAAAATACCGTGGTATTTTCCGTTCGCGATCGTATTGCGAATCGTAGAGTTAAGCCCGCAGTTTTTGCGCCTTTCGCGGTAACGTGTTACAAGTTTGCCCTCGTGCAAACTCCGTGCGAGCGCATCGGTGTCAACGAGGAGAGGACACGCGGCAACATCCTCGCATCAGCCCCGGACCGTGAGCGAAAGCTACGAGGAAGCGTGTACGCGTTATCATACGTGTGCCGTCGTGAGCCAGCGACGCCATCAGCGGCTACGAGCCGCAGCCACGCGGAACCGCGCAAGCTAGCAGCCAGGAGCGAGAGAGAAAACGCGCGCCCGGTTGCCCTGACATCAGCGACAGCATCAGCGAGCGTCAGCGACCGCACCAGCGAGCGCCAGCGACAGCATCATCGTCGTCGGCGGCAAGTAGCTTTTTGCTTTTATTATCATGTTCATGTGTGCGTATATCTAGGTCCTGACTCGCCGCCGCACCCGCGCGCCTCGATCTGCCGAATGTATAGCTTCGCGGTTCATCTGCAATAATATGTATCTATCGCGCGTAGCATAGTGATTAGTTTTGTAATTCCTTTTATAATATTGTACTGCCGTAAATGCGTTCGCGTATAAGTAGTTCGTTAGTATATAGTATGTAATGTTATACCGTTGTTCCCACGTGTTTCGTATCGAGAGCGTCCCGTTCCGTTTCCCCCGTCCCCGTGTATGTTAAATGAGTGCATAATTATATAAATAATCGATGTAGCGTCGCGGAACCCGCAATCAGTACATAACGTATGTACTACTTCATTATTGTAAATAGATCGTTAATGATAATAAACGTTAATATTGTAATAATCTGCTAAAATCACCCGCGTGGTTCATTCTTCGTTCCCCGTCCCCTTTCAGCGGAGTGCACGACCAGCAGCGTGGAAGAGTCCACACACACACGCAAGTGAACCGTAAGTAGTAACCCGATTTCGGGGTTATAAAATGGCGCCCAGAACGTGGAGCCCGCGACAAAAGTGATCTTGAAGCCTCCTAGAAGAGCCACATTGTGCACTCACTCTTTTTCCCGATCCCCTTTAGCCTAGCTGCACGAAGAAAAAGTACGCAACACACGTACATGTGCACACACGGGCAGGCGACGACTGGCAAAAACGACGCAATGGCATAAACGTGTCAGAAATTTTTACTGACAAGTTTTTATGATTAAATGCTTCCCCCCTTTCTCCCTTTTCGTCACGTCTAGGTGATAATGCATTAATTAACAATTTATAATTAATTAATTAAATTATCGGGCTAAAGCTAATGTATATAAATGCCTTCTCGTTATGCCTCCTATGTATATTGAGTAAAGTCAAGCAAGGTGATATATTGAAAATAGTTTCTTTTAATTTTATACTCATATAAATTTTGCATGTACATATTGATATTGTACTTTACATGAATATATATACATATGTATTTATAATAATGAAAGTATAAGTAACAGTATAATTATAATTTTACTTATAATTTCATATATATTAGCAATATGCGCTATTTGTTGCCTGAAATGTAAACATACAAAAGAGAACAACTTTCTCTTTTTCTTGGGAAATACGCTGGTATTTCAAAATTGAAATAACAGCACAGTAAAGGATAAATTTAGTAATTACATAAATAAAAGTAGAAGGTCGAGGTCAAATACCTCTTAAACTTAGTGTGTTTACATACAAAATAAATAGCCTTTTCTGAAAATCTTTACATACATTACCAGTTATTCGAATCTAAATTATTTCTATATAATTTCAATATAATCCATATATTATTTACATATGATTTTAAATTACTGATATTATATTTAACTTTATACAATATTTCTCATATGCTCCATATATATATCTCATATACATTTAACTGATTTTTGATATTATGTCTGTCCTTTCTCGCCACTCATGTCCCTAAATTTTTATTAACTTGTTATATAATATATCATATATGCATATCGTTTCCTCTCTTATTATGTGCAAAAGCACATGAATATCGTATCGTCCCTGCACCTTTTATACCATTTTACAATACCACATATGACCCTCGCTACACATAGAAGATAGTTTTATCTTAAATATATACTTCATCGATACACTCAGAAGAAATAGCATATATATATCAATTTGGAGACTAGAAAAGATCAAGGAAATCATCAGCATTGTAAAACTTTATAACTAATAAGCGTATGCAATAACAAGGATACCACACTCAGTGTATACAGGACACTTTTCCCCATTGCTTTCGATATCGCTTCCTTTTTTTTTAACCATTACTACAAATATAGCATAAAATACTTTATTAAATACAAACACTTCATAAAGAAAGGGGCTCAAGTAGCAGAAGACCTTCTCTCTCTCTCTCTCTCTCTCTCTCTCTCACTTTTGACAGGTATAACCTATATGTTTGACATATAGATGCACAGGAAGAATTTTGAAAGAGAACAATCCCCATGAAGGAATTGAATTCTCTCAACTTTATAAAGTGGAGGTAGATGAGAATATCCACCACAATAGTAGAAACTAATTTCAAATAATTTTCAAGAAAATTAAGGACTTTTAGTAATAAAAACTGATGGTAGTTTGATTGTAGCCAAGTATGGTAGAAAACTTGGTAAATTGAAAGAGAAAAGCCAATGTCGCTACTTTCTTTTCATCTTCTGAAAATAACTGGCTCCATTTAATTATTTAACTGACATATTGATGAATATATATCTTTAAGCTGGTCATTTTGACAAATAGTGCTGGGAGCATATTGACAAACATAATTGAAAACGCAAGGAGGAAATCACACGCTTAATCACAATAACTTCTTAATATTGTGAGCATTCTTTTATTTTCAGCTGCTAGGTACTAAATTGCTAAATACTAACTAATAATAAATAACCTCAAATAACAGTAAATAATAGTAAGCAGAATGACTGGTATAGAAGTGATATCGACACCACTACATTAAAATAACTTTATAATGGAATACAAGGTAATGCAATAAATATATATTAATCCAATTGAAGATTATTACCATCATTTATCATAAATAACAATTTAACAATAAACCACCTCAAGATACAATAACCAAGAAAGTATAGTAGCTGAAAGTAGTAATAATAAGACAGGAAACCACATAACGAGAGGACCAATATAGATAAAGTAACCAAAAAACCAAAGGAAACATCAACGAACAATTGATCATCTTTTCTTTTAAGGACAAATGAGTGTATATAATTAAAAACAATAGTAAACATAAACTAGACGTGTAAATGAAACCAAGTAAACCTCTTAGCATTGACAAATAATATAATAATTATAACTAAATCAACATAAATAATTATTTTCTGTGAAAAAAAAGGGGGGAGAGAAAATATACTGTCTATATACATTTTTTTTATATATGTATTTTTAGTGTGATAGTACTTTTTAATTATTAATAAATAAATTAACAGGGAGAAATTATAGAAGAGTCTTTCTTTATCATTTAACACAGCGTTACAAAAAAAAGGAGAGGATGTTATCTGTTCTCTTCCATTTCAATAAGTCTTATTTGAATTCACTACTGTCAGCCAGGAATACTGCACTCTAAAATAGGTGTAGCTAAGAATAACTGCAGTACCGGACAAATAACAACCTTAGTCAAGATAACTGGGATAACAACAATTCAGCTCAAAATAAATTAATAACATTAATAATAATAATAATAACAATAATGATAATAACAACCAACAATAAATAAATTTTGATGAACATTCTTTTTTCTATCAACAAATTTGGAACTACTGTTCCACTGCTAAAATAAATCAGTCTAAAGAAATTTTTTTTTACTACAAAAAAAAAAAAAGAATTTTTTTCTTTTCATACTTTACTTTTAGAAAAAAAAAATTTTGCATTAGTACACATAAACCAGCACACAGTACAATAATTATTTTCTTTGAAAAAAAAAGATCATAATCAATCTCATAAATAATCACACCTGAAAAAAAAGGATTACAACTTAATAACATTCTTTTTATTATTATTATCTACTTACGTTAAAAATTAAGTCCAGTTTGTGCATTTAGCATTCTCTTTATAATCAAGAAAACTTTACTAGGGTAATTACTTGGTCCACTACTACGCATATAGACGAGTACAGAATATACTGGAAAGAGCAAAATTTGCTACGATTTGGTTGGAAATAGTAAGGTCCAGAAAGAGAAGAGAATACGATTTTATCTCCGGCTAGGAAAAATACGCTTTTAGGTTTTACTCCAAGCACATATAAACAAGAACACATCGAAAAGCTGTTCTTAAATTTTTATTGTACATATACAGTGTCGTCTTTATTATTCTACATCCATATCATGCGTCGCCCCCCCCCCTTTCACAACCCCACCTAGGAATAATGGAGCTCCCTCAAGAAACCAGGAGTAAGATAGACGAGGAAAGAGCAAGACTTAGCAGCGTTTACGAACAATTGCAAAAGGATGCGCTGCTCACAGAAGCCGAACAGAAACATATACAAATAGACGAGAATTTAACTACAGTAAGAGACAGATTACTGCGCTTCGAAATGCGGCGGCTGTTCGGACCAACAGCAGCAGAATGGCACGCCGCAAAGGATGAAGCAAGACAGACAGACCGAGATATAACGGAACTATCAAAAGTTTTGAGTTCCACCGCACTCGATCATATAGACCATGAAACAGCTAATATCGATACTGCTGAAAACGTAAACCCTACAGAACCGCATATCGCCACCATGGCACCCAGCTAGCCGAATACCGCCCCGTACATGGGATATACGTACGGGCCATGGCCGTCACCACCGTTGCACAGCGCGAATATCACTGGAGATAATCATCTCCCCGCTGCTGCCAACAGCTGGCAACCTCTGCCTGGAGGATGGCCATTCGCCCATCCGGCACTGTTCCAGCAGTACGCCGCGATGCCACACCCGGGTACGCCCTGCACAACAGCTGGAGCGCAGCCCACGCCTAATGCGACACCGACAACCTTTAGCCACATGAACACCAGTCGACCCTTCGAGAACACCTATCTGAAGGAGACACGGACTGGATAATTGCTACGCCAGTGGAAGGTGCAGTTCATGGGAGCCCCTCGCGAAGACGTAGAGGAATTTATTGATAGGATGGAAGAGACGATAAACAGCCTCGATATCCCAGCGGCTGACATTTTGAAACTAATTCCGGGGATACTGGGCGGCTCAGCCCGAATCTGGGCCAGACCCTTATATAAGCAATGGCGTACCCTGGAAGAGTTCAAGGCTGCGCTGCGCCGTCAATTCAGACCTATCGACTACACTCTACGCCTAGAAGAGGAATTGCGTGACAGAACGCAAGGCTCAAAAGAGCCCATTGGCTCTTACCTCAGAGGCATACGTGTCTTGCTAGATAAAATGGCACCTGCATCGGTCACCGTCCCCCTACCATAGAAGACCACCCCCCTCACCCAGATACCCCTCACCTGTATCGGCATCACGTCCAAGCAACCCCTCTCCATCCCCACCATACCGACACAGATACCCCTCGCGAAGTCCCTTACGTCACCGAGACCATGAATCACCGAGAAGGAGAACACCTGACCGACAATACCGATCGCCTAACAGAGACGATCATAAGTACCGCTCGTACAGATCGCCTGACAGGCGAGACCAGGAATATCGTTCCCCGACACGAGAGAACGGACGACGTTCTAGAAATGGACCGCAGCGGGAGGACGACAGGCCCTGTTGGACTTGTAAGAAACCAGGGCACTGGGCAGACAGATGCCCGCATAGACGGAAAGTCTATTGTTATAATTGTGGCGAGAACAACGTCACGACGTTGAATTGTCCCCGCTGCAGCCCACGGAAGAGTTCGGGAAACGAGTAAGGGACGAGGATGCTGGAGTCGAACTCGAGAATCCCTACAACACGACTCCAAATATCACAGACGACGAATACGACTGCCACAAAGCCAGGGACGTAACTCACATACATCCCAACATCAAGGCAGCCGAGGAAGAAAATAGATTCTTCCTCAACATTGAGCTGATGGGGAAAATATTCCCAGCGCTGATCGATCCTGGCGCTCGGAAATCCTACGTAGGCCCTGGTCCCGGCAAACTGGTAAAGTCAGCTATTATACCAGTGCGCTCCTATATGCAGATGCCGGACGGCAAGGTATGTCCTGACGAAGGCGAGGTCGATCTGTCACTAACGATCGACAACCAACGGTTTAAAGCCCGCTTCAAAGTATCAGCCTCCTTGAAATACGCTATGATACTTGGTATGGACATACTTTCGTCGCTAAAGATGACCATCAACTTTGCAGACGCTACGTGGCACACGCCTAAGAAAATCATCAGGCGTTTCGTCACCCAACACCGTGACTCACCTGAAGCTATCACGGCTATCGCAGCCGTCAACGGGGTAGCCCAATTAAAGGACGCGGAGAAAAAAGAAATGGACCGAGTGCTACGGCACCTTATACCGGAAAAAACCGGAACGCTGAAATTGGCACGCATGCAGCCACATTACATTGACACCCAGTGGCACCGTCCCATAAGACAGCGTCTCCGGCGAATACCGGATAAACTCCTCCAGCAGGCTCATGCGGAAATTGACCGATTGCTCGAGGAGGGTATCATAGAACTGTCAGAAAGCTCGTGGAGCAGCTGCCCGATAATCGTCCCTAAAAAGAACGGAAAAATAAGGTTCTGCATTGACTACCGGGCAGTCAACGCCACCACTAAGAAGGACGCATACCCTCTTCCGCATATGGATGTCCTGCTGGACAATTTACGTGACGCGCGGTACCTGACTAAAATAGATCTCAGTCAGGCCTACCACCAGATACCGCTTGAGGAGAACAGCAAAGAGGTCACCGCTTTTGCGGTCCCGCAGAAAGGCCTCTTCCAATATACGAGACTACCTTATGGGCTAACGAACGCCCCGGCCACATTCCAGCAAGTTATGGACCTTGTTTTCGGGCCAGCGTGGCAACCGAATGTCTTCGTGTATATGGACGATATTATCGTCGGATCGATAGGACCTTCGAGCAGCACCTTTGCGAGGTGAAAGCGGTCCTCACCCGCTTGAACGAGATAGGCCTACAGATAAACAAGGAGAAATCCGAGTTTTGCTGCCCGGAGGTCAAGTACCTAGGGTACATCGTAGACGCGGATGGTCTGCACACTGACCCCGACAAAATTCGCCCAGTGAGCGAATACCCAAGGCCTACCAACCTGCGACAATTGAGGGCCTTTCTAGGCATGGTCGGGTGGTACGCTAGGTTCATAAAGGACTTAGCGGAAATCAAGCTGCCCCTCACCAAATTATTGAAGAAAAACATCCAGTGGCACTGGGGAGCAGCGCAACAGGAAGCTTTCGACAAGCTGAGAATCCTGTTGACGCAAGCGCCTGTACTAGCGCGCCCCGTGCAGAATCAACCATATGTCTTGCAAACCGATGCGAGTAATTACGCTCTAGGAGCAGTGCTAAGCCAAGATCACCACGGCGAAGAGCACCCGATTGCTTACGCAAGCAGGACTTTGACGCCAGCTGAGGCAAACTACACCGTCACCGAGAAGGAGTGCCTGGCCGTCCTATGCGCCGTAGAAAAATTCCACGGGTATTTACTCGGCGAGAAGTTTACGGTGATAACTGACCACAGTAGCCTTAAGTGGTTACACACATTGAAGGACCCAACAGGACGTTTAGCTAGATGGGCAACAGCACTCCAAGCGTACAACATGGAAATTGTCCACAGAAAGGGAGCACTACATCATGTGCCAGACGCCTTATCATGGCCCCGTCAACACCCAGAGTCCTCTACCGCAACTCTCACCACCCTTGAAATGGACGACTGGTACCGGCAGAAAAGCACCGAGATCCAAAAACATCCGGAGTTATATCCCGGTTGGTTGATCAAAAAGGGACGGTTGTATAAACATCGGCCAAATGACATTGCGAAAGCGCTAGGCCACGACCAGGATGACTGGAAGCTCGTGGTACCCTCTAACGACAGAGAGCGCGTCCTCCATGAGTGTCATAACACTCTGACCTCAGGGCACTTTGGAGTGGATAAAACTACTCACAAAGTCGGCCAGCAGTACTACTGGCCAGGTATTAAAAGAGACATACACAAACATGTGAAACACTGCCCTGAGTGTCAAATACACAAAGTGTCGCAAAGAGGACCCACGGGCTTGATGTCGCAACGAAACATCGAAGGTCCCTGGAGCAGCGTAGCCGCAGATATCATCGGCCGGTTCCCGACCAGCAAGGGACAACATAAGTATCTCTTGGTGTTTCAAGATCTTTTCACCAAATACATCGAGATACGCCCATTGCGGAAAGCAAATGGCCAAGCGATCACTCGGGCACTAGAAGAGCAAATCATCTTCAAGTGGGGTTGCCCGAAATACCGAATTTCGGATAATGGTACCGAGTTTGCCAACAACTGGCTAAAGACCAAACTCGCGGAATTAGGTATATAGAGTTTGCGTTTGCAGTAAACACAGCAGTGCACGCTAGCACCCAGACGTCGCCGGCATTTTTAAATTTTGGCCGGAATCCCCGAGAAATGCCGACGTATCGTCAGTCTCAAGGTTCAATACTGCAGGTGCAAACATTAACACGACAGGAATGGCAAAATCGCATGAAAAGATTGCCCGCCATCCACAATCTGGTAAGAAAACATCTGAGCACCGCAAGTCAAAAACAGGCAAAATACTACAACAAGGGTCGCCGAGCGGAAACCTTTGAAGTAGACGACATGGTATGTCGACGCAACCATGTCCTGTCGTCAGGCCCAGGCCAATTCTCAGCGATATTGGCTCCAAAATTTGTAGCTCCCTGTAAAATTACGAAAAAGATATCCCCCGTCGTATTCGAGATCAAAGATATGAGTGACGGGAAAACGACAAAGGCACATATATCAGACCTTAAAAGATATCATCAACCTAACAACAGTAATTCATCCACAGGTACCAACAACGAGCAACATCATGTACCGAGTCAACGGACGAGGCAAAGAACTGCGTCGATCGGTCATGTCCGATCAAGCCAAGAGACCTGGGGATCCACAAATCCCCACATCCCTCGCATACGACCCAAAAGAAATGTGGGGGCCAACGGCGTAACCGCACCGATGGTGCATGTACGCAGAGTTTCCCCCCGCGGACTCGACACTACTGTCGATATGGGGAAAGTAAGCGAGGCCCTCGAAGAGGTGCGGAAATCGCGACTGAATTTAATTCAATTCAGTCCCGATACAACGCAGGAGTTCGCCGAAGAGGAAGCGGCGAGGGAAAATATACCGATAGCCGACGCGTCATTCGCCCCCTCGCTATTGGATACAAGCATACCAACCCTCGAGGACCCCGAAAACCCCACCCAAACCCAACCCCATACCGCTACCGACAACGTCCCACACCCCAATGCAGAGTACTTAGAGGAGTTAGCTCAAGATGAATGCGATCGTCCGGAACGACGTAAAACTACCAACACCGCAGGAAATGACACCTCCTTCGATCGTCCGCAAAGACGTAAAACTACGGAAATCGCACAACAACAGCAGTGCGACCGTCCGCAACGACGTAAAACTAAGGAACAAGCAGAAGAGGAATACAACACCTGCGAACGTCCGCAATGACGTAAAACTACGGTAAACGCAGAAACTAACACCTCCTGCGACTGTCCGGAACGACGTGAAACTACCGATAACGCAGATAGTAACATCATCTGCGACCGTCCGCAAAGCCGTAAAGCTACGGAAGCTCAAGAAAGCCCAGCAAAATGAAGACACCGAAGAACATCAACAGAAGGTAGATACAGAACCGGCAAATGAGGAGGAAGATGGATACATTTTTGAAGCAGCCTCATACAAAACGGGACCATTAGAACCGTCACGTACAAAGCTCCGGGTATAGAAAGACTTTACCCCGCATGACCAAATACGTTCGGTCAGCCCGACCACCTCCCAAAAAGCCACACACACACCTAAAATGTGGAGAAAGTAGTATATGTGAGCACCCCGGAACATGGAAACGTTCGACTATATCGTGGAGACAGCTGCGCGTTCATGCGGTCTATCGCGACACAACAGTCAGAAATGCAACCCCACCTAACCGCACATGATGCTCACACCACTACTAAGGAGAGATACATCATTCCGTCCAAATACAGGAAGACAGCAAATGATGATGTCGCTGAATCCCCCCAAATCGCCCCACAACAAGGAAATACCCCCATATCGTACCCACATACCGTCGCCCCACCCCATAACCCCAAACAAAACAACGAAGGCAAGAAAAGGGTTAACCCATTCACGATACCACCACCGGAGAGTAAAGAAATAGAAACAAGCCCAGTGGCGAGCCTGAACAACTCAGAAGAAGAGGAAATCATAGAGGCAATTGTCACCGAAAGCAGAAAGAAACTCCCAGGCTTGATGGACACCCTTATCGCACCACCCCCCAATTTTATCCCGCCCATACGGCTCCACCCTTCACTCCCCACAACGCCACTTCCAGGTCTCGGAAGCATGCGCAATAGGTCCTTCACGGGCCCAGCTGGAGCTGAAGGTTCGGACCATGGCGAGGCAGCAGTAACAAACTGCTGGAATTGTAGCGAGGTAGGTCATCGCTACAACGCCTGCCCACACCCTAGATCAGGGAGATTTTGTTACAGGTGTGGCAGAGCCAATATTGACGTTCGCACATGCACGTCCTGCATGCGGCGGCCGACCCCTGCCGTTCCGTCTTGGGAGGGGGAGGACGTTAGAGGGGAAGAGAAGACGACACATCAGGTGTCAGAAGAGTTGGTGGAGCCACAAGGTATGGCGAACGTGAATGAGGAGGTGACGGGAGCGCCAATGTCAATACCGCCAATGATGGAGCAAACCATTAGGCAAGCAGCAGCAGCCGCGGGAGCTCAGCAACCACTGCTCGTTATAATGCCGGGAGCGACTGTTTACTTAAACAAATAGATTGCCGGTTGCTGAGTGCCCACGCTGCCGCAGAAGGACATTATACAGGGCTGGAGATGATAGAGGGGCACCGACATAAATGATGCCCAGCCCAGAGGCGTAAAAGTACAAAATGTAGCGATTATAAAATGGCGGATAAAATAGCGCGCGAACAGAAGCACTAAAAAATATGAATGGCGCGGATACATAAATGGCGCCAAGAGGTGAAACTAAATATAAATATAAATGGCGCAAACAGGAACACATACGTATTAAATGGCGCGTGAATAGGCGCACACACATATTAAAATGACGCGCAAATAGGAGCATATATGTATAAATGACGTATAAATGGCGCAAAGAGAAGTACATATGTATAAACGATACACAAAATGGCGCAAACAGGAGCATGTGCGCATAAAATGGCGCAAACAGGAGCACATGCGTATAAAAGGGCGCAAACAAGAGTAAGTTCAGATATAAATGGCGCAAACAAGAGCAAACCCACATAATATGGCGCAAACAAGAGCAAATCCATAAAATGACGCCCCGTGAACTTTGGCAGAGCCACGATACATGATGCATGGCGATAGTATATAATAAGGCGCAGGCATAAAACGTTGATATTTAAAATAACGCCCAACGCAGAAATAGAAGAAGTAGCACCCCTATCGTTTTTCCCCCTACGGCCATCCCCATGATTCCCCCACCACGTCCCAAGAGAGGAAACGGTACCCATATATCCCCATGGAAAATATATTTGGAGTGAGCGCGAATCGTGTTATGGGATGACCTGGAAAATTGAAAGAGAAAGGGATATTAGAGCCAACCCCTCAGCCGAGATACACTGATGGTACAGCGTCGGTGGGTGAGGACAACAGCAATAGCACCAGTTAGAAGAGCGCACAATGGCTCCCATAGTAACTAGGCTACTTGCTCGCCCCACCAGCGCCGTATCAACCCCGATAATAGGAACGTCACTAACGACGACAATTTTTTCAGCGAACATGCGACAAGCAGAAGAAGAAGAAGAGAATCGCAAGAAAGAAAACGAAATAATTGCAAGAAAAACACAGAACCGAGCGTTAGAAACCTGATTACGTAGCTAGGACAGGATTTATATTAATATTAGTTATAGTTTTTTTTTCGTCACCTAATAATAATAATCTACATTTTTCTAGGATAAGTCCCGTTAGCAATAGGTTAGAATAGGGCTTAGTTTATAATTAGACGTAGGGAAGTAGTAATAGGAAAAATAAATAGAATTATATCGAGTCACAGCGAGCAACCGACGACCAAGCGCCGCACCAGCGGGTGCAATCACATTTTTCGTTTTCGTTATCCGAAATTACTTTTTTTGTTTCTCTTTTATACCCATGCGAAGGGTAAACCAATGGTCGTCGTTTTTTTTTTCTTTTTGCCTAAACCATGTATTGTCCCCCTACCGTGTTTTTGTCAAAGAATGTATGATCCCTCACCGTATGTAGTCAACCTAGGTGTTAGTCCCCACCATGTTCCCCGAAGTACATATACGACGTTCGCGTCTCGCGTACCGACACCCTTCACAACCTTTCGCGATCACGCGCCCCCCCTGCGGTTTGGGAAGGGGAGTTTGTAACCGCCCGAACGGCGGCTGTAGGTGAGAGCGCTGTGTGAAACCGCGAGTGTTCGGGCGTGTCCGCGAAGCCATACGCGCGAGCCGCGAGGGCGCTAGAAGCGCTATAGGAAGTAAGAAGTTCGGAACGAACTTCGCTTTCTTGATTTGACCTTCGTCAATTCGCGTTCTTGAGTTGGCTCTATTTACACCTTTTTCCTTTCGTCCCCGACGCACTTTTATTTCATTCCGCTTTAAAATACCGTGGTATTTTCCGTTCGCGATCGTATTGCGAATCGTAGAGTTAAGGCCGCAGTTTTTGCGCCTTTAGCGGTAACGTGTTACAAGTTTGCCCTCGTGCAAACTCCGTGCGAGCGCATCGGTGTCGACGAGGAGAGGACACGCGGCGACATCCTCGCATCAGCCCCGGACCGTGAGCGAAAGCTACGAGGAAGCGTGTACGCGTTATCATACGTGTGCCGTCGTGAGCCAGCGACGCCATCAGCGGCTACGAGCCGCAGCCACGCGGAACCGTGTAAGCTAGCAGCCAGGAGCGAGAGAGAAAGCACGCGCCCGGTTGCCCTGACATCAGCAACAGCATCAGCGAGCGTCAGCGACCGCACCAGCGAGCGCCAGCGACAGCACCAGCGAGCGCCAGCGACAGCATCATCGTCGTCGGCGGCAAGTAGCTTTTTGCTTTTATTATCATGTTCATGTGTGCGTATAGCTAGGTCCTGACCCGCCGCCGCACCCGCGCGCCTCGATCTGCCGAATGTATAGCTTCGCGGTTCATCTGCAATAATATGTATCTATCGCGCGTAGCATAGTGATTAGTTTTGTAATTCCTTTTATAATATTGTACTGCCGTAAATGCGTCCGCGTAAGTAGTTCGTTAGTATATAGTATGTAATGTTATACCGTTGTTCCCACGTGTTTCGTATCGAGAGCGTCCCGTTCCGATTCCCCCGTCCCCGTGTATGTTAAATGAGTCCATAATTATATAAATAATCGATGTAGCGTCGCGGAACCCGCAATCAGTACATAACGTATGTACTACTTCATTATTGTAAATAGATCGTTAATGACAATAAATGTTAATATTGTCATAATCTGCTAAAATCAGCCGCGTGGTGCATTCTTCGTTCCCCGTCCCCTTTCAGCGGAGTGCACGACCAGCAGCGTGGAAGAGTCCACACATACACGCAAGTGAACCGTAAGTAGTAACCCGATTTCGGGGTTATAATATATATATATATATATAGATATATATATATGTACATATATGCGTCCTGGTACATGTATACAACACATATCCTCATATATAAATGCAACCCGTATCGATTATTATATGTAAACACAATCATAATCGATTTTTATAATTCTCATAAGGTATGATGATAAAGAATACACTATTAATTTTCATAAAATATTATTGACCTTTATAATTAAATTAAATTATTATGCCGTTATAAATTAAACTTAATGAAATAAAGTAGTATTATAATTGTTGTTATTATTATTATTATAAAACAATACTATAAATATTATGATATCATAAACTACTCTTATTGTTATAAAAGATTCTTGTAATTATTATGAATTATTATTATTATAAAAGCGGCAGCTCGTTTGATGTTACACGAGCGGCGACGAAATCAACCGAGAAAATTATTATAAATTGGCATGGAAAAGGCAAAGTTAGTAGTTCGCCCGGTCAACCGACTCTGATAAAGTCGTTTCACACGATCTGCTCCCAACTGTAAATTCTCTTCCGAATTATTAACTTGATCTCAAAAGACAGACGGTTAATAATTTATCTGACCTAAAATAATCGTGATCTTGGTTGCGAGGCACTTCTCAAAAGACCAGCAGATCTCTTCTCCTAAAAATTTATCTTACCCATTAATTCTTGATCCTGATTGCAAGACGCTTCCCATAAGATCAGCGAAATTGAGTTCACCTTTATTCTAGTCCTATGTAAAATCCCCCCCCCCCCAAGTATTTCAATTCCCCGCGTGGAAACTAACATCGCCTATTCATGCGGTACACTGCGCCAAATCGATAACGTAGCAAAAAATATCGAACGTTTAGACTTAAGACATACAACTTACTGTTATAATTGTCATGTTATATTTATTCTTAAAGTAATTATTTTATTATTTTTATTTTGCTACAGAAATATGTCAATCCTCTACCCGGAATTCTAAATAAATTATTATTTATTTTTTTTTATAAAATGTACAGTTACACATTATAAATTATGTCTAACTGATCCGCAGTACACTCCCGAAAATACTTCTTTCTCTCTCAAACTACCCTGGAAAATACCGTCAGCTACTCTGCGGGGGATAGGAACGTTAAATATCTCAGGGAATAATATACGAGGGTCATGGACGAAATGCAGAAACATTATGTTATTCGCCGTACACGAAACATCACATGTCGTTACGTTGTTAGACTCCTTTTTTGAAATAGTAAATGCAATTCAGAGGAATATCGAATGCAGGCTGTCGAGCGTTTTCATGCTCTCATTAGGCTACTTAATACCAATCCTTCTCTCAGGAAAGAATATGCGAGTGTCATGGACGAATACGTCGCTCAAATGATCTTGTGTGATGACACTGATAGTGGCTACTATCTTCCACGTCAAGCGGAGACTAAAATGTCAAGCCAAATTACAAAGATCAGAGCAGTGTTTGACGCTTCCCTCAGTAATGTTTGAATTCCCCTCAATGATACACTGATGTTAGAATGGACACTACAAATAGCATTTTTGAACAATTATTTTCACTTATAATTAACACATACGTAATCACTACGGACATTAAGAAAATCTATCGCCAAATTCTGATTCATCCTGAAGATCGAATATCTCAATGGATCATTTGGTATTTTGAAGATAAATTATGAACATTTCAACTCAATACGGTTACTTTTGGTACAGCAGCGGCTCGATTCCTTGCGGTTCGTACTCTTCAACAATTGGCTCGTGACGAGACTAAAAGATTTCCTGGAGCTAGTACATTGCTTATCAGAAAATTTTATATGGTAAATTTAATGTCTGGAGCGGGTTTGTTAGAAGAAATTTTCGCAATCAGAGTTTTGATCCTCTCGGTTTACTAGGATCAGTTATGTTATATAAGATACAATTTGACGTTCAAGTGAATCAGATAACATTATAGTCGGGCTCTTCTATTATGTTAGGTTGGTTGGTTGAAGAGAGAGCCTGTTCTTTTAAAAACTTTGGAATGCAATCGAATAGCAGATATTCAGATTGTAGAGGTTGAAGTACAATGGAAGTCTGTTCGTTCTTAAGATAACCCAGCTGGCTCTCTTTCAAGAGGTCAACTATCCATTGAATTTCTGAAAAATCAGCTTTGGTATTCTTGTCCAAAATGCTTTCCGAACATAAATGGCTTCAACACAATCGTGTCCATCTTATTTGGAAGGCTTAAAAGGAGAATCATGTATACTCAATACAGGGTCGGGTAACGATATTTATTTACGATTTTCGCACTGTGATCGCTTTGTGAGAGTAGCGGCTTATATTTTGCGATGGAAAGATTCTTCTAACCGTGGTAGTCCACTATCAGTGGAAGAATTAGTGAGGGCGGAATCTCGAATTATTGCGATAATTCATTATGAAGAATTTGCCTAAAAGCATAACCACTAAATATAAATCAATCATCTGCAAACACGAATGCAAATGTCTGACGAGGAGGAATTTTTTTCGATCAGTTGCATCCATTTATCGATGAAAAAAGTATAATCCGAGTTAGAGGTTGTCTAAAATAAGCACACTTGTCGTGTAACCAAAAACATCCATCGTTGTTGCCAAACAAACATCCTGTCACGGATATGATGACTCAACTTCAAATTGTAGCACTAAATAAATATTTGTAATATATAATTTAAAATACGAAAATATACAATATATATATATACTACTGTGTACAAATATGAGTAAGACTTTATTTATAACTTTTGAAACCTTTATTTCTTCTTCTAAATTATTTCATCTCCCTCAAAATAATCCCTTCTGTATGCAATGCAGCTATGAGAACGCTTTTTCCAATTTTGAAAACATTTTTTATACTTCTATTCCGAAATGGTTATCAGTTCCTTCTTTTATTCCACTTTTATTTCTTTAATCGAATCAAAAACGTGTCCCCGAAGTGATCTTTTGAATTTGCTGAACAGCCAGAAGTCACACGATGCTAAATCAATCAAGTATGGTGGTTGCGGGATGATATTGGTTAAATTTTCAGCGAAATGTTCACGTAAAATCAATGCAGTATGAGCTAGTGCATTATCGTGATGCAAAAACCAAGAGTTGTCTTTCCAAAAATTTGGCCTTTTGAGACAAATAGCTTCCTGCAAACGACACATAATACTCAAATAATATTCTTTGTTAATCGTTTGGCCGGTTGGAAGGAATTTATAATGAAACACACCACGCTAATTGAGAAAAACCTTAATTTTTGAGCTACTTTGTCGTGCTTTTTGGTCTCCGTTCTCCTTTGGCACAATTTCACTCGATTGATCGATTGTTTCTGGATCTTAAATGTAGACCCAAGTCTCATCTCCAGTTACTATGCGTTCCATGTTGTCCTGATAGTCCGACAGCATCGTTTCACTGAGCTCTATGCAACGCTGTTTTTTCCAAAAAAATGGAGTGCTTTTAGCACCAATCGATATCTCACTCTTTTTAGGCACATTATGTCTTTGAAAGTGGTGTTGACTGATCCATTGGAAATTCCAATAATATTACCAAGCGCTGTATTAGTCAATCGACGATTTTGCAGAAGCAATTTTTTGATTTCGTCGACATGTAGCCCATCAGTAGATGTCCTTGACCACCTTTGATTTGGTGCGTCTTCAACGCGTTCTAGAGCTTCTTTGAACCATTTATGTCAATGAAAAACACTTGCTCTTGACATTGACTTCTCGCCAAAAGCCTATTGCAACATTCTGAACGTTTCGGCGGTCGATAGTTCATTTCGCGTACAAAATTTAATGCTACTTCTTTGTTGAATAATTTCCGACATTATAAAAATCAAAGGGACAACTTTTCTTTGTTGAAAAAATATAAATGTAACTATATGACAAATGAAGATAATTGCGTAAAATTTGTAAAAGATAACGCACACAGTACTAACAACTGAAAAATAAAAACATCTGTCCAGAAGTTTGAATTCAAAAGTCTTATTCATGTTTGTATATAGTAGTATATATATAATACACCTTACATATGATCTGTATCGTTTGTACTGAGAAATATTATAGTTTCGTATGCGAGCAGTAAAATACGACGTCTAATGTCTTGGTATTTAAATAATAAAATTAGAAACTTCCCGCAGAGTCGTTCCGAAACTTGCGACGGCCAAAAACATGGCCGCGCAAATTCATTTCAAACAAAGAATTTATTATACGCGTTAAAATTTAAATACTTAAGATGGTGTTACATCTAATTTGGTGGATGTATTTTACATACATACATGGACTTAGATGTATAAACGCCACAAGAAATAATATCGAATATCATTAGAAATAATATATCAAATATATTATTTCTACAATTATAAAATTAAAACTCGCGTATACACCGAATAAACACCGAAAACGGGCAAAGGTCGCGACGACTACTGGAGAAGGTAGTCGTCGCAACTGCGGAAACTCGAACAAGTAGAGAGAGAACACGATATCTAGTCTCTCTCTCTACCACTAAGTTAAGTACAGAGTATGCCGTAGAGGGGATACACTGCGCACGGCAAGAGAGAGAGCGCGTTCAATGTATTAGACCGGCGGTCGCTATCCCCTCTAATACGTGCCGCACGCACACTACTGCACACTCTCACTAAACAGCCTGAGCCGCAACGAATCTAGCGAACGCGCGAATTCCAGTATATACAACGGGTGTCCGAAAACGAATGCACCCGCTATATTTAATTAAATTAATTAATACAAACGATTTAATATACGCATGATATATAAATATATGTAAATAAATGTTTAAACTTGTACACATGTATATTATTACTATGTGCAGCACACCGGCTGCAAATAATAACAAAATATAAAACAATAATTATTATAATTATTATTGATTATTATTATTATTGTAATTATTATTATTGTTAATATAATTATTATAATTCGGCGCCTCGTCCGAAATTAAACGAGCAGCGACGGAATTATCCAATTATTTCATTATAAAAGGGCCTGCAAAAGGCAAAATCGGCAGTTCGCCCGGTGAACCAACTGCCCCGAAGTTGTTTCACACGAACTCCTCCCGTAGCTAGAATCTTTCCAGAGCTCGAATTAATCCTGATTTTTAAAATTCCTCTCCGAAATTATTAACTTGATCTCTGTTGCGAAGCGCTCCTCAAAAGACCAGCAGTTTACTTATCCCGACTAGAAACTCTTCCCTTAGCTCTTGATCCTGGTTGCGAGGCGCTCCTCAAAAGACCAGCGGAGTTAAGTATTTCTTATTTTTTATTCCATTTAAAATCAACCCGTCTCGGTTCATTAGTTCCCAGCGTGGAAAATAACACCGGGTATTCGTGCGGTAAATAGCGCCGAATATTAAAGACATTGCGGAAAATAGCGCAAAATTAGCTTAAATAAAAATATAGATCTAGCAGTAAATTACCGTTATTAATTATTTTTGTGTTTATATTTATTTGTTACAGAATGCTGTAGATAGAGGAACTGGCTTATTTTTCACAAATAAATAAATATTTTTGTTATAAAAAAATTTATACTGTGTTCTTGTAAAATTATTTTCCTGAAAACGCCGCCCGATCCTGAAAAACTTCCTCCCCTCTCAAACTACCCTGGGAAGATACCGCGTAGGCTATCCCGAGGGGGCTAGGAACGTTACAAACTTATTTATTGTCTGAACAAAAGATTCCCAATAGAAGACGTCCCGAGAATCCTGGACATCAAATTTTATCGTCCAAACACGAAAGTACAATATTTCCCTGTAGAAGCTACATGTAAGACGTATATATATATATATATATATACACACATATATTATATATTTTCGTATTTCATTAGGAGGTAAACTTAGTTTTCAACCTTCACGTTTCGATGGCGATATAAATAGTACGAAAAGTCAGATGTGTCGGACCTAGTACTTATTTCTTAGTTTTGGCATTTACCAATAAAATTCAGTTAATAGGCGCTATCATTTGTATAAACATTATAACTTTTTGACCAGTGAAAAATGAATCGTCTTAAATGGTTTTTTCGACATGTCTTCTTGTACTTTTTTGATTAGAAAAAAAGTGCAGCAGAAACTTTTCGATTGCTTCAAGAATGTAACGACGAAGAAGCTCCATTGCTTACAGCATGTAAAGAGTGGTTTCAGCGATTTTAAAATGTTAATAACAACCGACATTTGTAAGACATTCTAGACAACCAAAGTATGAATATAGTGAACTATAAGCATTATTGGACGAAAACTCAGCTCAAACGTAGAAAAAACTCGCTAATAAGTTAATAGTCAGATTAGTTAGAGTCAGATTAGTTTCGATCGATGTAGGACAACCTTGTTGATATGCACTTTCGACATGTTCAAAAAGTTCGAGAATATTTGGATGATTGGATCGCCTCCAAAGCGCCATCGTTCTTTCGCCATGATATCGCCATATTGCCAGAAAGATCAGAAAAAATAGTAGAAAACGACGGAATATATTTTGATTACGCTAACATTATTCATTTTCCATCATAAATGTCCTTTTTGCCGTTAATAAAGATCGGAAACTAAGTTCGCCTCTTAAGAAATTAAATAACTGATAATAAATGAACTTTAAACAAAAAATGGTCTGCAAAATATTTTTTTTTTGAAGTGGACATTGTGGTAGCAGTTTTTCATATGAAAGCCTTGATAGGTAAAATTATCTTTAGGAATATAAATTTATAGATAGAGTATTTATTATAAATATTTTTCAACTGTTTAATAAATTGATTAAATTATTATCTCGGGCATAACCTCAACTAGTGTGCTAATTAATATATATATATATATATATATATATATATATATATATGTGGGTATTATAACCTGGGTTTTACTCCAGAGTACATATTTACGTATCACGAGGAAAGGGAGGAATAAAGATAATTCCGATTTCGCATTATCAGTAAAAATTTCACATTTATTTAACATTACACTGTCCATTATTATAATTCATGTTGTATTATAATTCACAAACACCTAGGAGCGTGCCGCGCACAGGAGGGTGGATCAAAGCCGGGAGAGGAAAGGGGAGCGCGACGCATACTATCCATACTACAGGGCACGTGGCGCCGTATAGCGATGGTGCGCACTTATGGTCAGACGCGCACTTGAACTATATATAAAATGGAGGAGCTACTTGCCGCGGCGTCGACTGTGCTGTAGCCTCCTCTCGTTCAGGGCGTCCTCTCGTCCTTCCTTTCTTCCGTCTATCTCTCTCCTTCTATCTCTGGCATACCATCGATCGAATGGCTGCGCTCGCGTACGAGCGCAGCCATCTGAAAAATCTGAATGATAATTTCCGGCTAATTTTTGATAAGCTTTTCTCATATAAAGCGAGCGAAGTTTTCACTACTTCTCTCTACCCTCCATAATAAATGGCCTGGATAATCATTACCGATATTCTTATATATTAAACGGCGCGCTTAAACAGGTTTTAAGACGGTATAAAGTCCATATTGAAGAACACAGATAATCAATATTTTGTGTTTCTCGCGTATTCGTTCGTAAAAATTTGGGTTCTCAAAATATAGTTATTTAACTGGCGCTGCGGACAGGATACTGTGAAGCTGCTGAATTAGGATTCACCTCCAAACTTCGTGAAGGAAATCAACGACAAGGAGGCAGTGGGTGTTTCAACCCCATCACGTGCAACTCAGGTCCCACCTACACGCAGAAAGTCATCTGGAATCTTCAAAGAATAAACAGTGAGTCTTTGAAATTCCTTAACCCAATCTATCCAAATAAATAAATATATATATATATATATATATATATATGCGATTGTTGAAAGAAAAGAAAAACGAACGTATTTAATAAAATGGCGGAACAATTTAAACTTAGATTGAATATATGGCGCGACGCGATCCCAAAATACGAAGGAGGAACAAAACTTCTTTCGCATTTTTTGCAAACTTGTGATAAATTTATAGATGCTTTAGCCACAAATGATGACACGATAAATGGATCTTTGTTGGCGCTGATTAAATCGAGAATATATGGTGACGCTTTAGATTTGATTGTTGCAAATAATCCCGCAACATGGGACGAATGCAAAAGAATTTTAATAAATAGATATAGTGATCCTAGTTCGGAGGATTTATTATTTAATAAATTGACGACGTGTTATCAATTATCTAATCAACATTTGGATAAATACGCTGACGAAATAATACTACGTTTAAATAAATTAAAAGAACATATTCAATTGAATGTTCAAGATGCTAATTTAAAGCAAATGAAATTTGAATTTTATGAAAATATGGCACGAAATACTTTTATTAACGGCATAAAGGAGCCATATCACTCACATTTAACACACTTCGATCTAGACGATATCGAAGCTTGTTTAATCAAATGTAGGAAGCTTGATAATCATAAACAACAAGCTGAATTTCTCAATTTGAAAGAATCAGAGAAAATAAACCTAAACCTAGTAACTTTAATAATTCTAGGAATACAAATCTATTTAATACATCCCTAAATTCGAGAACTATTAACTCACTTAGTGCACCTACAAATGCAAGGACTTTTAACCCATTTAATACGCCCGAAAATAGAAATGTATTCTCAGCCCCGTAAGTGCAACCTAATTTTAGATCCACAAACATTGGAAACACCTTTGGAAATAATTTTAAACAAAATTTTAATAATACTAGACAACAAAATTATCAATCGACTCCAATGTCGATAAGAACCCGAAATACGAGCCCGCCAAATAATAATTTTGGTCGGAATATCAATTCAGCGACATCGAATAATATACGACCAAGAGGCAGTAACTTTTTCAAAAGCACCGGCCCACCGGATTTTCTTTCGGAAGAATTACATAATCAAAAAAACATACCAGAAGAGGAAATTTATACGGGAGAACTCCCAAACGAAGAGCAAATGCAGGATGAAACATCTTGTCTCGAAGAGCAAAATTTAACCTATGAAAATTTTCAAGAAGGAGAGGTAGTAAATTTGAATAATATTGGAAATTGTCCCCAATTACCCCACATAATAAAACAAAATCCACCGTTAAAAATTCTCATAGATTCTGGAGCCTCGTCTTCAATTATTAACCCAAAAATAGCCTATAAATTATTTTCCAAATATATCTTTCCACATAATTTTGAAGTTAAATCAGTGCATAAGGTAATATAAGGTACAGACGCACTTATATTCCCAATTTTACACGAATTCGGAGATAATACACCAATCACCTTTTTAATAACATCATGGCACTCTGCGTATGACTGCTTAATTGGACATAAAGATTTGCGAAAATTACAAGCAAATATAAATTATAAAACTCAGATGTTCAGTACAGCAAAGTTTGAAATAAATTATTTACATAACTTACCAGAAAAATGTAAAGAGACGACTCTAAATCATCATCAAGAAATAAAAATGCAAATAAGGACTGATCATATGAATAATGAAAAAAAGGAAAAAATTATCTGACTATGCTACAGGTATAAAGACTGCTTCTACAGCGAAAACGATAAGCTATCTGCAACCACAGCAGTGACTCATACTATAAAAACGAGAGACGATCACTCAATATATCTCAAGAGTTTTAGGTATCCGTATCATTTGAAGAAAGCTATACAGGAGGAAATAAGAAAGTTATTAAACGACGAAATAATACGGCCAAGTAATTCACCGTACGTTTCGCCCGTTTGGCTTGTTCTCAAAAAGCAAGATGCAAGTGGAAAAAAGAAGTGGAGGATGGTGATAGATTATCGAAAACTCAACGATAAAAGCATTGAGGACAAGAACCCTCTACCTAGAATGCATGAAATTTTAGAGAATTTAGGCAAATGTACATATATCTCTACATTAGATTTGGCACAAGGTTTCCATCAAATACCGCTTAATAATAATTCAATAGAAAAAACAGTCTTTACTGTTGAAAACGGATATTACGAACATGTTCGTATGCCGTTCGATTTAAAAAACGGCCCTGCAACTTTTCAAAGAATGATGGATAAAGTTTTAAGGAAATATTTACACAAATTTTGTTTCGTCTATATGGACGACATTGTCGTATTTTCTAAATCTCTCCAAGAACATCTACAACATTTAAAACTGATTTTCGACGAATTAAAAAATTACGAACTAAAAATTCAACCAGACAAAAGCGAATTCTTAAGGAAAGAAGTCCCATTTTTAGGCTATATCATAATACGGGAAGGAATTAAACCGAACCCTGAAAAAATTAAATCTATAATCAAATACCCTATCCCAAAAACGCAAAAAGAAGTAAAATCATTCTTAGGACTTACCGGTTTTTACCGAAGATTTATCAAAGATTATGCAAAAATTTCGAAGCCACTCACCAGAGTTCTTAAAAAGGATAATAAAATTAATTGCGAAAATCAATCAAAATCAAACAGTGAATGCAGCGGAGCAAAATTATTCTACGATTGAGAAAGAATTACTCGCAATCGTAGAAGCATGTAGGCACTTTAGACCATATGTTTATGGAGAAAAATTTATTATTGAAACAGATCATAAACCACTAACCGAGCTCTGTTCCCTAAAAACACCAAATGCGAGATTAATTCGATGGAAAATAAAACTGGAGGAATACGATTTCGAAATGTAATAAAAAAAAGGCAAGGAGAATAATGTAGCTGACGCATTAAGCAGAATTGAACTAAAAACCCAAGAGGACAATGAGGATTCATTTTCAATTATACCAGAAGCACCTGATATTGCACTTCGCTCGATCGAAGAGCTCGATGGCGAAGCTGTAACTGTGCATACTGCAGACGAAGATCCGGTCTTTTCACTACCGATAAGCGAGAGAAATCTTCACACTTTCAATTACAGTATAATATTGAAGCATGGTAAAGACTATGACAATTTATAGTAAAAATCAATCAAAAGGACGTAGAAGCGCAATTACTAAAATTTCTAAACGAAAACGTTAAACCCAACAAACAATACGGAATTTATTTCGAAAATAAGGAATTAGAAATCGTTATTTATAGGATATTAAAGGAACATTTTAATGAAAGGCTGAAATTTGTAAAAACAAACGTCTATACACCTTCAATAAGTCAAAATAATTTTATGAAGAAACTCAAAGAATACCATGACAAAAATCACAATGGCATGCAAGAAGCAACAGCGCATTTTAAGAAGAAATTTTATGTACTAAACATGGAGAGAATTATGCAGAAATATATTAATCAACAGGAAGTATGTTTAGAACATAAATATGAGAGAAGATCCTATAAGACTGAAAATTACGGCCCCATTATTGCTAACAGACCACTTCAACATATACATATAGATATTTTTCACGTGAATAAAGAAAAATTTCTGACTATAATTGACATCTTTTCGAAATACGCTGAATCTTATCTTTTATCCGACGGAAATGCTATTAAAGTATTAAATAAATTAAGACATTTCGTATCTGACCATGGGTTTCCCGACAAAATTACTACAATGGAAGTGAGTTTAACTCGGCAGTATTTAGAGAATTTTGCAAAATTCATAAGATCGAATACCACCAAACGACCGTCAACAGACACAGATCTAATGGTTCAATCGAAAGGCTACGTTCTACTCTGAGAGAGAAATTAGGCATTTTGGTGAATCAAAATCCCAACGAAATTATTATCAGGTATGTGAATAAGTCTTTCCCGTTTTTTTTTTTCAAATTTTGAGCCTTTATTGTGAAAAAATGGTTACAAATGAATTATTGAAAGTATTGGCCATCGCTAGCTACAACTTTTTCCCATCTTTCTGGCACCATACGAATCCCGTTGCGAAGAAATTCGACCGGTTTGGCCTCTATCCAGTCATCCACCCATTTTTTGGCTTCCTCGTAGGAATGGAAGTGCTGGTCAGCCAGGCCATGCGTCATCGATCTGAAGAGATGGTAATCAGACGGAGCAACGTCTGGACTATACGGCGGGTGGGGTAGGACTTCCCATTTGAGCGTTTCTAAGTATGCTTTCACCGGCGGTGCAACATGTGGGCGAGCATTGTCATGTTGCAAAATAACTTTGTCGTGCCTGTCGGAATATTGTGGCCGTTTTTCTCGCAGTGCGCGGCTTAAACGCATCAATTGTCGTCGATAGACCTCGCCTGTGATCCTTTCATTCGGTTTCAGAAGCTCATAGTAAACCACACCTAGCTGGTCCCACCATATACAGAGCATGAGCTTGGCGCCATGAATATTTGGCTTGGCCGTCGATGATGATGTATGGCCGAGTAGTCCCCATGATTTTCTTCGCTTCGGATTATCGTAACGTATCCACTTTTCATCGCCAGTCACGATACGATGCAGAAAACCCTTTCTTTTATGTCGCTGAAGCAGCTGTTCGCAAGTGAAAAAACGCCGTTCGACGTCTCTCAGCTTCAGTTCGTACGGCACCCAATTTCCTTGCTTTTGGATCATTCCCATGGCTTTCAAACGCTTGGAAATGGTTGTTCGGTCAACTCCCAATGCTTCAGCAAGTTCTTCTTGCGTTTGACAAGAATCTTCATCAAGCAAAATCGCCAATTTTCGATCTTCAAAGATTTGCGGCCGCCCGGAACGCTCCTTGTCTTCCACGTCGAAATCACCGCTTTTGAAGCGTCGAAACCATCCGCGAACACTTGAATCATCGACACAACCTTCTCCATAAGCCTCCTGAAGCAATCGATGCGTCTCGGCAGCAGATTTATCAAATTGAACCAATAAAGTGAAACTTCCCGCAAATGACGTCGACTCGGCTCAAATTTCGACATTTTCACGATATCAAAAATTTATGATGCGAAAAAATTTTAACTAATGTGTTATATGAATAAGCTTTGATTATGACATATGTAACCATTGAATACTCGCACAGTATTGGTGGCGCCATCTCTTACAAAAAACGGGAAAGACTTATTCACACTCCTAATAAAAATCATATGACCTCGGCTATACTTATATATAATCAAAGCGTTCAGTCTTGCACAAAATTCGCATCGTTTATATATGGAGCGTACGACGAATTACATAAACATATTATTGAACCGGAAGCAGATGTAATTGAAAAATACAATGAGATTCGAAAAAACGAAATGCTAGCTTTTTATGACAAGCTATATAATAAACAGAAAAGGTAACAAAAGTTAGCTGACGAATCAAATCAGGAGCTTGAAAGTAAGTAAAAAAAATAATTTATATTAAAACACATCAACAGCAACGCGATAAAACCGCGCCTCGCTATCAAAAATTGCTTGTAGAAAAACAAAAAGGCCCTTCACTAGAATGTTATATACACGGACAACCACGCCGCTATGACCTGCGGAGTGCTAAAAGATTAAGAAAACCTTCCTTTCTTTTACAGAAAGATGAAGACGACAATCTTGATAATTATCGCCACGACTCTTGTAACAAGTGATGAAATCGACACCAATAGAACACATTACGCTTACCAGAAAGGGACAGGAAGAATTATTGCAAATTATCATTATCTACACTTTCGGATAAATTTAACAACGTTAACGCAAACCTATGAAGAAATTTTAACTAGTTATTCAATATTAGCTTCTCGATCAGAACTTCAGAAATTCAACTTGTTAAAACAAGCCTCGATATTATGTAAAGAAATACAACAGGATATACAACAAATAACACCACAAAGCGAAAAAATGAAGAGAGGTCTCTTTGATGGGTTAGGTACAACAGTCAAATATATTTTAGGAAACCCAGACGCTACAGATCTGGAGAGAATAAGTAACTATTGAAATTTACTTGATCATCAACAACAGGAAGATATCATTAGATTAAATAAATCAATAAACATAGTGAACAAGATAAGCAAAGAGATCAATAGCAATACTGATGTTATTAATAGAAATTTATTAAACATGACAAGTACACTGAAAAACGAAAATACAAACATTAATAATTTCGAAATCACCGTTACTCTCATAATACAGGAACAACATTTTCCTCGATTGTTAAGTAAAATTAAAAGATCGTTCATTTTTTCGGAAAAATTATTCGATTTAGAAATGTTACAATATAAACAAATATATATTCAGAAACATCTGTCTAAAGTTTACTCTCAAAAAGAGCTTATGTTAAATTACCGAAATTTATTATACTTTCGTTTTTCTCGGGGAACAATCGCATTTAACCATGACTCTATCATTTTCACACTCAAAATTCCAATCCTCAATTCTATCGAATTCTCCCTTATTAAAAGGCTGGCAAACATCAATAATATTGATCAAACAGAAATAATTAACGTGCCTTGGATTTTAGTTGGACAGCTTTTCAAGTTATTTTCTCAAACATGTCATCAAATCTATAAAAGAACATATGTATGTTCCTCCACCAGGGGTTGACACCTTGTCGCGTGCCTCTTGTAGGGCGGTGGGGAGGCTGGTCTGGGCATCTTAGCGGCTGACCCGGCAATAGTCTGGCAGGGTTTGGCCCTGCCCCAGGGCGAGGTGGGTGGTGAAAAGGTGCTGATACGGCAAACCGCCTCTCGAGCGCCAGAGTAACCACTCCGGTGGGGTCCTTGAATAAGGAACCCGCGTAGGTCTCTCTCGCAGCCGGAGCTGGGCCTCGGAATTCTCGAGAACAGCCAGGTGGACACCCCAGAGGCTAAGGGCAACCCCCCATTGCGTCCGGAAGGAGGCGCAATGGGTATTATATCCCACCCCCAAACCCAAGGTGGGAGCTATCGTGCTGAAGGGTACCGACTTGGCCGCTGGGGTAGTAGCGGTCGCAAACGATGCCTCGGGCGACTGGGTGACCTTCCCGAGTATATAGCCTTATCGGCACATGCGGTACTCTGTGTCGGCGGACTTTTATTTCCCTAGCTATTCGTGGGACTTTTATGGAAATGAAACGAAAAATATAGAAAGCGAGTCCCGGGAGGATGAAATGCCCCCGAGGACCTCAGAAGGAGTTACTGGCCAAGTGGGCAAGGAGAACGCAGCTCCAGGTAACAAGCCTGGAGTCATTGTGATCCCTGAAACGCTAACCAGTGCAGAGGGAGGCAGTACTGCCCCCAAGAAAAAGAGGCTCTGTGGCTCGGCCAGCAGGAAGTTGGCCCGGGAGAAAAATGCTAGCAGGACCGGCACCCCGGGGCCTACCACGCAGATTAAGATGTGGATGAAGAGGCGACAGGGATCTGACAAGACTCCGCCCTCGACATCCGGTATTACTAAAAAGCATAAGGAGGGGAGTGGCGGCGGTGAAACTAAAGGAACCCTGCCCCCCAGGGAGGAAGGCTAGCGGGTGCCGGAATTATCACGGCTGCCCAAAGGTCAAACCTCCTTACATGACTCGTGGTGCATGAAGAGAACCCGGAGACAACCATCACCTCGGAAATGTTTTCGCAATTCCGAGGGGCGGTGTCGAAGGTTATGTATAGTGCGCCACCTGACACATGGCCCAAATTCGATGCCTCCTTCTGTAAGGGAGGCGCCATCATATTGGTGGCCAGCAACCCGGAGGCTAAGGAGTGGCTGGCCGCTAGACTGGCTAATCTGGACTTACCCAGGGGGGGCCAATCTGAAAATGGGGGGTGTAGAGCTCCTACAGGCCAGGATCAAGGCGGTGACGTGCATACCGGGTGCCGCTGAGAACCCTTCCACCTTCTTGGAAAGGCTTGAGGGGCATAATGCATCCCTCAGGGGTAAAACCAAACTATGAAGAGCCGTCAACACAAAGGACGGTGAGGAAGGAAGGTCTGACGAAGGAGATAAACATCTCCTCGTACTGAGATAAACACCTCCTAATACTCCTCGCACGCCAGATTGTTGGCCACGCTAGACCACAGACCCATGTACCTCCTGGGCAGGTTAGCCTTTAAGGTGAGCCACCGGGAGGAACGGGTGCCTGTGGAGAATGTTGAGGGCGAGAGCAAGATGGAGCAATAAATGGCTCCATCGGGTATCTAATTTCTCCAAATTAATCTGCACCACTGCAAAGACGCCTCGGTCGTTATGCTGAGGAGTTTAGCGGGGGTGCAAACATACATATCGCTAATCCAAGAACCTTGGATAGTGAAAAGTGTGATCAGGGGCCTAGGGTCAAGGGCCGCTTGTATTAGTGACTCAAAGGCACTAGGGCCTAGAGCTTGTATCCTTGCAAAAGGAGTAAATGTGCTGCCGATGCTCGGTCTCTGTACGCGGGACCTAGCAGTGGCCTCGGCGGAGGTAGTAGGGATAGGGCGAATTGTTGCTGCATCTGCCTACCTACCGTATGACAATAAAGACAAACCCACTGGGGAGGTTCGGAGACTAGTGGAATATTGTAGAATCAACAATCTTCCAATAGTCCTTGGATGTGATGCAAACTCGCACCATAGGGTGTGAGGGAGTACTAATACGAACCCAAGAGGTGCTAAACTACTAGAGTATCTTGCGGGCACAGACCTCGAGAAACTCAATGTAAGCGACACCCCAACGTTCGGAAACAGGCTAAGAGAGCAGGTAATATATATAACTGTCTGCTCAACTGGGTTAGCTAATAAAATATACGGATGGAAAGTGGAGGAGGTGGAGACACTGTCGGACCACTCTCTGATAACATAGTCGCTGGGGACATCCAATGAGGAGGAGCCAACCTGACTGCGCGATCCTAAGCGCACAGACTGGCAGGGCTACAGAAGGTCCGTGGAAACTGCTTTCAAGGACTTAACTGCAGAGATCAGGGACAAGCGAACGCTCGAGAACGTCGCGAAGTCCTTTAATGACGCCATCAAACACGCCTTTGAGGAGAATTGTCGCCCAAAACGCGCGAGACCCAAGGGTGAGGTTCGATGGTGGAACAACAAACTGGACTACCTAAAAGAGAAGACTATGGTCCTCCGGAAGATAGCCAGGAGAGAATGTAGGGATTCTGATTGGAATGCATACGGAGCGTCCAGAGACAACTACAGAGAGGGAGTAAGCTCAGCCAGAGAGATAAGCTGGAGAAACTACTGTGAAAGCATATGCGAGGGTAAGGACGCGGCTAAGCTGAGCAGAGTTCTGTCGAAGGACCCTGGCGCGGTCCTGGGCACGCTGAAGAGACTCAATCGCAGTTATGCACAATCGGATGAGGAGACTTTAGAATACCTTATCCAAGTCCACTTCCCTAGTTTCAGTAGAAATACTAAACAAGATGACGATACAGTGACAGAAAATGACCACTGGCCGGGTTACGCTAAACTGGGTGCTAACTGAATGGTAGCAAACCAGATTGTCACACCGGACAGGGTCAGATGGGCCCTAAGGCCATTTGGCGCATTTAAATCACCAGGACCGGATGGAGTCTACCCGGCCTTCCTACAAAGAGCCTGGGACTGTATTGTGGGCCCGATGACAAGAATGGCGAGAGCAAGCATCACTCTGGGTCACATCCCAGCAAGATGGCTGGGGACCAGGGTGGTATTCATACCTAAAGCAGGCAAATGTGGTTATACGTCCCCGAAGGATTTTAGACCCATCAGTTTGACATCTTCTATTCTCAAGACTATCGAAAGGATGATTGATAGATTAATCGGAGACGAAGCCTTGAGAAAAAATCAACTTCATAAGGAGCAACATGCATACCGCATCGGAAGATCCAAGGAGACGGCTCTATATAGAACCGTATCTGAGATGCGATCTCAGGTGGAGGCAAAAGGGTTTGCCGTGGGTGTCCTTATGGAAATTGAAGGAGTCTTTAATCACACGTCACGAAAGGTTATCAAGGAGGCCTTAAATAGGCATGATATCCTTCAGTGCATCACAGAATGGATTGACCACATGTTGGAAAATCGTATCCTGGAAGCAAGCAAAGAGAGAACGACCCTTCGAGGGGGAGTAGAGTCAGGGTGCCCACAGGGGGGCGTTCTGTCACCGCTCCTATGGTGCCTCGTGCTGGACGAGCTCCTAAATAAGCTGAATAGCATCGGTTGTCTGGAGGTTGGCTACGCTGACGACATAATACTCATCGCCCGAGGACCCTTTTTAGATCCCCTAATGGGGGTACTACAGGAGGCCCTTGAAGTGGATGAAGAATGGTGCAGACGGACCGGTCTCTCGGTTAATCCAGGGAAGTCCGCACCAGTAGATTTAAATGGAATAGGAGTTGTGGCTTGACTCTTGGAGGGCATTCTCTGACCTTCAAGAAGCAAGTGAAATACCTAGGTGTGACTGTTGATCGTAAACTATTATGTAATAAACACCTAGAGTCTATATCTGGCAAACTGACGGCCTGTCTGTAGCAGGTTAGGAGAGCCATAGGCAGGACGTGGGGTCTCAAGCCAGATATTATGAAGTGGATATACGAGGTTGTCCTGAAACCCAGACTAACCTACGGGGCTCTTGTCTGGTGGGAAAGCACGGCCTTGGTGACTGCCAGAAACTCACTCGAAAGACTGAGAAACATGGTGGTGAGGAGCATCTCCGGAGCGATTAGATCTACACCGACTGCGGCGCTGAGCAGGCTCCTCGAAATAGAGCCATTCAAACTGACCCTGGCGGGAGCGGCTGCAAAAGCCCTCCACAGAGTCAAAAAATCACTCAAAGAGGTAAGCAGAGAGGAGCTTCATTCTTCATTCTTCCACGAACTGGAGCTTCCTCTTTGACAAAAAATATAGGGTCAGCATCTCGTCCAGAAATGAATGGGAGAATGGGCTGGTAGACATCCCCAACATGAAAGAGCTGTGGTAACGGAAGAAAATAGCCGACTATGGGAAACAAATGGAGTGTGCAGGTAGATTAAAGCCTTCACTTCCACAAATAATATAAAAGATTGGACCAGTGTTATTCTTGGCCTCAATAGAAGAAAGGCAAAAATGCTCATCGAGATCATCACAGGTCACGGTAAGACTAACGCCCACATGTGCAGAATGGGTCTCGTGAGAGACCCCTTCTGCCGTTTTTGCTACGCGGAGGATGAAACCTCCGAACATCTTCTGTGCTACTGTCCAAATATATCTGAGAAAAGGCGGCAACATTTTGGGGCTACCTACTTGGAGGTTGAGGACATTAAACCCAGCATGACGACCGGAATAATTTCATTCTGGGAGGCCTTGTCGTTTATAGCGGCTGCTGGTTAAGCGAGGGACGCGAAGGGTTTACGCATGCGTCCGGAGGCCGGGAAGACCCAACTCCTTAAACTAAATAAATAAATAATAATAATATGTATGTTACGACATTAATATAGAGAACGCCAAGCCGAGTGTAATTCCAATAATTTCCCCTTTAATATTTACATTTGAACTATCAGATGGTATACTTGTCTCTAGCAATTTTCCAATCAAAATCAGAGTTGATGTCACCGAAAGTACGATCAAAGGAACGCATAAGATACGAGGAAGAGATATCCAAATCCAAGATTATAAGTCCCATGAAATATTCTCAGTCAAATTTAATTTTACCAGTAATAATTAAAGATCATGAATTAAGTTTTGAACCACTAAAGGAGTTAAATTTGCCGACAATAATTACGCCTGTAAATAAACCATTTGGAAGAGAGTTTCATATGTCGGTATCGGCGATTACGCTTATTTCGCTCGCCTTTTTGATGCTTATGATGTACTTGGCATATAAACACACAACAAATACAAGTAAGCAGCATTCTCCGCCTATCAACGACGAGGACGTGTTTGAACTTCGCCAGGGAGGAGATATATGAATCACGCCCATGCACCAACACGTCGATCTGTCTGGCATCTTATCAGCTCCTATTCTTCGCTGTAGGCTATCTTTTATCTGGACCTGCAATAGACTAAACATCGCGTACGGATCATCGGTGAAGAAGAACAGACAAAGACACTGAAGGGTATAAATGAATTAATAATCTACGATGCGACACTCTCTGTCGGGATCTGAAGCTGTAAAGTAGTATAAATAAAAAGTATTTCAATTAACTCTTCTCGTTCAATTGCTTTACTTTCCTTTATCCATATTTTGTGTTTTTCGCGTATTCGTTCGCAAAAATACGGGTTCTCAAAATATAGTCATTTAACTCGCGCGGCATCGGTATAATCGCATATTATAATCAGGCTATACTGCACGCGCTGCATTAATACGTCTGCGCTACACACATTCTAAATTAATTTCAAACGCGCATATATGTCTCATTTATTCTAATTTTCCATAATAAATTAACAACTGCAACAATTAATATTAATATTACAAATCGCGTGGAATCCAACCGGACTCCGACAAGCGTAAAACCAGTGGTTAGCACTAGGCGCAAGCCAGAATTTCCGAGCCAAAGATTCAGCGGTAATTTTAGTACGGACGGGCACGATTCGCCTCGGCTCAAGCTGCTAAACCTCTCACCAACTCGCGCGCGTAGAGCTCTCTCCCCCTTCCCTCTCTGTACGGGAGCGGCATAGTCTCTCGCCTCGCGCTCTCATTGGCTCGCGCCGCACTCGACGCGGCGCGCACGCGCTGTTCATTTCTCTCTCGACTTCGTACGGTACGGATGGATCCCTTAACACGTACGTCGGCCGCGGCGCTCTTCTCTCTCGCTCGCTTGATCAGATCTCTCTCTCGGATACGCTCCACTCTTCTGTCGCACTTCTCTCGCGCACGCGCTCGGTTCTCTCTCTCACTCGGTCGACTCGATCTAGTTTTGCAGATATATATTTACTGTATGCCTGCGTGCACTAACAATATTCTTTCGCATGTAACCTGCATCTGTGTCCACACACACCGGTAGGTATGTGTGGATTTCCTCACTCTCACTCTAATTTTCTCATGCATTAACTTACACACTTACATATATATATATATATATATATATATGTAAGTGTGTATATACATCGGCATTCATATATATATATGTATTTTACCATTCTCTCATATTTATTTCAAACATTGTTTAAACGTTCACTCATATTTATTCATTGCATGCTCTTCATTTGTTTATTTATAAACTTATATATAACTTTTCATATATTAAACTGTCTATCTCTCTCTCTATCTCTCTCTCTTTTGCTATGTGTACATATACGAGTATATATATATATATATATATGCATGTCTTTATTTATTATTAATTTATTAAAATCATTATATATTAGTATATAAACACGTATAGCTATCTCTCTCTCTCTATATATATATATATATATATATATATATATATCTACGAACTACCGCCCCTTCTTCGAACGGATTTCTTTATTGCACTTTCTCTTTTTCGGTTTTTGTTACTCAGAATTTCACCGCGCCGTGCATCGATTTCGCGAATTCAACGTTTTTAACACAGAACTTACAATTTCACGGTTTTATATAATTTAGCTACTACAAATTTCGCACTTTTTAAATTCACACTTTACTTTTCTATAGGTAATTTAACATATCAATTTTCATGTTTTCTCTTATCTACTTCTTTCTTACCATTCTCTTAATTTTACGTTTTACTTCTAATTTTCTATTAATTAAATTTTACTTTTCTGTCACTATTTTCGAGTCTAATTTTACTTCTTTTACTTTCAAATTTCAGTGTTCTCTAATTTAGTTTTAATCACTTTCAACTTTAATTTTGGCTTTCATTACTTTCAATTCTACTTCTAATTATTTAAGCTTTTAATTTACTTTTATCTAATTAACATTTCAAATCACCAAAACTTCTAATTTCTATATATTTGTAATTTTCATTTTCATTTCAACTTTACCCATTGTACTTTATCTCTACTATTAGACTTCAAATCTGTCTCATGCATCTAAGTTAGTTATATATATGAATGTAATTTTAGGTACTTACCTCTCTTTTCATCTTGGGTATTAGACCCTTGACTCATCTTTTTAATATTTATTAAATCGAAATATATATATTCTTAATCAATACTTCCTTCTCTTTTCTCTTTAATATTTTTGGATTTTGTGTCAGCTTAATTACAAAGCTTTTCTCTGAAAATTTCACTTATCAACGCAATACAGGCCTTATCCGCGAACTGAATTTACGTTGTTCACTTTACACTGATCTCAAGCAAAAGCTGCACGAAAAGCTTTTTCAAATTGCGATTCCCAGAACAAAGGATCGCGAACACGTGGTGTTGAAAATCTAAGATATCAAGACTTTACTTAACTTAAACAAATCTGCTCAATGAACTAATTAACTTCGCGCAGGGAAGCTGCGAGGCCCAATAACCTGTTGGAATAGGTGGAGAACTAAATAAATAATTATAGCAGAGTAATTATATAGTGATCAAACACAACGTCTTTATTACACGTCTTAGCTTCACGACTGATCTACAAAGAATACTTGACCGCGAGGCTGCGTGCAGCGGCCGAGCGGTGCAAACACATACACTCGCACACTTACACGTCATGCTTTCGGGCAGCACGGAGGGCGCTACGTATAACGCCTTAATTCTATCAATATATATATATATATCTATATATATATATATATATATAGGGTATTCGAAATGTTCCGGAGTCCCCACTTATAACATAAAGTAAGCACTTTGGAAAAAAATATTAATCATACAGTTTTGAAGGTTGAACTAAATAGTGACCTTGGATTTGTTATTGATTATCATTTTCAAGGCCATTTAAAGGCCATCTTCGGTTTTGTAAATAGGGACCCCTACTTTTGATTTCAGATTCTGAAAGAACACAAAAGTTTACATCTATGTATAAACATTATGGCTCAAAATGACCTACAAAGGTCATTTAGGGATTAAATGATTATTTAGTAGCAGAAATCCAAGAAATCCCCATTATTAGGAACTTTGAACATATCTGATCAATACTAAAGTAATTTGATAATGTAAGACAAACTCTATGGTGGCGTTAAATTGACATTGCACATGATTTTCAAGGTCATTTGAAAGTTGTCTTCAGCTTATTAAAAAAGGACTCATTTTGTTTTTCGGACTCTGGAGGAGCATTAAAATGTTAGGTCTGAAGATATATACAATATCTTTTACAATATCTATTTATTTATTTATTTTTATTTTTATTTTTTATTTTTATTTTTAGATTGAATTGATTGGACTGTAAGACCAATAAAAAAATATTTATTAATCTGTATATGGACAGTCGACATAAGTACAATTAAATTATTACAATCATATATTGAGGAGCCCCATTGTAGCATCAGACGTTGTGCAAAACAGCAAGAAAAGGGAGCTGCATCTGTGCACGACATTTTGAAACTCTCAATATAATTAAATTACTTTAGTATTGGTCAGATACGCTCAAAGTTCTTAATAATCGGGATTTCTTCGCTTTCTGATACTAAATAGTCATTTAACCCCTAAATGACCTCTGTAAGTCATTTTAAGCCATAATGTGGATACATATCCAGATGTAAAATTTTGTCCTCTTTCCGAATATGAAATAAAAAATAGAGCTCCTTATTTAAAAAACTAAAGATGACCTTCAAATAAACTTAAATATAATAATCAATAAGAAATCCAAGGTCACCATTTAGTTCAACCTTCAAAACTGAATAACTTTTGTATTTAACATTTTTTTTCTAAAGTGCTTATTTTATGTTATAAGTGGGGAGTCCGCAACATTTCGAACATCCTGTATATATACACGATGTCTTAGATATGACTGCTTATGTAAGCGGCATGGTGTCGGGAAGGAAAAGTTAAGTGTAAATATTTATATTTATTTAGCTCAATTGTTAATAGTTTTTGCATTACGGACCAATATCTGTGAGCCAATCAGGGTTTTGAGAAATGGGTCATTGCCCAAGAACGAATAAGAAGGAGGTCAAACAAAGGGAAACGAGGCGAAGTTGAGCGAACACGGGAAAGACCAGAAGTTGTAATTTTTCCTGTCCATTGTTAGCGCTCGTGTAACTGTTTCAATATACGAACGCATTGACGAAGCGAGGTTCATGCGTCTTATGAATAAAGATTATCTTCCTTCGTTTTCACACAGTGCCTTCCCATATTTGTTGTCAAACTATCTTTCTTGAGAACAGTCCACTCCATTGCATTGAAAATAATTAAGTAAATAATGAGAAAGAGAGCGAAAATACGGGCAACCGCTTATAAAGAGGTGGCGCGCTGAGGTCTGGGGAGCTCACGGCTGTATCGTGTCATCTCTGAGAAAGATGCGAAGCTTTTTTCTTTGGTAAATGATGACCGGCGTTTCTCAGGGTCACGGGCGATGAGCAGATAACGAAGTTACGACCAAATGAAGTGCCACGGACTGCGGTTCAGAACCCGAAGAGTCCATGCAGACCTTGACGATCAGGGCGCCAAAACGTCTCCATAAAGGCATAAGATCAAATGGAACAGAAAACCACGCAGCCAATGCCGACGGTGACAATAACAATATCAGATAAGACATTTCGGTTACTGTAGTACAAAGCAGACTCTGAAACAGACAACATTAACTCTCCAGTCGCGATTCCCGCACATTTTATCGGTTCCTGACCCCTCCCTGTCACTCCACCCCTCTCTCTCTCTCTCTCTCTCTCTCTCTCTCTCTCTCTCTCTCTCTGAATCACATTCCACCCCGGCTCCTTAGCTCCATTGCTATGTATGATACAGGCTACGATTGGAGAGAGAGCCTAGAGTTGTAGGATAGTAAACGTATCAAGCGTTCACGATCCTCTGTTACCAAATATATTTGGCAGATTTCACTAAAGCATATATCCAAATATTAAGAATTACTTGAATTTAACTAAATGATACTACATACAAGCAAAGCATATAATGTAATAAATAGATATTCGTGTAATAAATATATTTATATACATATATATATATATATATATATATATATATATATGCGACGATCAGGATATATATTCAATATAGCCTTATACGCGCAAGACTTTAATTTCAAAATAATACGCGAAATTAAAATAATCGGGCAATGATCCCGATTAACGGTCGAACGCGTGAAAATTAAAATAATACGAGTGTGAATATTGAAAATACCTCACCCGCGAAATTAGGCTAAGGGTAAGCAGAGGACACTCACACTGGTTTCGCGGAATTCAGTAAAGGCTCCAGCCACTGTATTTCGAGTGCCCCATTTTAATTAAGTAATATAAAACTCTTGCTTTTGATACTTTTATATTATTTAACATATAGCATATATATAAAAGCATACGTGCAAATGAATCTTCTGATAGATACATCAATATTTAAGCGTGTACGAGCGTCCGTAAGGACGAAAATATTAGTTAAATTAGTATTTACATAATTATATTATGATTATTCGAACTAAATGTTATTTAGAATACGAGAGATTTAAATTAAGAAATATTATTATATAACATCGACGACATTATTATAATATAATTTATATTATAGGAATAAGGACATCTTCAAAGGCAAGCTCGCAAAATAAGCATTATAATTATTAAAACTATAATACAATCATTATTATTATATTATTTTAAAATTATTATTATTATTTTTCGGCGACTCGATACGAAATTAGTCGACCGGTGGCGTAAAGATTCGATCGACTGATTTTTCGTGTGTAAAAGGGTAAGTTTTCCGCCCCAAAATTAGTTCTCTCGCTGATCCTGCCGAAAGAAGCTCCCTAGAGCTGCTCTGATTCCAGACCTCTACTAGTGCTGCTATGTCCAAACATCCTGAATAGTAGGGTCGCGATCCTGATTGCGCAATCCTCCGTTAAAGACCAATAGGCTCTCCACCCCGACCGAATCCTTGTGAAGCTTGATCCAGGATTCGTGGTGCTCCATTGAAGATCAGCGGCTTCACTCAAAACTCTGTTACATATCAAACGACCCAACGCCAGAAGGTTGTATATTAGATATAATTACTTGAATAATTTTAATAGAATATATTTTTGTTACTTTTTTAAATAAATATAACTGAGTATCGTGATTTTGTCCCGACTTTTCCAAAAAGTTCCTTTCGTTTCAAACTGATCCTGACGCTGCCACGTAAGTTATTCTAATGGGAAAAGGGAAACGTTACATACATACAATAAATCTATTTAATTTTTGAAGAAGCTATTTACTCGAAACAATGAAATAGTTTTCTCAAACGATGGATTATATTTATTTCATTATACCCTGCCAGTTTTAAACTAATACATATTTCTTCGATTTTATTAAATAAAGCATAAAGACTTGAATATTGATTTGAATGTGTATATACATCTACAACATATATTAAATATTTGAAAAAACTATTCGTTTGAAACAATTTAATAGTTTTATCAAAAGATGGAATATATTTATTTAATTTAATATAGCTAATGGTTAAAAACTAATAAATAATTCTTTGTTGTATTACATGTACAAGTAAGTTTCCAACGTTATTATCCAAAAATGAAAGTTTATTATGAAAACATGATTATATATCCTATATAATATAAATTTCAAAATACCGCCATCGGAAACCATGATTTTTTTCCTTATTTCTGGAAATTTAGGAATTCCGCATCAAAAAAAAAATTTCTCGTTTATCGACAACAAGAACGTATTCAGCCAAGTTGATGATTCCCTCTTTTAAACTGTAGCGTATTATTGCAAGAGCGTTCTGCATTGGTAGAAACAAGTGGTAGTCAGATGGTACCAACTATGGACTATAGACGGGCGAAATTGTATTTCCCATCCACTATTCTCCAAATAGCTTTTGACGGAAGCCACAACATATGGCCGAGCGTTATCATGATAAAAATAGACGAACTCGTGTTCTGTCTCATATTCTGTCCGTTTCCACTGTAATGCTTGCTTCAAACGAATAAGTTGCATTCCGTACAATAATCCTTTGATGGTTTGATCAGTTCGTAGTATACAACACCTTGTTCACCCCACCATATACAGAAGATGACCTTATTTACGTGATTGTTTCATTTTGATGTCGATTGGACGGACTCGCCGAGCTCTGTACGCGATTTAATGCATTCAAGGTTCTAATAAAAAATACATTTGTTCTCACCAGTTACAATACGATGCAAAAATGATTTATTTTTATATCGCTGCAGAAGTTTCTTCAAAGTGTCTTCAAACTACAAACTATCAGTTTCAGTTCGTTCCTCTAATCGTTCTTTTTCTTCCTATCCTCTTCGTACTCTTCTTAGGTTGCTGCTTCATCTCCTACTCCTGATGCCATTGTGGTAGTTTCATGCCATTGCGGACGTTTACGCTCATCTTTAGCGTCGCCCTCTTCCGTTGCTAGTATGGTAGTTTTACGTCTTTCCAGACGTCCATGCTCATAATGGAACTAAATAAAACTCTATCTTCTAACTTTTCTATCTTTACGGTATCGAACGGGTTTTCGGTTATGGGAGTCTAATTCCAGCACTACAATATCTAGGGGAAATAAACTGAAGTGGCCTCGTCGACGGGTGTAATTTCCGTTGGTTATTTCTGCTCCTCTGAGATCTCCTGCGTCGCATCTGGGATGAACTCCATGAGGTCTATTCCCTCTTGGAGTTGCTCTAGCGCTCGCGCTACCTCGTCCATGTCGAGGCCAGAGCGCGAACGCGTTGGGGAATCCAAACGTGCTTATACACTGGATGCATTCTCGTTGATTGGTGTCAGTCCCCACACCTCTCCGCAGTTGGAGGCGAGAAGCTCTGGGATAAATATTTCCCCTGATCGGCGGAGTTGTTCGGTCATGATCGACCAGCGTAATCCTCGGCCTCTGCCAATGCCTTGCATGGTTCGTAAATACCAGCGCAATTTTTCCATGATACACAGGACGGCTAGGCACTCTTTCTCGATCACGCTATAGTTTGGTTCTTCCGGTATTATCGTCCTGCTCGTATGGGCGATTGTGCGTTCCTCGCCTTGATACTCTTGACTGAGCACTGCGCCTAAAGCGTAATTGCTTTCATCCGTCTGCAGGACGCATGGCTGGTTTTGGATGAGGCGCACTAACATCGGTGCTTGCGTCAGCAAATTTCAAAGCTGGTCGAAAGCTTCCTACTGCATTTGTTCCCAGTGCGATTTGATATTTTTCTGCAGTTACTTAGTGATCGGCAGCTGAATTTTGACCAGATTTTACATGCCTAAAAAGGCCCGCTCGTAGTTGACGCAGCTTGGTAAGCCTCGGGTCCTCGCTGACGCCGCGAGTTTTCTCCGGATCGATGCGCAAACCGTTCTCGTCTACAATGTAGTCGAGATACTTAAAACCCGAGCAGCAAAACTCGAATTTCTCCCTATTAATTTGTAACCCAACCTCGTTGAGACGAATGAACGCTGATTTTAATTCACGAGAGTCTTCGTGGCGACAATTATGTCGTTCATATAGACGAAGACGTACGATTGTCATTCGAGCCCGAAGATAAGATCCATATCTCTCTGAAAAGTGGCCGGCCCGTTCGTTAATCCATATGGCAGCCATATATATTGGAAGAGGCCTTTCTGCGGGATCGCAAATGTGGCGATCTCTTTGCTGCTCTTATCTAGCGGTATTTGGTGGTAAGCTTGACTCAAGTCAATCTTGGACAGGTATCGCGGGTCACGTAAATTGTCTAGCAGAATATCCATATGTGGAAGGAGATACGCATTCTTCCTTGTGACGGCGTTTACTGCCCGATAATCTATGCAGAACCAAATTTTTCGAACCGAACTTTTTAGGGACGATTACCAGGCAACTACTCCATGAGCTATCAGACGGCTCAATGATGTCCTCGGATAGTAGCCGATCGATATCTTGGTGGGCTTGCTTCAGCAGCCGATCAAGGATGCAGTACAAACACTGTTTTATTAGGCAGTCCCCTTGTACGTCTATATGATGCAGTTGCATGCCCGCCAACTGAAGCGTTCCGCTCGATGGAGATATGAGATCGTTCAATACCTACTCGAACTCACGGTGTTGAGCGCTGTCCAACCGAGCTACTCCCTTAATCGCAGATATGGTAGTGATCGTTTCCAGCAGGCCATTCTTCTGCGTTATGAAACATCTGGTGATTCAATTCGGTGTATGCCATGTCGTGTCCACAAAATTGATCGTCATTTTCATCAATGTCAATATGTCCATGACTATGACGATATTGTATTTCAATATATTTTCTACTTTGAACTATCCCTTAATTTGGACGATTTGCGTGCTCCCGGGTCAATATTGGATGTACATATAAGTTTCCGCCGTTCTTTATAAAGAAATAAGAATTGATTGCAAAAAAGGTACAAATAAAGTCATTCAAAATATTGCTCATAACTTTCTACTACTTTTGACCATCTTGAGGGCAGCAAGTGGATACCCCGTCTAAAAAATTGCTCATCTATTGAGCCGATCCACGAATCGACTCATTTCTGAAATTCGTGGTAAGAAGTGAAATGCTGCTCAGCCAGATCATGAGTCATCGACCGAAATAGCTGGTAGCCTGAAGGAACAATGTCTGGTGAATACGGCGGTGGGGTAGGGCGTCCCAATTCAGTACTTCTAACGTTTCCTTTACGATTTTTGCAACATGAGGCCGAGCGTTGTCAAGCTAAAAAATTACTTTAGCGTGCCTTTTGGCATATTGTGGACGTTTAATCTTCAATGTTCGGCTCAATTACATCAGATGTTGAGTAGGACGGTGGAAACGTATTTGTACATCTAATACTTTACCCATTAAATCAATGTTTAGGGAAAATCTATTTTCCTCGTCTTGAGTTTTGAGGTTTGAATGCGCGTTCTTGATATCCTTTGTAAGGGGCGTTAATGTCATTTCCAAAAATGTTTCTGTAATTACGCCTAGAAGATGATCGTCGCTGTTTTCGGTACTCATAATTGTGCCGGTAACTGTATCGACTAGGCCGTTCGAGTGTTTGTGGGCGCTTCTGGTTCCTTCGGTCGTAGTCACCTTCATCTCGTGCTCGGGTGTGCGAGGGACTTTGGTAGGAATATTGGGTTGAAGTTCGATACGGTAGATGTGAGGGACTTCAATTGCAAGAGGGCGATGGTGTTCTATGTGTTGAGGATGGTGGTGAGTTACGGTAGCTCGGAGAAGGCATCCTGTATCCTGGTGATGCGCTCCGGCAAGCCCTGGAGTTTTCTTCAGCTCGTCCTGGTCGTGAGCGTCTCGATCTCTGAAGTGCTGGGCTGTAACCCCTCTCCTCCTCTTTCCTTTCGCGGGAGCGCCATGTATTGTTGTTATGTTCGGTCTATATTGCTATATAGATGCTAACGATTCTGCTATTTGTACTTTCTCTTTGATGATAGGTGGCTTGTTATTCTCGATAGCCGCTATTCTCGAACGCTTGTTTGTTTTTCCTCGTCAGGAACAAGCAGCAGTCTTCACCATTTACTCTTCTGCAGGTAGCGGTTCTTTATAGCGGCGTGTGAACTTTAGCTTCAATTCTATTTATTATCCAATGAGTTACGGCTCATAGATTGAGTAAAAACCGCTTGTCAATTAATACGCGGCTGCCCCGCAGATAGATACCTGTGCGCTCTTTCAAACCTTGCGTTCTATCCCACTTTTCCTCAAGTCTAACAGTGTAGTTGATTGGCCGAAATCGACGGCACAACGCTACATTAAAATCGCTCAGGGAGCGCTAATTTCTATACAGGTGTCACGCCCAGATACGAGCTGATTCGCTCAGTATCGTTGGGATTAGTTTAAGGATATACGCATCTGGCATATCCAACCCGCGCATAGTTTCTTCCAGCCTCTCGACAAACTCGTACAGGGCTTCGTGTGGGGCTCCCATAAATAATACCTCCCACTGCTTTAATAGCTGCCTGATGCGTGTTTCCTTTAAATATGTATTTTTGAACGATCTGTTCGAGAAAGGTGGTCGTGTTGCTATTGGAACTGTCTCTGTTTCTGGTGCTGCTGTCGACATCGCCGAGTATGTTGTCGGGTAATGCTGCAGCATTGCTGAGTGTGGATACGGACACAGACTCGGTAGATATAGCTAATTTTCAGCAACTGAGGAAGTCTCGTTATTTCCGCCTATGTTGGGACTATGCGCCAGCGGCAATATCCATTGTCCAAAAGACTATCCCGGATAATTGGCTGCGGTCGGGATCGCTAGCCATGGTGGTATTGTTGGTGCAGTATAGAGCTACCTCGTCTGCTTCGTGTTCCCCTCCAGTGTGTATGGCTGTGTGGGTGCAGTAGATAGTAAATCTGATTGGCCGTGGTCGAGTGCTGTAGAGCTGAGCACCTCTGAAATTTCGGTCATTTCAGCATGTCTGTTCTCAGCCTCCTCGAATTGTTTCGGTATGACGTCAACTGTTTGATGGTTGCGCCATGCTGTATGTCTATCTTGGTGATACACTGGTGTAAAGGGCCAGATATCAGAAAGAAAATGTGTATAAACCTCTTATTGACAAAAGTCATCAATGGTGATCCACGTCTAATTCATTTATTTACACGAGTTGATACAGCACGTTGATACCGTGCCCCATCGAGATATTACACTTGATCTGCATACAGAGGTATAGTGGAAAACTCCTTTATCTTGTTTTATTTGTATTTCTCTTTCTTGTGAATAATTAGATAATTATAAATTTTGATTTTGTTATAACTAAATATGTTTGATTCCCGGTTTAATTTTATATTGAAACTTACGGCCAAAGAAATTCAGTAGTCTGGCTTCCAACCGAAAATATTGGATGATATACGTTCCGTGCTCAGTGGTGCCAGGTCTCAAACAAATATATATGTGAAAAGTTTATGTTGAAATAATACAGAAGTCAAATCAAAATATTAGTATGATGTTTACTTTTCTATTTGCTATTATTTTATTTAACTAATATGAATTAATTCGTATTAAATGTGTTAAGTGATGATTGTCCGTACTAATTATTGCTAAATAAATAATAAAAACAAAATTTCTTTTATTATTGTTTCCTTGATTATTATTATTTAATTCCGGTAATTTTACGTTGATTTCAGATAATTTCATATCATTTCCTATGTATCAGCTGATACTGACAAGTATTACTATTGTTTTTATTTTCTTGTAAATTTATTATGTTTATTTTATTATGTTATTTTATATTATTTTCCTTGATGAGTGTTGCGTTTCCGTGTGTTCTTATAAGAAGGTGAATATTGCTTCAAAGCAATCACGTCTACTTAATTGTATGACTTATTCCTTATCTCTTCAACACTGTAAGTATTTCACATACAAGTGTGTAGCATGTACTTTTAAAAATGTCAACCGCTTACAAAAAGCAAAGAGAAAAAAGAAAAAAAATTATTTTGTTTAATGAGAAGCCAAAAAAATATTTGATATTATTAATTATGATGTTTAATATTATTAAATCTTCTTGATATTATTTATGACAATTGCTTATAATATAGGTATGTTTACAGATGTATGTGTTTTATATTCATCAGATTATTGTCGCTATTGTTGTTCATCTAATTGTTTTAATCGACATTAATTACTATGCTGTTAGGAGTATGTTATTAGCTTCTGGCTATTAATGTTTTTATCTTAAGATATGAATATTTTATTATTATTGTTATTTCTGTTATTATTATTGTTGTTTTAGTTTAATTATTATTAGGTTGTTAAATATCTACCTTCCGCCTTTTTGTCTTATGAATTTCGCTGCTATGTACAAAGCGCTACAGAGCTCATATCTGGCAATACTATACATCATTTGAAAGGTTTTGACATAACGTACAAAACAATGCTGTGTATGGTTAGTTTGGATATTGCGTTCAAAATTTATAGAGGTGTAAACATGGAGTTCACTAACGCCGAAATTCGCGCCATTTTAAAGTTTTCCTTCGTCAAAGGTAAATCTGGTAGAGAAACGTTCCGTGAGATTAATGGTGTTTTGGAGGATGGCACGCTATCACTTGAAACCATAGAGGAATGGTTTCGACGATTCAGAGCCGGTGAATAAGCCATGGATAAGCCAGCCGGCGAAAGACCTGTGACGACGAATACCGATCAAATCATCGACGTTATCGAGTTAGACCGGCATGTGGCATTTCGTCACCTCGCCCAGGAGATGAGAGTTAGTCACCAAACCATTTTAAACCATCTGCAGACATCTTGATACAAAAAAAGTTTGATATTTGGGTGCCGCATGATTTGACGCAAAAAAAAACCTTTAAGACCGAATGAACAACGCCGCGATATGCTGCTGAAACGTAAAGAACTCGACCCATTTTTGAAGCGGATGGTGACTGGCGAGGTCCGTGGACCGTCCCAAACAGTGGCCAAGTCAGGATTGATGGCCAGGAAGGTTTTGCTGTATGTGTGATGGTAGTGGAAGGGAATCATCCACTATGAGCTGCTCCCATATGGCCAGACGCTTAATTCTACCATCTACTGTCAACAACTGGACCGTTTGAAGCAGGCTATCGACTAGAAGCGTCCACAATTGGCCAACAGGAAGGATGTAGTGGTCCACCAGAACAACGCCAGATCACACACTTCGTTGATGACTCGTCAGAAGCTACGCTAGTTCGGATGGGAAGTTTTATCGCATCCATCATATAGCCCGGACATAGCACCAAGTGATTACCACTTGTTCCTGTCCATGTCCAATGCCCTTGGTGGTGTAAAGTTGGACTCAAAAGAGGCTTGTGAAAAGTGACTGTCCGAGTTCTTCGCAAATAAGGAGAGGGATTTCTACGAGAAGGGTATTATGAAGTTACCGTTTAGATGGAAACAGATTATCGAACAAAACGGCGCATATTTGAAGTAAATTCGACCACTGTAACACTTTTTATAAAGCATTGAATGAAGAGCAAAAAAGCGAAAGGGAGATATTTGACAACCTAATATTATTACTGTTCTGTTATTATTGTTCTTGAAATGATCTATTTACTGTGTTTAATATTGTGGACTTAGTTGATCTTCTTGCCTATCCTATGGTTGAATTGTCGAATCTTGCCTTGCGAATAATAATCACCTGTTTAGTTGCACTAAATATTAATCGTAAAATTCACTAGCTGGTCCTGGAACAAATATGCGTTATAAAAATTTCAATTCCAAATACACTATGATGGTACACTATGATTAAGCAATATATTCCATCACATAAAACAAAATTGTTTTTTTTTGGCACAATATTACTGCAAATGATTATTAATATTTTTGCTTTAGTTTATTTTTGTTATTTGGTGAAGAATATGTCCAAACCTGTTCCTTGATTTAACGCCAAAGGAAACTACTATTCAAATCACTTCTATTAGTCCCTCATTTTTCTAATAATATCATATATATAATTTTATCTTTATCCTATTTATACTTAATTTTTTTTGACTGAGCACGTTTATACACGAAAAGTTTCATCAAATGCTGGTTATAGTTAAAATAATTGTTTAATTTATTTATTTAGATATTTACCTAATAATTTATATAAAAAAATTTATTCACAATTCATTGTTTAAGACCGATGCATTGCAAATTCTTTTTAGTTCAATCTTAACATTGAATAATTTTTATATTTCAGTCATTTGCATGTAGCGAGTACAGGCGCTATCGATAAGGGAAATGTTATTGTTCAATTTCTACTCAAAAATCCCAATTGTTACTAATTTCTTTTGTCATCAATTCCCATCATTATGAAGGATATAACAAAAGTGAAACACTTTACAGAGTGAGGAAATTTCACTTCCTTCATATTCTTTGAACATTTTCAAAAATTTTTTACTTGCAATGTATTTACTGTGTACAGGTTATGCCTACTTATATGCAGTAGGGCTTACTTTCCTATTCGTCCTTATCCTTTAGAATATTAATAATGCTGAAGGAAGATTATTTTATTCAGATTATTTTTCAGAAAACATTAAATTTCTAACCAATCTTTCTGAAATTTATTTCCACCATAGCTGTGTTGGTCTACAACTTATATCATTGTTCAGTTCTTAAAAATATTTATTCTTTCTAGGTGAAGAAAAAAATTTTTTAATTTTTCTCGCTACTACCGATATGCTTCCATGTTATAAGCACTATTGCGTAAAAAAGGAATGTTCGTAACAGTGAATATTATGGCTTTCATATGCTATCCAAAGGAGAAAGAAACAAAAGTCGATCCCAGAAAGTAAAAATGAAAATATGTATACGTTAGGGTAGATATTTCACATTTATATTAAGAATTATGTACAGACATATATTATATACTAGCATCCCCCATCTCGGCTTCGCCCGAGATAATAATTTAACCGATATCATAAGCAATTGAATAATATCTAAGTAAAAAGTACTCTATATATAAAAATCTATACTTCTATAAATAATTGACCGTAATTTACCTATCGTCGCTTCTGTATAAAAAGCTTATATATATATATATATATATATATATATATATATATATATATATATATAAAATACGGTTTGTTTTATAAGTAAAGTAAAAAAACCAAGTATGTTCAATTAAAGGAGACTATATTGAAAAATATAATTTATTTTTTGTAAAATTTTAGTGTTTTCATTTGTAGGCTAGGTACTTATCAAATGACTCATATACGTATGTATGTGCGTGAGCCCGCTCTAATGCACATATTGGCGCCGGTGGCAGCTGAAACGGGAGTATAATTAAGAATAATTAAGAATACAGCATTTATAAAATAACTATTTACATGTGCGGTAACGCGTGCTACCCACTCCTCGCGGAATCCGCGATGCGTGGAGGAAACGAAAAGACACAACACGTCGTCTATGCGAACACGTACTTTCACATTATACGATAGAGAGGCGATACTTGGGGGGGGGGATTGCCTAAGAAGCGACCGTGGAGTGCACGCGTTGCGAGGCCGTGCGCACGACGGCGGGTCAGGGAAAGGCTGGAGCTAATATATAATCCGCACTTGAAATGACAATACAAAGCTACTTGCCGTTTTCGTCGACCTCGCCATTGATCCTTCGCTCTCTCTCTCTCTCTCTCTCTCTCTCTCTCTCTCTCTCTCTCTCTCAGTTTGCGTCCTTCGCAGACGCTTACTCTCTCTCTCTCACTCTGGTGGTAATCCGAGCTTTTGGCCTGGGCACTGAGATACAGACGCATCCTCACACCGGGTTCACTGGTGTTTAGCAAGATATCCTTCACAGAACACCCCGATGAGCCTTCTGCATGACAGGGTAGCTGAGTCCTCTTTAGCCTCTCAATGTTCGGGGCTGGTATTGTTTCTGGTTAGAGCTATTGGCGTCGAGGGCATCCGAGTTGGTCGTTCGGTTATTCGAAGCAGAAGGGAGGAGCACTTGCTCCTTTCATCGTTCCTTACCTTCTTCTTTCGCACAGCACGCACTTCGTGGTTAAATGACAAAAGCTTCGTGATCGCGCGCGAACACCCGCGGTTTTGAATATACAGTTAGCGCAAGCACCGATTTGGGCGTTTACAATACATATATATATATATATATATGAGTGTGTGTCGGTGTGTGTGTGTGTGTGTGTGTGTGTGTGTGTGTGTGTGTGTGTGTGAGCAAGCTCTGCACTAGTGGCCTCTCGAAACCAGCATCCCGCCGGAACTATCCGGGAATATTCCTTCGGCGGGGCTGTTAGTTAGCCTATACGACTCCTCTTCTTATGACACTATCCTACGTCCCCCATCCACACAGGTGATCAGGGGTTCGGTGTTCGTCCTCTGTATCTTAAAATAGGATCAGTTGGCCTGGTTCATCCTGGGCGATTCGCCTAGTTCTATCGGCATATCTAAGTTTGGTCATCACCTCTTTTGCGAAACTGGCTACTGCCTTCCAGTTTTCAGAAGATTCCAGCATTATTGATAGGATGCTCTCTGGTCTTATTGGCTTATTGATGATGTTCATCAAGTGCTCACGTTGTGTTCTAAAACGAAGGCAGCTCACTAATATATGCTCAGCATCCTCGACCAAAGTCGGACAGATCGGGCAGAGATCATTATTATCCAGGTGAAAGCGGTGGAAATAGGACCTAAAACAACCATGTCCAGTCAACAACTGAGTTAGGCGGAAATCTAATTCCCCGTGTTTCCTGTTGATCCATCTGTGTATGTCTGGAAGGATACGATAAGACCATCGGCCTTTGCTAGAATCGGTCCATCGATTTTGCCATATTTCTATAGAACGATTACGTTCCACGTTTTTAGCACCTTGTAGAGAATCCACTGCGGCTTTACATATGTTATGCAGCCTAGCCAGTTCATCTGCAGCTAAATCGAAAGGAAGAATTCCGGCAAGTACCTCAGCTGCGTCGGTGGATACCGTCCTGTAACCACTAATAATACGTATTCAGGAGCGACGACGGGCCGCAATGGCCAACTCACAATACAATTTAATTCCGCATGCATGATGCCAGATTGGTGCTGCATACATGCTGACAGAATTAACAACATAAGCTAATAGTTTCCTCTGGGGTGGACGTGGGCCACCAATGTTAGGCATGAGCCGACACAAGGCAGCTGAAACTCGTTGCGCTTTTTCGCCAGATATCTTTAGATGTTCTTTGAAATTTAACCTGGCATCAAGCTGGACACCCAAGTATCGTAAAGATGGCGCAGAACTAATGCGGCAGCTACCAACTTTAAGAGTAATACTATCTACCTTCTTACGACTGCTGATAAGAACTACTTCTGTCTTGTGCTCCGCTAATTGTAGACCAGCCGTCTTAATCCATCTACTGATGTTGCTGATTGCCTCATTGGCATTTTCAGTAAGTTCATCAAGGGTCTTAGCCGTCACTACTAGAGCGATATCGTCGGCGTACCCTACTGTTATTGAACCAGGCGGTTGTGGAATCCTCAACACGCCATCATACATAATATTCCACAATATAGGTCCCATAACTGAGCCCTGGGGGACTCCCGCAGTAACCTTATGCGATACAGTGCCTTCATCCGTTCGGTATAATATTATCCTATTCTCAAAGTAGCTGGCCACGACATTCTGTAAATAACCAGGTACTCCGAACTCTTTAAGAGAACTCATAATAGAAGACCAGCGCGCTGAATTAAAGGCATTCTTGACATCTAGAGCGATAATGGCACAATACTGTTTAGTGCCACCTTTCCATCTCTTACCACTGATTGCATTTCTTGCGGTACACACTACCAGTTTAATGGCATCGACTGTTGATTTTGATTTCCGAAATCCAAATTGGCGTGAGGATAAGCCATGCAATCCTTCAGTGAATGCTTCTAATCGGCTACATATTATTTTTTCAAATATTTTACCTACCGTGTCGAGCATACACAATGGCCTGTATGATGAAGGATCATCAAGTGGCTTATTGCCCTTAGGTAACAGGACTAACGTTTGAGTTTTCCAGCAATCAAGAAAAATACCCTCAAGAAGACAAGCATTATATACTTTTAGAAATATAGCTGGATTCTTCTGTATCGACAACTTAACTGCCGCATTAGGGATACCATCAGGGCCAGGTGCAGCATTGTCTCTAGTCTTAGCGTAAGCATTATGTAGCTCCATTTCTGTTATAGGAGGTATATCGTCCGAGTGTTGCGTGCGCAGTACAGTCCCATGGATGTCATTGGGAAAGAGAGCGGAAACAATCTTATCAATCAACACCGTGCTAGTGGGTTGTATTGGTGCCCTACTCAATCGTGCCATGACTGTTTTGTATGGTCGTCCCCATAAGTCATTGTTGGCCTCTGCACACAGTTCAAGCCAGCATCGACGCTTGCTTGCCTTAATGACCTTGACAAGCGCTCTCTGTGCTTCTTTAAATAAACTATTAAACGTATCACGGTAGGTGCGGGCTCTCTGGGCAAGTCTACGTGCGCGATGACATTCTTTGCACAATTCTGCAATTTCATTAGTCCACCAGTAGACAGATTGACGATGTTTCAATGCGCTCTTAGTCCTAGTCATCGACGCATCACATGCTTCAGAGATATGCTTCATGAGTGCATTTGCCAGATGGCCTGGTGCACTATATTCTAAACGCTCTTCTCATATGATAGTGGCGAACACTTCACAGTTTAGCGATCTTATGTTCCATTTCCGTGTGGACATCCACTCGTTGCACATGTTCTTTACTTTCTTGATAAATTGATCGAACATAGATTAGCAAACAGAAGCAATAGGTGAAAAGTCAGCCTCTTGCATGACAACGCTCGGCCACATGTTGTGAAAGCCGTCAAAAAGACCCTGTTCGAGCTGGAATGAGAAAAACCGCCGCACCCGAATATAGCACCTTCTAATTACCACCTATTCAGATTGATGCAGTACGACCTTGTTGATACACACTTCCGACATGTTCAAGAACATCGTTCTTGTTCCACGGTATCGCCATATTTCCAAAAAGATAGGAAAAAGTCATAGAAAATGATGGAAAATATTTTGATTACGCCAACGTATATCTATTTTCCATCATAAATGTCTTTTGTCCGTTAAAAAAAGTCGGAAACTAAGTTCGCTTCATAATATATAAGCATTAAACATTAAAAATGAATTTTTTTAACTAATTAAGGACTATCCATTTTAGTACAAAATCATAAGACTCAATTTCAAATATTCACAATAGAAGAAAGGAAAGTCTTGCTTTTTGCAGAATAAAAAATTCGTCTGCATTATAAAGCTGGCATTAGAGTTTGGCTCTGAATTGTTTTTTGATGCTCATGCGCATATTATATATTCTTTGTCCTAGTCTCTGTGCGATTCAAACCAAAACAGCAATGTCGCATTGGACAGAAGCGTACCACTATATCTATATATATTTATTGCCTACGTCACGAGTTGTGACGTAGGCAAATGTGCACACTAATTTATGCTGACGTAACTGTGACGTCGCATTGGCTCATTAATGTAGCAGTTGACCTTATGGAGAGCGCACGTTCACGACGCTCGAAAATTGTTAAGTCATTCGTATATGACATCGGCAATCACTCCTCATTATCTCAAATATAGCAGTGACTACGCGTTGGCGCGTTAGTACAGCAGTTGGCCCTATGAAGGGTGCACGTTTATGGCTCTCGAAAATTGTCGAGCGCTTTGTATATGGCATCGGCAATTTCTTCATATTATCACTAATATTAGATGGCATTAGCAGAAAGTCCAAGGGAAGATGTGTAATCCTTATGGGAGGCGTGTGTCAAGTTTTAGACTTGTATAGAGGGCGCTATTCCAAGCTCAAAAAGCCAAACTCCATATGTTTGACTTTGAAAATATCAGACTATGCTGACATGAATGAACATCATCTACAATCAACATTGTAGATACACTGAAAAAAATACATTGACTGTTTACTGCTTACAGTCAGAGTAGTCAGAGGCAGAGCAGAGGACCAGCGAAGGAGAAGCTGTTCACGCCCATATCCGCTCTACAGCTCTATACTGAATATAGTGCTTTGCTGTATTTAAACTTCCGGAGACCGTTTTTCATTTCTTCTCTCTCTCTCTCTCTCTCTCTCTCTCTCTCTCTCTCTCTCTCTCTCTCTCTCCCTCTGTTTCTGTATTTCTCTCTGTCAGTCTTCTCAATTCTTTTGTTTTCTTCAGTATGCTGGGCAAAGCATCAGGAAAATGAAAAATACAGTTTTCTGAAAGAAATGCGAGGAGAAATAAATTATGCCCGCAACTGACTGTTCATTTACAGCTTCCGAAGAAACTTCCGATTAATCACTCATCCTGTTTTGCTGAAACATTGTGTGTGTGTGTGTGTGTGTGTGTGTGTGTGTGTGTGTGTGTGTGTGTGTGTGTGTGTGTGCATATTTTAAGATGTGCTAATTACGAAGATCTTAATGACTTTTGATAAAAATTAAAATTTTATATGGCACTAGCTGTAAAACCCCAATACAAATAAAGATTATAAATGAAGATTATAAATATATAAATAAAAAAATTTTAATTTTCTACATATATCTTTTAAAAAATCTGCACATTATTTATTGGACTTTTTATATTATTTTGCTATACGTAAATAATAGCGGCTATCAATGATAAACAATCGACGGCCTAGTTATATATTTACGTACGAATTTGATACGGAACAAATTTTTTACTTAAATTCTAGTCCATTTTAAGTAAAAATAGTCTTTAAGATGAAAGTTACAAGAATGAATATATTTTCAAAATTCTGCTTTTTATAAGTTTGTTAGAAACGTCGTTGAATTAATAAATAAACAAGTCCATTATTGCCAATCCATTTTGGTTACACCTTTACTTTTATTGCTTTATCAATCTCAATATAATATTATACAGCCACAATATCATCTTATATTGGCCCAGCACGTTTCTACTGCATACACACCCTCTTTCACCTTCGTCTTCTCTTGTACGCCGCGCACGCTATCTATCTGCAATACTGCGCCATGCAGTGTTTTTCTAAAGGAGCATACAAAATTATATACGCATATTCCAACAGCCTTCCTTAATTTTTATACTGCCCATTATATAAACATAGAGCAGTAGATAGGCTATAGGCATTCTAGCATATAGGCATTCTAGCACACCTCCCTCCCTTAAAAACTGTGTTGAACCCCCAACTAGGTCCTACTGGGGACATAGCACACTTTAGATGTGAGTAGACTTTAAGTGCAGTAGAATGCCTATAGACTTACTCATTCTGTTTTGAGCAAAGTCTGGAGAAGAGGGGACATCGATTCTCCTTTATGTGCTATTCAACTACTTTTCTTTTTTTAATAAATAAATAATTTCTAATTAATAATTAATAATTAATAAATTTAATAATTTCTTTTTTTAATAAATAAAATTCAACTACTTTTTTCTTTTTTTATTAATCTATTTAAATAACCTTTCTCACATCTCCACTGATGGGATTATACTGAACTATGCGATCGTGCAAGATCAAGTAATAAGCTGAAGTATTGGCTGGAAAGTTCTCTTTAGCCTTAAATTCTAAACGTACATCTACAGGAGCGCTCTTTAGAGATTCATTTTGTCGTGAGCAATCAATAACTATGAGAGGTTCATTCTAGAGAAACTATTTCTTTGCAAACAGTAGTTGAGGATCCATTGTATAATATGTTTTTTGGAAATTTGCATACATGTCATACAGTACTGCGTATTGATTATTAAGTATGTCAAGGTTTAAATTATTACATGGATAATATTGAGAATTCAAAAAAAGTCTCACGTTACTAATATTGCAATGATCCAAACTACTGGCGTTTGCGCTTGCTTCATATTTTTTTTGTCTGTAAGCCGAGAATCACATAACGTGGTTTCTCCAATTGACTGGAAGTTTTCACTGTCCACACATGCTTATTGGCGCTTGGTAGAACAGGATATCCAAATAGTTCGCATGAACGATAACCAATTGAGATGGGATTATCTTTGCCGATGAAATTTAAAAGTTGGATTTTTTGTTTATCTGAAACAATGACATAAGGCATTAATCATTCTATCTTTGTTATTTTTATATTATATTCTTCATATGTAGTATTATTAAGAACTGCATTACCTTCCTGGATTATAGCATTCAGGTCTGATCTTGATCTTACCAGAATAACTTCATGCTTCATATTAATTACATTTTTTTGTAATCTTCTGCGAAGCCCAAAATGGTACTTATAGGAATAGAAACGTCAAAGTTTCAATGCCTATCTATCAAAGTTCACGTTGCTTCTTCATTGCCCACCCAGCCTGCATTTTCAAGCATGAGCATCTCGTTGGTATTGAACGAAGCCCATCCTTTCATGATACTACTCAATCCAACATTTTTACTTTTCTCTATCTCAACACCATTAATTTCGTAGCGAAATTCATCAAAAAAATGGCAAATACCATTGTTGACAAATCTAGATTTAGATGGTGCATTTCCATCAGTTTTTTGAAATTTTCCATAGTTATGGATAGAACTACGTGATAGTAGAAGGCACAGATCTTGGTGTTGGATGGAAATGCGAATTTCATCATTATGATCAAAGTTTAGCGATGTGTATGGTTGATGTGCATAAATTTCAGAATGAGCAATTGACCCATCGAATGCGACACCTGATTGAATTTTTAGTATTTCGTCCATTTTTCAGAAAGCAGGTAATTTTTTCCACGAATTATACAGGTAATTTTTTCCACGAACTTTTAGAGCAGGACTTTTGAGGATGTGAATGTTCTTCAATGTTAACGGTTTCAAACTCTTCAATCGACTGATTGTCGATTGCCATGATGGAGTACTTATATGCTTGCTAGAATTATAAACAATCCCCATTATATAGATTTGATATGAAATCTAACAGTGATTTCCTCTTCTCGAAAATTAACTAGATTACCGTCCTGATCGACAATTCGAACTTGTATATTATCTATACATTTAATACTAAGTGGTAGATATATAACCTGTGATGGAATTTCTATGATTCTATATCCTGAAGTAACACTGGGATAGAATTTATGAATAGTATGAACCTTTTGATTGTTAATGAAAGCTCCTGCAGTAATGTTACACTCAACTCTGAGTGCGTTGATTTTCAATATTTTCACTGTTAAATCGGAACGGTGTTCTATATTTTCCTTGAGAATACGAGGAGTAAATCCTGGAATTGAGCTTCAAAATGTAAGCCAAGAAAATGAAAACGGGTGAAAAAGGGTTTTTCAATTGAGATGATACCAAGGAAAAAACCGAAATACGATGTCAGAGATAATTTACGAATAAGTAAAATAAAATATATTTTTGAAAAATGCTACACACCTAAGTATTCTGAAATTTATCTAGTAGAAAAAGTGCTAAAACGGAGTGGTAACCGCGTATATGTTAAATGGTTAGGATTCAATGGTGAGCATAATAGTTGGATAAATAAAAAAGAAATTAATTGAATACAAGACATAATATAAGTAACATAGGTGTACGGAAATAATTTCAAAGTAAATAAGAAAGACATTGTATGATGATTATAATTTTTATTTATGTAATTAAGTTATACATGTTTTTTTGTTATTAACAAATAAATAATGAAAAGAAATCAAACTATATGATTTATTATTACTTAAGAAGTAGAAGTATTAAACTTAAAACAACTACCACCCTGAAACTCTATAAATAAAGAAAGCTTATTTGCTTTGTTAGCCATATTAATGAAAAATTCTTTATCATTTAATATTACTGACGATATCTTCTGTGGTAAGAATATTTGAAAGTTGTCGTCCAGCTCAGCAACGACCTTGGTACCATATTTTGTGGAGACTTGCTTAAGAGCAGTCACCATGCATTGATGATTTTTCTCCAATTCCGTACATTTCTTCCTCGGCAAGAACTCGCTCTCAGAAATTTTATTTAGAATGGCTAAATCCATTCTAAAGGAAATAAATATTTTCTTAATTCCACCATTATTATTATTATTATTATTATTATTATTATTATTATTATTATTATTATTTATTTAGTTTAAGGAGTTGGGCCTTCCCGGCCTCCGGACGTATGGGTAAACCCTTCGCGACCCTCCCTTAACCAGCAGCCGCTATAAACGGCAAGGCCTCCCAGAATGAAATTATTCCGGTCACCATGCTGGATTGAGGCCAAGAATAACCCTGGTCCAATCTTTTATATTATTTGTGGAAGTGAAGGCTTTAATCTGCCTGCACACTCCATTTGTTTCCCATAGTCGGCTATTTTCTTCCGTTATCCACCTCTCTATCTCTCACTTTATGAGGGTATTACAGTCCTACAGCTTAATCCTTACAGTCCTAGGCTCCTCCTCATCTCATGTCCCCAGCGAGTATGTTATCAGAGAGTGGTCCGACAGTGTCTCTCCTCCACTCTCCATCCGTAGATTTTATTATCTAACCCAGTTGAGCAGATAGTTATATCTATTACCTGCTCCCTTAGCCTGTTTCCGAACGTTGGGGTGTCGCCCACATTGAGTATCTCGAAGTCTGTACCCGGAAGACACTCTAGTAGTTAGTACCTCTTGGGTTCGTATTAGTACTCTCCCACACCCTATGGTGCGAGTTTGCATCACATTTAAGGACTAGTGGAAGATTGTTGCTTCTACAATATTCCACGAGTCTCCGAACCTCCCCAGTGGGGTTGTCTTTATTGTCATACGATAGGTAGGCAGATGCGACAACAATTCGCCCCATCCCTACTACCTCCGCCGAGACCACTGCTAGGTCCTCCGTACAGAGACCGAGCATCGACATCACATTTACTCCTTTTGCAAGGATACAAGCATACAACCTGGCGTGCGATTCCGGCATGGTCAGTAAGAATTTTCAGAAAATTCTTAGAATTTCCTAAAATTCCAAGAATTTCATGAAATTCTAGAAATTTGGCCGTCGGGGATTTGGGGGGGGGCCTGCGGCTCCCCAACCTCCCCCCGCATTTGGTGGTCGATTGCATTTTCTTTGTGACTCTTTCTAACTTACCTTCTTCTTTGCTGTATCGTCCTCTACTATGGTTCTCCAGTTCAGTTTTCTATTTCAACCATTTATTTTTATATTCATTTATTCTTATACATACACTTCTTTATTTAAAATGATATGTTAATCATCTAAGTAATTTAAGAAAATATTGTACATTTTTAGAAAACTAGATTAATATTAGATACTGTAATATTAGTTTATGTATATATATATATATATATATATATATATATATATATATATATATATATTAGATATTATAATATTAGATAATTATATTAAACAATCAAAGATCAACCAAAAATAATTCATTGACAAATTATAAGGATAAATAATAAACAAGGCATCTTATTTAATTTAATTTTACTGATTTATTTTTGTTCATATACATATATTATATTTAATTATTTTTAGACTTTTTTTATTATATTTACATATTACTTTTCAAACGCACATCGGATATTATGCGCGGAAGTTCTACTTGAATGTCTGTTTTCTCTATACTTAAGCTACTGCGGTGGCCCATGCTTTCGACAGATGGGCTGCGATGACGATCAATCGACATCGTTGCTGATGTCTTCTGGCTCCTGGACCGACTTTTTTGTTTCCTCTCGGACCTGGGTCTTGTCTTCAATCGCACGGCCAACTGATAAGTTAGACGATGTTTCTTCATTGCTGTAAGAAAAGAAAATATAAAAGTATTATTAGTATCATTATATTTACTATCAGTATTATTATATATTATATATGCATTATCAATATTATATACTATAATGTAATTATACATTATTAAGTAAATTACCTGATTTGATGGTCTCAAACATTTCTGCATACTTTACAGCATGCAGAATTGTTTCGTACCTTTCCTGCACCCTCCTATATAGGGACATCCAATCCGCAGCAGAACCGGATTTTTTCCGCTCCTTCGGCGGAGATGGTGATCGAGATCTCTCGATCATTGGCGTTACAGCCCTTGAGAGAGAGAGAGGCTGTGGCGATGGGAATAGGGGTGGTGGACCTGGTCGTCCTCTCCTCCTCCTCCCCAAACAAGTCCATAGACTTATAAGAATTGCCGGAATAAATTCACGAAGCCTTTTCAACAGCAGGCAAACGCTTGCCATTGCTGCTGCTGTTGGCAATGGCATTAGCGCTGCCGTTGGCACTCAGTGCTAGTTTCATATTTCAATTTAAAACTTTTCAAATTTGAAATCTGTAAGTAGACTGTGATGCATAAACTCACTGTTGTTCGCCTTTTATATCGTTTTTCATTACTGATCTTTCCACTACCATGCACTAGAAAACTTTCTTATTGGTCAAAAAAATCCTAAAGAATTTAGAAAGGCATTTTAGGCATTCTAATCAATCTAAAGTGCACTCACGTCTAAAGTGTGCTATGTCCCCAGCATGACCTAGTTGGGGGCTCAGCACACCTTTTAAGGGAGGGGAGGTGTGCTAGAATTCCTACAGCCTATCTACTTAGAGCATTTATACCTAGACTATTTTAACAATTTGAAAGTTTTTTTCTTTTTTTTATGCTGCATTTAGTAGGAGTCTAAAATTTTCAAATTTATTTCTACCTAAAGCCTTTGTTAATATATCGGCTAGATTGCTTTCGCTGTCAGCTTTAATAACATTTATTTCTTTATTTTCATAAAATTCATTTACAAAATGAAAATGTACTTAAAAATATATTGAGAATTTTTGGTTAAATGCCGTACTTGGCTATTGATATTGTCCCCATGATATCTTCGTAAATATTTATTGGTTTTTTATTTTTAATATTAAAACTGCGACGGCCAAAAACATAACCGCATAAATTCATTGCGACTGATACTTAAATTTCTTACACAAATATATCGCGAACACATTAAATTATAATAATTCATTTCCGTCACACATATGAAAAAATAATAAGTTAAATGTAAAACCAAAGTATGATAATACACGAAAATATAACTACACGCAAATTAAATTAATAGATTTAACGCGATAAATATACCAAAGATGAACAAGGTCGTGATGACTACAGTAGAAGGTAGTCGACGCGACCGCTGAAAACGGAAGCATAGAGAGAGAACGCAATACATAGTCTCTCTCTACTGCTAAGCTGAATCCCGAAGCATACGATAGAGGAGATACACTGCGCGCGGCAAGAGAGAGCCGCGTCAAGTGTATTAGGCCGGCGGCCGCTATTTCCCTCTAATACACGCCGCACACACACACTACGGTACACTTTCGTCGAACGGCGCGCACCAGCAGCGAATACTGCAGTAGGCGAACGCGCAAGCCTTATACTGGCGCGCGCATTCCAGTATATACCACGGGTGTTCGAAAACGAATTCACCCGCTGTATTTAATTAAAATAATTAAATAAAATCTCAAATGTACAATATCTATATATATATATATATATATATATATATATATATATATATATATGTATATGTGCGTATACAATATTATACGTGTATACAATCACTGTACGCAGCACATCGGCTACAAATATAAATAATACATTGTAAATAATAATTATTATGATTATTATTAGATATTATTATTATTATTAATTATCATTATTATTAATTATCATTATTATTAATATAATTATTATAATTCGGCGGCTCGTCCGAAATTGAACGAGCGGCGACGGAAATACTCGACTATTTTATTATAAAAGGGCCTGCACAAGGCAAAAACGAGAGTTCGCCTCGTGAACCGACTGCCCGGAAGTCGAGTCAGACGAACTATCCCTGGAGCTAAAAACTCATCCAGAGCTCAAAATAATTCTGACTTTAAATCCTGCCCGAAACTATTAGTTTGATCTCTATTGCGAGGCGCTCCTCAAAAGACAGACGACTAATAGCTTTACCTATCCTCAAGTGAACGTGATCCTGGTTGCGAGGCGTTCCTCAAAAGACCAGCCGTTCTCTTATCCTTTATATTTATTTTGCTTTCCGAAATTATTAGCTTGATCTCTATTGCGAGGCGCTCCTCAAAAGACAGACGGCTAATAATTTTACCCACCCCTTAGGGAACGTGATCCTGGTTGCGAGGCGCTCCTCAAAAGACCAGCGGAGTTAAGTTCACCTTAGAATAAACTTATTTTAAATTCTACCTGTCGTATTTTTATATTTCTCCGCGTCGAAAATAGCACTGGGAATCCGTGCGGAAAATAGCGCCGGATTAAACTATGCGACGCGGAATCTAGCGCGAAGCCAGTAGCTATAATTTATATATACATCCAGCTATAAATTTATTTCAGTTAAATTAATTATTTTGTTTATATTTTGTGTTTCAGACCACCTTGTAAATAGAAGGGGGTTTCATGAATAAATTAATTTTTTTATTTTGTTATCAAAAATATACTGTGTTATAAAATTATTTTCCTGATCTACCGTTCTATCCTGAAATACTTTCTTCCCTCTCAAAGATACTCTGGAAATATACCGCGTATGCTATCCCGAGGGGATAGGAACGTTATATGGCGCCCGAACAGGGACTACTTTAATAAATCCTTAAAATTAATATTTGATTAAATTTCTTATTTCTGTAATAACGGAACAATTTCTTTAAACGGAAATTTTAAAATTATTTATACAAAAACCATATTTTTTCGATTTGTGTGAAAAGAGCCTAGTGGCGTCTTGAGCGACTAGGTGCTATGGCGTATTGAGCCGAAGCACGAAGTAACACATATCGAAATTGCAATAAAATTAACTGTTTTGAAAGTAGAAAACTTAAATAATAGTTTTGCTGTAGTAAAAATAAAAAGAAACTATTTTTTCGATTACCGAAAATTATAATTATTACCAAGTGTATTTTTTTAACAAAATTAAATTAAATTCTGACTAAAATGGCAACCGCGAGTTAGTTGGATTTATAAATTAACGAAAGAACAAATAGAAAACAAACTTGCGAAAAATAATTTGCCAATAGACGGCACAAAAGCATATTTACGCCAATGCTTAATTGCTCATGTACGAGCTCACCCGAAGCTCTATAGCGATAAACGAGAAGACGAAAGAGACTTCAATAATCAGGAATCGAAAAAGAATTCAGACAACTTCGTATGCAGCTTCTTAATCAACAAACTGCCGCTTCAACTTCCAGTCCTGTTATCGCACGTCCTGCATCAAATACACCTTATAGGACTCCGCCTGCTACTGTTTATATACAGCAATCAACTGCTGTGCAGGAAAACGCCAAAGTGATAAACCAAATGAGAAAGTGGAATTGCCATTTTGATGGCAAAAACTTACATTCTTTTCTCGAAAGGATCCATGAATTACAACGAGCATATAATTTATCCGATCAACAAATTCTGAACAAATTTCCGGAATTATTAAGAGGTGATGCTCAGTTGTGGCATAGAAATTATGCCTCAAATTTTAAAACTTTCATAGAATTAGAAGAAGGACTGAGAAAGTTTTATTTGTCGCCTAGTGAACGTCGAAATCTAGATAGACAAATACATAACCGTGTACATGAACCTAATGAGGATATACGTACATTCGACAACTCATTCATCACGCTAATGAGACGTCGAGGAGGTTTTTCAGAAGAACAAAAAACCGAAACGATGTACTACAACATACTCGCCGAATATCGATTACATATTCGACGTGATGACGTCACGTCTACGTCAGATATCGTACAACACGTAGAAGAATATCTGGAAACTGAAAAATAGTGTAAGAAACAGAAAAGTCCGAAAAATCATATATCAACACCAAAATATAAAGTAAGAAAATCTGAAATTCGTGTACATAATTTTAACAATAAAATTGCTACAGTGCACGACCGAAATAAGCGTAGCTGTAAGTGCGAACAGACGAGACACGACCGCTTCAAGTGCACAAATCAACAGAAAATCTTTTGTTCATATTGTGGTCGCGATAACGTTTATACTCGTGACTGCAAGTGTCACCCATCGGAAAACACCAGGAGGGCCGAACCCACATCGAACCCGGCTCGGTCCATCAAGAACAATTAAAAATAGAAACAGATAATAGACATTTTGTAAGAGTGATGATCGGTGATTACGAAGTATCAGCTCTTCTGGATACGGGATCTGTAAGTTCTTATGTAAGTGAAAAACTTAGTGAAGTCTCCATGAAGTTCGAATGGCATACTGAGCCAAGTAATCGAATTGCAGTCTTGGCTAACGGCTCAGAAATAAGCTTTGGAAGAAATATTTATGGACCGATATATGTACAAGGAAAAAGATTTCAACAAAAATTCCTAGTAATGAACGGATTGAGCCATCCTATGCTCTTAGGTATAGATACTCTTAAAAAACTCGAGATCCATATAATATTAAACAATTGTGAGTTAACCAAAACTTCAATCGACCAGACACATCAACTTTGTATGATTAGAACACCTTACGGACTACAAAACTTAAATTCGAGAAACTCTTAAAAACAGAAATGGATAAATTTAACTCTATCAAAGTTCCTACTCCGCTCTTACAGCACGAAATCGTCTTAGAGAAAGACACCAATTAAACAGAAATATCGACCAAGAAATCCGGCCATGCAAGAAATTATTAATCAGGAGGTTGATAAAATGCTAAGTGAAAACGTAATTCAACCATCAAGCAGTCCATGGAGTTCACCGGTAGTAATAGTAAAAAAGAAAGACGAAAAGGCGCGATTCTGTGTAGATTTCCGAAAAGTAAACAAAGTAATGAAGAAAAACGCCTATCCTTTTCCACAAATTAATGCAACATTGGATAAATTACGAGGAGCACGATATCTTTCGACTCTAAATTTAAAAAATGGAAATTGGCAAGTTGCACTAATACCAGAAAATCGCTCTATCACTGCCTTTACCGTGGCCGAAAAAGGTTTATTTGAATTCAACGTAATGCCGTTGAGCTTGCATTCGGCACCGGCTACGTTCCAACGACTTTTAGACAGAGTAATCACTCCTGAGATGGCTCCATATGCATTTACATATCTAGATGATATCGTAGTAGTCTCATCTACATTCGAGGAACATCTGCAAAAATGGAAAGAAGTTTTCAACCGCCTGAAAATTACAAAACTGAAACCGAATCCAGATAAGGCCATTTTGCTCGCTCAAGTCTAAAATATCTAGGACATATAATAGACAAAAACGGTCTACAAACCGATCCGGAAAAGGTGGCTGCTGTACTCAATTTAGCGCCACCAAGAATCATGAAAGAAATTCAGAGATTTATGGGCCTGATATAATGGTATAGGAGATTCCTGAAAGATATCTCAAATGTTTTGATTACACCGTTTAACTAGGAAAAAAGCTAAGTGCAATTGGGGAGAAGCAGAGCAAGATGCTTTTGACAAAATCAAGCAGCTTCTCACAAATGCACCCATCCTTTCCTGTCCAGACTGGAGCCGCCCGTTTATTATGCAAACGGATGCCAGTAAAGAAGGATTAGGGGCAGCGCTTACACAAGCATATGAGAGCAGCGAAAGAGTTATCGCATTTGCTAGCCGAACGCTCACCCCAGATGAAAAGAATTATTCTGCCACTGAACTAGAATGCCTAGCAATTAAATGGGATGTGTGGAAATTTCGTGATTATCTTGAAGGATATCACTTCATTGTATTAACAGACCACCAATCGTTGAAATGGCTCAATAATATTGAAAATCCGTCTGGACGTTTAGCCCGCTAGGCACTCGAATTAAGTTAATATGATTTTGAAATTAAATACCGTGCAGGAAAAGATAATTTACTAGCCGATACATTATCTCGACAGTCATTAGCAGTTGAAGTCACCGAAATTAAAGTAGAAGATTGGTATGAAAAATCATACAAAAATGTGGAGGACGATTCCGAAATTTATCCAGATTTTTGTATTAAAAATGGACGATTGTACAAACACATTTTACATACCTAAGATTTTAACGATACGAGTGAAAATCTACAGTGGAAAATTTGTGTGCCTAGAGCTGAACAATATAAAGTTCTAATCGAAGTACACAATGATCCAACTGCCGAACATTTAGGAATTACGAAAACACTAATAAAAATATCTAAAAGTTATTACTGACCTGGAATCCTGGCTCCGTATGACGGCTAAATATGTGCGAAATTGCGAGAACTATTAAAAGTTTAAATCGGAACAACAAACACCAGCCAGTAAACTACATGCAACTCTAGTCGAACAGCCTTGGGATATTGTGGCTGTAGATCTCATCGGACCACTTCTGAGATCAACAAAATTAAATATATGGCTATTGGTAATGCAAGACAAATTTATCAAATGGATTGAATTAAAACCACTCAGAAAAGCAACAGCAATAACGTACGCCGTAAAACAACAGATTACACTACGTTTTGGCTGCCCGAAAATAATTATTTCCGATAATGGGAGACAATTTATCTCCAATGAATTCACAACTATGCTGCAAAAGACCGAAATACAGCATAGAAGAACACCACCGTACACACCACAGTGTAATCCAGTAGAGAGAGCAAATAAAGTAACTAAAACTATGATTTCCCAGTATATAGAAAAAAATCATAAGACGTGGGATAATCACTTACATGAGCTACAATTTGCTTATAACACCGCGTCATCCGAAACAATAGGTTTTACACCTGCTTACTTAAATATACTGTATTATAAAATTATTTTCCTGATCTGCCGTCCTATCCTAAAATACTTCCTCCCCTCTCAAAGATACCCTGGAAATATACCGCGTATGCTATCCCAAGGGGGATAGGAAGGTTACAAAACTTTTTAATAAGTTTTTTATAAATTTCATTTTGCTTACTGCATTAGATAGCGCCACATATTCCGCTGCTGTTGAGGATTTTGCTATGCTTCTTTGTTTTTTACTTTCCAATCTATTACATTTCCGAAAAACCTTATCACAAATCCAGTAGTAGATTTTCTGTCTACCTTATCACCAGCCCAGTCGGCGTCAACAAAGCAATCTATAATATTAGCATTTAAGTTTTTTTTTATAATTTAACTTTAGATTTTTAGTTAAAAACAAGTATTTCAAAATTCTAATTGCGTATTTGTAATGTGTCTGGGTATAACAGTTTTGAAAACGACTCAAATAGTTTACACTGTAACTAATGTCCAACCTAGTTCCTGTATTAATATATAATAAAGCTCCGATGAGATTTCTATATTTAATATTAGTAGCAACCGATTGCGCTGGCTCTAAACTCAGGTTATCTTCTATAATACAATGTGCCATTTCCAATATTATAGTTTTTAGCTAATGACTCGATATAATTATTTTTGTCTAAAATCATTTCACCTTTTTTATAATTATAATTAATACTAATCCCTAAGTAAGTTTTAACTTCTCCCAAGTCCTTCATTTCAAATTTATTTGCTAACTGTTGTTGAATATTTTCAATTAGGTTTTTACTTCTTCCACATATTAATAAGTCGTCTACAAATAAAATTAAGTATCATACAATATTTCGTCCTTTTCATTTTTCATATGCAAATAGTAGTCGCTATCTCTTCTTTCGAAACCTAACTTACATTATAATTATCGAGCACTTATACCAGGCGCGCGGGTTCTCTCGTAACCCATGTCTTTTCTAATTTAAACTCTCTTTCTGTTTGGTCTTGGTATCCTATTGGTTGCTTACAAATACCTGTGACTTTACAGATCCATTTAGGAATGCAGTCTCGACATCCATTTGCATAATTATTAAACTTAGCTGACAACAATATGCTAATAATACTTTCAAAGATTGACCTTGTCAGAGAGATGAGATCAATATCTAAAACTTATTTTCCATGCAATTTTTCTCTACAAGAAAAAAATAAAACCGAATACAAAAAAATCGATTAAAAAAGAAATAGCAGAAAAAAAATTGGTGAAAAAAAATTTGTAAGATAAAAATCAAACGAATTTAAAGAACATAAGACAAAATTTCGTACTTTTTTTACATTTTTGAAAACTAATGTTATTTCAATATATTTTTTGAACTCGGTTTTATTTAAACAATTTTTTTTAATTTGTTTACTAATTTTTTTCTGGGATTTTTTTTATTTTTTTTAATCTGGTTTGATTTTTATCAATTTTTTTATCTCACATATTTTTTGTCTTCAATTTCTTTTTTAATCGATCTTTTTGTATGTGGTTTTATTTGTTTCTTATAGAGAAAAAGTGCATGGAAAATAAGTTTTATATATTGATCTCATCTATAATTTTTTATTCAATTTTTTCCAAAATTTTTTTTGTGATCAATTTCTATAATATTTGTAATCAAGCGAATCAAATCTATACGTAATCTATCTATCTAGAATTTTTATCAGTTCTTTATATAAATTGACAAATTTTTCGAAACAGCTCTGTATTCAATTATATATATTAAATAATATACATTTAAGGCTATACACGATATATTATACTATAATAATAGTAATAAACGGTATTAATTAATAAAATAAATATTATGTTTTATATAAAATTGTTTGATTGATAGATGTTTTAAAAATAAAATTTTTTATGTACAGCTGGTCCGTTAACTATTTTAGAAGATACGATATTTAGAAACAACGTTCAGAGATCTTTTTGGATCTGCAAGTATCAAAAAGTCATCAACACGTGAAAAGAAATTCATTGATATAATTAAATTGGGATGTTTGGCACTGACTTCGAAAAATCAAATTGATTCTTCAGCTGAAATGACTTGGATATTATCACTAAGAACATTTGAGTGTGATAATATCAATGGTATGTTATTTCTTGAAAAATTAATTTCCCCCTTTTAGCGCCACAGTAATAGTCTATCGATATTTTGTGCTTTTCTTTTTACCTTTTTTTGAACTAATTTTATTTCAACTTATTTTTTTATTTTTTTAAACTAATTTTTTCTGGATTTTGTCTTATGATTTTGAAACTGGTTGGACTTTTATCAAATTTTTTTTTATTTCACAAATTTTTTTCACCAAATTTTTCCCTGTAATTTCCTTTTTAATCGATTTTTTTGTATTCCGTTATATTTTTTTCTTTTAGAGAAAAATTTCATGGAAAATAAGTGTTATATTTTGATCTCATCTATAATTTTTTTTCGATTTATTCCAAAACCTTTTTTGTTATCAATTTCTATAATATTTATAATCAAGCGGATCAAAATCTATACGTAATCTATCTGTCTAGACTTTTTATCAATTTTTACGTACATCTGAATATTTTTTCGAAACAACTCTGTATTCAATTACATATATTAAATAATATATATTTAAGATTATAAACGTTTTATTATATGGTCTTGATAATTTTATACTATAATTTTCAGAATCAAATACATTATTGTAATTACTCTACAATATGCATAAGTAATTCATATAATGTATTTTTAACAATTTCTACAATATATCATTTTATCATAAGTGAGGTTATGTCCACAATCACTGTAATATTATAAATAAATAAACAGAATCATTTCATTATTAGTTTATACAGAATATGGCTCTATTTCTTAGACTAATCATTGTATTAAATCGGGATTACACCAATTGTTTAAAATATAAATAATTTAGAAAACGTATAACTGTTAAAAATTAAAAAGTTAAATTTGTGGTTTATATTATTATTTATATTTCTAATATTGGAGATAATTAATGAAGTTTCTCTTTCTGTTCCTACATTATTATATAAGCATAAAATATTAAAAATAAATTTTTTAAACTAATTATGGAATATCCATTTTAGCACAAAATCATAAGATTCAATTTAAATTTTCTACAATGGCAGAAAAGAAAGTCTTGATTTTCTATAGAATCAAAAATTCGTGTGCATTATGAAACTGGCATTGGAGGTCGGGTCTGAGAATTGCTTTCTGATTCTCGTGCGCATATTAGGATATTAAATATGTTTTGGTTTAGCCTCTGTATGATTCAAAGGAAAACAGCAACATCGCATTGAAAGAAGCGTACAGCTATATCTATGTACTAGCCTCCCCATCTCAGCTTCGCCCGAGATAATAATTTAACCGATTTCATAAACAATTTAATAATATCTAAGTAAAAAGTACTCTATATATACAAATCTATATTTCTATAAATAATTGACTGTAATTTACCTATCGTTGCTTCTGCATAAAAAGCTGCTTCAATATAGCGTCCCCTTCAAAAAGATGATATTTTGTCGACCATTTTAAACAATATATATATATATATATATATATATATATATATATATATATATATATATAAATGCATATTAAATATGGTTTCGATGGAGAAAATTGTACTTTCGAGATCAAGCGGTAGAAAAAGATGTCCAAGTGTCTCGAGACGACGTTTTCGGAAAGTATCATGTTCGGACTATAGGAAATGTGTTGAGACGACTGCTATAGAGAGTTTTGTATTGGGGAGATAGAATACAATGTCCAGGTATCCCGAGACGACTAGAGTGTGCGTATTCGAATGATAGAATACGAAAATTGTCATAAAAGTCGTACTGACATACATCGACATTGTTTCCCACTAACTATACATGAAATTCTCCGTAGAAGTCGTTCAAAAACACCTGGAAATCGCATTCTATCATCCGAACACGAAACTCCTCGTAGAAGTTGTCCCGACATACTTGAACATTGTTTTCTACCAACCAAACACGATACTCCCCGTCGAAATCGTCTCCTCATACCTGGACATCATCTGCTACCGTCCGAATTTAAAACTCCCTGTAGAAGTCGTTCCATAACACCTGGAAATCGCGTTATATCATCCAAACATGAAACTCCCCGTAGAAGTTGTCCCGACATACCTAAACATCGTTTCCATCAACTAAACACGATAGACCCAGTAGAAGTCGTTCTGAGAAAGCTAGCATCGTTTCCTAACGACTAAACACAATACTCCCCATAGAAGTCGTTTGGAAAGATCTAGATATCGTATTTTACCGTCCCAACACGAATCTTCCTATAGAAGCTGATTTCCTCATACCTGGATCTCGTTTTCTATCAACTAAATATAATATTCCCCGTAGAAATCGCCCAGAGACACCTGGACATTGCATTCTATCATCCGAAAACACAACTGCCTATAGAAATCGTCTTGAGGCAACGGGATACAATATTTCTCAGTAGAAATCGTATTTAAAATGTGTATATATAATATGTACAATATAATATACATACAATATATATATATATATATATATATATATATATATATAGATAGATAGATAGATAGATATTATATTTCCGTTTTTTCGATTAAATACCGGGAATATTTTCGTAGTGATGCCAACTGAAATTCAAGCAAAATGTTGGTTTGCGCATAGCATATTCTTTAAGCAGACGATGCATATTGCCTTTTTATGCAGAAGTGACGATATATTTTATTTATATATACATAGTTTCGAGGTTGTTAGTAGAGAACCCTATTTTGCCATTAGCTCATTTGTTTGAACCAAAAAAAAACATAGTCTCTGGTCACAATTCTGAAATTAATAGAATGTATAAAAATAAAAATATAATTTGTCGTCACAAACAAAAAGCCTTCTTTAGGATACGAACCCTAAAGTTGGATATGATCGACCATTCGTCTAAGCTGGCCTGGTATTAATACTTTAAGCGGACTACTTTGAATTGATGTTCGTGATTCAAGGCGCCACCTAGTAGCCGCTGGTGAAACTGATTGTTAAAACCATTAACTTAATTTATTGATGAAAGTAAAATGATTTTCAATAAAAAACATAGCCTACGTCCTTCCCAAGATAATATAGAATCTATATGTCAAATTTCAGAACAATCGGTTCAGTAGTTTTTTCGATTATCATGTGCAAACAAAAGCAAGCTTTGTCTTTATACATTAGTATATCAGTATGAAGTATGATATGATATGATATGATATGATATGGTATGATATGAAATATGCTATGATATGATACGGTACGATATGAAGTATGATATGATATGATATGATATGATATTTATTGTCTACGTCACAGCTCGTGACGTAGGTAAATGCGCACATTAATTTGTGCTGACGCAGCTGTGACGTTGCGTTGGCGCATTAGTGTAGCAGTTGGGCCTATTGATGGTGCACTTTCCCGGCGCTCGAAACTCGTCGAGCCTTTCGCATATGGCATCGGCAATCTCTCCTTATTATCCTTATATTCGCCCAGCACGCTTCCACTGCGTACTGCTTCACTCACTCGCTGATGCACACACACACCCTCTTTCTCCCCGTGTCTTTTCTTGTATGCCGCGCTCGCTCTCTATCGGCAATACTGCGCCACGCAATGATCTTCTAAATGAGCATACAAAATTATATACGCATATTCCAACAAAGTTAAAATTTATTCAAATACTTTGACTACATCGACTATGTAAAAAAATTGAGTTTAAATAATTTAAAAACGCTAATTAAGTAGAATTTTGAATTTTGTAAAAAAGTCAATCAATTACAAATTTATAACTAGTCAAAGCTGTTAAGAAATTGAAACATTTGAACTTTAAAAAATTATATCTTTGTTCATATTCATTCTTAGAGAACGAATGATTTTTAAACAAAAAAACTTCTAAGAATTTTTCATGTGATACACATTTATTGAGCTCAAGTTTTGCATTGGAATTATAGTAATATTTCAGAAGCAATTTCGTAATATTTCATAAAAAATATTTCTGTTACATTACTGCAAAAATTGTAATATTTTAAACATAATATTTTAAACAAATTAATATAATATAACTTGGGAGGGGAGATAATATATAAATAACCAATGTAAAGAAAAATGGTAGATGTAATATATGTAAAAATTGTACTTATCCATCAAAGACATGTTAACTTTCAAGACTTGGTTTATAATTTATAACGATATATATATATATATATATATATATATATATATATATATATTTGATTTAATTAGTAGAACAAATTGCAATAAATTATGTATTTTATATGTTATAATTGTTATATAATTGTTCATTTTTAATCAATGTAAAAGAACAATAATAAATTCAACTCATAAAAATGGAATAAAACAATTATTTATTTCATCTCATTTATTTTTTAATTAATTACTAATTCAATTTTTATGAATGATTACACAACGTGAGGCCTACGATGGTTCGATTGCTAGAGCGAAGGACTAGTAACTTGGTGATCCGAGTTCAAATCCCGTTCTTGACCGATTGACACAAGCACCGCTGTAAGTCTCTACATGTGCTTTGTTTACAAACACATCGTAGATCTCCGTCGCTGATTAGCACCGGTCATTGGAAGCATAAATAGAGCAACGTTAAATAACAAAAAAAAGATTACACAACGTGATTTCTATTCAAAATTATACAAAAATGATTCAAAGAAATTGTAATTGTTTTAATTAAAAAAACAGTTCATTTCATCTTTTTCAATAAAGGCAATTTTATAATAATAGATTATCCGGTTTTACTTAAAAAATTTTTATTTTATATAATCATGCAGCCAAATAGATAAAATTAATGTTAAAAAAGAATATTAAAATATTTAAATGTACAACGAGATTAATGAAATAACTGGCAAGTGTATTACAAGACATACAGAGCTTTTCTAACTGATGAGTGACGGTATATTTTTAGCAGCTTTAGAAAAGCAGCATTTTCAATTTTCTTGTCTTAGTAAAATAAAACTGAGGCGAAAACTGAGCGAAGAGTGAAAAAAAAGAACAAAAAAAGTACGACAGAAAAAAAATACTATGTTACGCACGGATAAGGGTAATAAAATTATAAAAGTCGTAGTTACATGAGCGGGCTGAACTGCAGCGGTTTGGAGTATGCTGCGCGGTGCGTGGATAGTTTTTTGTTCTTCGGCTACGAGAGTCCTCAACTGTGTTATCGAATTTGTCTTTCGATCTCAAAAAGCCAATATTTGGAGTATAGAGGATAAAAAGAAGGAGTGGAAACTCTGCTAAAATCGTGTCAAATTACACGATAGGATTTTGAGACAGAATTGGCCGCAAGACGGCGACACCCTGTGAGGTTGCTCATTAGTAGGAGTATATAGCGAGCGTGGAGACAAGGGAAGTTAAATCTCTGATCCTCTACTTTTGCTTCTTTTCTTCCCCTTACTTGCTTTGGCTTTTGCTTTCTCTCTCTCTCTCTCTCTCTCTCTCTCTCTCTCTCTCTCTCTCTCTCTCTCTCTCTCTCTCTCTCTCTCTCTCTCTCTCTCTCTCTCTCTCTCTCTCTCTCTCTCTCTCTCTATTGCACGAAGAATCATCGAGGAATCTCAAAGACAGCCACGTCTACCGAACAAATCTGAACTACCATCTGCGGCTGATTTTTGATAAGCTTTTCCCATATAAAGCAAGGCGAGATTTCACTCCTCTCTACTCTCCATAATCTGGAATTTGGCATTTTTGGATTTCAGAGCCAAGCGAGTGCCTCAAAGACGTTCACACACAGTACAGGGGGGTTACTATTCTCCCCTCCCGTCACTGGTTTAGTTGTTTGGTATGAAAGGAGATGTTGTTATATACAGCTATATAACCAGAGATAACCTTTCTAAAGCCGCTTAGCGTCTTTTATTGTTTCGTTTCGACTGTTGACTTGCAAATCGAAGTATAAAGCCAAATATGGAGAATGAAATAAAAATTACTATAAAATGGAGTGGCGAAGAGTATGCTATTACGGATATAGAAGAAAATGATACAGTTTTTTCTTTAAAAGAAAAAATACAAAAGTTGACCGGCGTCAGACCAGAAAGACAGAAACTGCTGAATCTCAAATTCAAAGGTTATATTTTGTTTATTGAACAAAACAAAATAAGAAATTTCAGTATTTCTTAATAATTTTACATAGCTTTATAAATTAATTTTTAAAGATTTATTAATTTCTATAACTCTCAGTTTGTTTTCTTTATGATTAGAACTTACTATATATTATGAAAAAATAATATAAAAGCTAGGCTTTAAATTACTTGCTAAGTTTTTTAAAGAGTAAAGTAAATCAATATTTTATTTATATTTGATCAAATTCATTAATCAATATTAAATACATTTATATATTCATAACTATTTTCAAAAAATTCTTTATTAACTTCTTATCTTCTATCTTCCATTGTATATTTTACAAACAGTTTTATTACAATAATTAAACTACACAATTACTATTATTTATCCTTACAATAAATATTTGTTGAAATATATTAAGATGGCAAGAGTACTAGTAATTTTATTTTAATATATAACAATCAACTTTGTTATAATTTTCATTATTTCTATTTAAATTTATATTTTACAGTATTTACAATTTATTAGAAATACTTATAAATCTGCTTCTTATAAACAACTTTATCGTACATAAACTAAATAGAAATTTATTATATGAGAATCATAAATGTATTATATCATTCTATGAACAGGAAAACCAGCACAAGATATTGATATTATTAGTCAACTTGGACTAAAACAAGGATTTAAGCTTATGATGATGGGTTCTCGAGAAGAGGATATTGCCGAAGTAAGTCAAGTACCAGAAAATATGCCTGACGTAATAAATGATTTAGATATAGAAGAAGAAGAAGTAGAAATTGAAAAAGCTGAAATTTACCTTGCTAAAATTCAAAAAAGAATTAAAAATTACAAAATTGAAGAATTAAATCCTTTAAGAGAGGGAAAAAAATTACTTGTACTTGACATTGACTACACTCTTTTTGATCACAAATCAGTAGCTGAAACAGGAATTGAATTAATGCGTCCTTACCTACATGAATTTCTAACCAGTGCATATAAAAACTACGATATTGTTATTTGGTCTGCAACAAGTATGAAATGGATAAATGAAAAAATGAAACTTCTTGGAGTTTCAAATCATTCAGATTATAAAATAGCTTTTCATCTAGATGCTCTTGCTATGATATCTGTACATACACCTAAATATGGTGTTGTAAATGTTAAACCTTTAGGAATTATATGGGGAAAATATAAACAATTTTCTGCTAAAAATACAATTATGTTTGATGACATTAGAAGAAATTTCATTATGAACCCTCAATCAGGACTTCGAATACGGGCTTTCAAACAAGCTCACTTAAATAGAGATAAAGATAGAGAATTACTTAAATTGTCCAAATACTTGGAAGCAATTGCTTCACTAGATGATTTTCAGTTACTTAATCATAGAAAATGGGAAGAATATCGATCTAAAAAAAATAAAAGTAACAGACGAACTGAAAATGATGACACTCGTACTCGTAAAACATAATACAGATAGTGAGAAGTTATAAATAAATGTTATACTCTTAGTTTTGAAACAATTTATAATAAATTGATAACAAAATATATTCATAATAACAATTCAAAAAGACATATTACTTGAATGAATTGACTGTAAAAAGTAATTATTTAAAAAATCAGTATCAAGAATTTATGAAAGCGTATTCTAAAATTATATTTTTTCACTTCTATACAATATTATTTAGAATTCAAATGTATTTTTTGTGCTTCATTTTACAGTTGCACATTTTTTATCATGAAAATAAAAAATATTTGTTATATTTGTATATTATGTTTTAATTATATGTTTCACTGAATCATAATAAAAATTTAATATTTTATTTGTACAGTAAAACATATTCAGTAAATTAAAATTAACATGATCAATTTTTATATATATATATATTATTTTGATAAAATAAAAAATTTAATTAATATGTTAATTCATATATAAAATTAAAATAAAATTGACTACTTCACTCACTGTAAATATATATACCATTGTGTAATTATACTTTTTTAAAATGCTTTAAGAATAAAATATGTTTAATATATTTTTACATGTTTATTAATATTACATTCCCTTAATTATACAGCACATCAGTTAATTAAAATAATTATATTTCATGACTTCTGCTTCAAAAAGTAATAAAAAGAAATTTAATACACAAGTGATAATATAAAAAATAACGTTTTATTTTGAAAATGTACAATACTTTATCAGATTTGCCTAGTTAAATATTAAATACATAAACTTACAATGACATTTTATGATTATAACAACAGCTTTTGTGTTTCCAAATCTTCTCTTGTTGAATGTGTGTTATAAGTAAAAATTCTTTCTTTATTTGTTGCATAAATAGTATGGTTATTAACGAGATTTTTGTGTATTTTTAAAGTTTTTTGTAAATCGACTATATTAATAGAAGGTGGAACTGCTACCAAAGTCTGAGTAGAGCAAGCTAAAGCAAATGCTGCAGCTTGCTCAGCATCTTCAATACACATTTTTGAATTTGGTATTTGTCCAGCAGGATCTATAATCACTGTTGGATTTGCATACTTAGTTTCTTGAATAATAGATGATGTATTTCTTTTCCAAGAACTAGGCACTGATTCTCCAATATTATAAATAAAAGACTCATCACGAACACAAAATCCCTTTCGCCTTGTAAACATAGCTGTCAAAATGTTTTTTAAAAATATATGAGTCGCTGCTATTATAATATGTGCAGTATTATCTTCAGCTCCATCCATATTATTTTCCCAAGCAGCCAGCATGAGCCTTGCTAAGACAAATGTCCGATCAGGTAGAACCAATTCCTGTGCACTGGAACGGTTAGCACCTATAGGTTCATCACCAACAGGTGAAGATGTTTGATTTAGAACTTCAGTATACACATCAGCAGGTTCAAAATTAGATTTATCTGTTTTATACTTTCTTTTTAATCTTAATCTTTTTTCTTTTATTATCAGTGTGTTAGACTGTGCACTGTTTATTTTTAATATTCTTGGTGGAGTTGACACAACAAGGCCTCTTACTTTATTAAATATACATAAAAGAAATTCATTATGTAAATGTACTTGATCTTCTGTCATTATATTTCTAGCTTCAGCATCAAACTCTTCCTTTGTTGACTTCATTTGAAACCAGAGTTTCATTTTTTGAAAATACACTTTGGCATTGTCACCCAATGACGTCACAAGTGTTTTCCTAGCAATATTTAATTCCTTCGATGTCGTCATAATTAAGGTAGATGAACGCTTTTTGAAGAAAAAAAACACTAAGTATTAAAATAATATTTTATTCCTTTTATGTTAACTTTAAGTTTTCTATTCTATTTTCTCGGTTTAGCCTATGAGGTTAGAAAGGAGTGGAAACTGGGCTCTATGAAGACTATAGAGAAAGAATAGAAATGCCGCTCGCTTTACACGGGAAAAGTTTATAAAAAATTAGCAGGAGATGGTAGTTCAAATTTGTCCCGTAGACGTCGCTGTCTTAGAAATCCGTCGATGGTACTGCGTGCAACGGAGAGACAAAGCAAAAGCCAAAGCGAATAAGGGCAAGAAAAAAAGCAAAAGTAGGTGAGCAGAGGTTCAACTTTCTCCTCTCTCTACACTCACTGCATACCCCTACTCTCTTTTCATCAAATACATTATTTGAACGAGCAACCTCACCAAGGCCAATTCTGTCCCGAAGTCCTGCAATGTAATTTGACACGATTTTAGCAGAGTTTCCACTCCTCTCTACTCTCCTTACTCGGCTCTATAGAGGGTAGAGAAAAAGAGTGGAAAATCCGCTAAAATCGTTTCAAATTAGATAGCAGAACTTCGGGACAGAATTAGCCGCAAAGCGACGACCTGTAAGGTTGCTCGTTAAAATGCATCTATTTAAAGAAAAGAGAGTACTGGTATGCAGTGTGCGTGGAGCGAGGGGAAGTTAAATCTCTGATCCCTTACTTTTGGTTCTTATCTTCCCCTTACTCGGGTTAGCTTTTGCTTTCTCTTTCTCCAATGTAATAATAATATATAATTATTACTAATGTAATAATATATTAGACCGCGCGCTTGAACGGACACTCTGAAGCCCATATTGAAGGACAAAGATAAGCCTGGAGTAGTGCTTCCTCTCCTGCTCCGGAGATAAAGTAGGAGACAGTCCAACAATAACAATGGTATAGAATATAGGAGAAACGTATATTTCTTCTGTTACTATTGCCCTACTTTTCTTCTCCTTTCACTTCCGCGCTTCTAAGAGAGAGAAAATACGACTCCTTGTATTACTCTCTTATTCTGGTTTATGCTTCATCTCTGTTTTCAGAGCGCACGGTCTAATATTTTATATAAGTCTATGGCTTTTCCCATGCGGAGTTCCCATTCCTTCTCTCTACTCTCTATACTCGGCTCTATGGAGGGTACCCAGTTATCACAGATAACTGTAAGATATTATATTTCTATCTGACTTAAGTTTTCTATAAGGCACTAACGCAGGTATCTAAATGGCAACATTTATAGGAAAATTTCAGTTAGTTACCCTGCGGATACTAATTCATATATTTAGTTAGCACACCTCTCGCTAGAACTTTGTAAAATAGTTAACTAATTGAAATTAAAATACGTATAAATTAAAGTTAAAGATATTTATATATAAAATGTTTTTTGCAAAAATTTATTTCTATGTAATTTTTTTTATGTGTAAATTATGTGTATTAAGTCACATTAATAATCTATTTTTAATAGTAATTAGTTTGATGATTTCAAATCTGTTGTTTTGGTAGAAATTTGAATATCTTGACAATGAATTTCGTAGATTTCGATAAAAACGACATATAATTATATATTGTTACTACATTCAAATTATTAACCTAAATCTTATTGAACTTACAGTAACTTACTCAAATGATTTAAACTCAATGATTCAATCCATTGAAAACGCAATTACAGTCTAACAATGAAAAACCAGTGATCAAATAAATAATTTTAATAAAACCAAGAACGCCTAATCGTCATCATCGAAGCAGTAAATTAAGATTTAAATTTGTTAATATTATATGCTAAATGCATATTCAGCGATCTCATGAAGAATTTTTATACAAATATTATTTAATACGAATAGTATATATTACAAAGACTTGATTTAAATTCAAATATATCATCTCATAATGGAAATGTTCGAGAATATATAAATCTTTAAATGTATTATTTAGTACATAAATTAATTAACAGTATTATAATTGTACAGATTAATAATTAATAATTTCAATAATTTTTATACATGGGATGTCGATATTAACGATATTATATAATTTTAATAATTATTATACATGTCAAAATTAATTATAATTATTAAATGTTGTATGTGAAAAATATAATATGTAAAATACGAATCAATTGATTTATTGCTTGGTTATACTCGTACATAATGTTTCAATGTAAAGAATGTATCTATTCTTTTCGGAAAATTTTTTCCGAAGAAAAATAGATTATTTTAAATAAAAAAAGGTCTAAGCATCATTCTCCTAAAATGCATATAAAATTTTATGATTTTTTAAAGTACAAATTTTCCAATTTTTTTGCAACTTTAACTGTATGTAAAATTGCAGCAAATTCAAATTTTTGAAAAATTCAATGTCTTTCCTTATACGTAATCATTTTGAATGATTTAAAACTAAATTTTGTGAAAATAAAAAAAAGTTATTTAGCAATAAACATTTGATCATTTTCTATGTTATTTATTGATGATTATCATCTCGTTCTGATACTCGGAAAAGCCCCGAGATGGAATGCTTTCATTTTCTCCAGAAATATCGCTTATACTAAAAACAGGTTGTAGAACATAAAATATTCATATTAAGGACATGTACATCTTTTGTTTGAAATATTTTTCTGATTTTTCTTTTATTCCGTGATAATCTCATAAAGAATATTATAATATATTTATTAAAGGTGTGTTATGTTTCAAAGAATATATTAGGTTGTCAAATATCTCCCCTTTTTTTGCTCTTCATTCAATGCTTTATAAAAAGTGTTACAGTGGTCTGATTTACTTCCAATATGCACCATTTTATTCGATAATCTGTTTCCATCTAGACGGCAACTTCATAATACCCCTCTCGTAGAAACCCTCTCCTTATTTGCGAAGAACACGGACAGCCACTTTTCACAAGCCTCTTTTGAGTCAAACTTTACACCACCAAGGGCATTTGACATGCACAGGGACAAGTGGTAATCACTTGGCGCTATGTCCGCGCTATATGGTGGGTGCGATAAAACTTCCCACCCAAACTCCCGTAGCTTCTGACGAGTCATCAACGAAGTGTGTGGTCTGGCATTTTTCTAGTGGAACTATACGCCTTTTTTTGTATCCAGTCTTCTGCAGATGGTTTAAAATGGTTTGGTAACTAACTCTCATCTCCTGAGCGATGTCACGAGATGCCACATGCAGGTCTAACTCGATAAATTCCATGATTTGATCGATATTCGTCGTCACAGGTCTTCCGCTGGCTGGCTTATCCATGGTGTCGTTTTCACCGGAAACCATTCCTCTGTAGTTCGAAGTGATAGCGTGCCATCCCCCAAAACACCATTAATCTCAAGGAACGTTTTTCTGGCGGATTTGCCTATGATGAAGGAAAACTTTTAAAATAGCACCAATTTCGGCGTTAGTGAACTCCATGTTTACACCTCTATAACTTTTGAACGCAATATCCAAACTAATCATGCATAATATCATTTTTTACGTTATGTCAAGACCTTTCAAATGATGTATAGTATTGCCATATACGAGCTCTGTAGCGTTTTGTACATAGCCGTGAAATTCATAAGACAAAAAGGCGAAAGGAAGATATTTGACAACCTGATATAATCATATACTTTAAAATTTATATAATTTTTGTTTACATTTTACATATCTTATTGATATAGAATCTTTTGCATTTATTACATTTTATTATATGAAGGCAGTATTCTACTTTACAACTTTGAAAAAAAATGTTTTTTTTTACATTTTTCGAAAGTAAATATTTTCAAGAATGTTAGCTCAAAATTTTAGAATGATTCAGGTAGTCTAACTATACTTTTTCACCTTTCGAACATACTTACCTGAGCCCGCTATTCCGACCCGCCCAGCGCGCGCGCCGGATAAGCCATCTACCTGGCCTTGTTCGCTACAGCAGATGCTCCCCTATTGTAAATCAAACGTGCAAGTGATACGAAGAAAATCTTAACTCAAAGAAGAAAAGCTGAGACTGCAAAACTGAAGGCCGGTGAAGAAAAAAACGAAAAATTAGCTGCACCGAAGAACGTTGTGAAGAAACCAAAAGTCGTGATTAAAAAAGTGAAGATTGCTGATCTAAGTATCAAATTACTTAAGAGTAGTTACTGTAGTTTTTAGAGTTATCTAAAAACTCCAGTCTTGCAATTGAAAGGAATTCAAATTTAGTAGAAGGCATGCGAAACGAGATCTGGACCGACTATTACCACAAAATCTCAACAGACTCCAAACCACAGTATACGTACTGTTCAGACAGCTGGTGCAAGTATAAGAAGGCCGACGAAAACAGCGCTTTAAAAAATTATAAACATCGTCCTGCTCTTGCTAGTGACGTACAAGAGGTGCTGAAATCGATCTACGAAGATCTAACAAAAACGGAATTGCTGGAGAGATGTTTGGGCAGAAACACTCAAAATAACAATGAGTGTTTCAATTCAACAGTTTGGGCTATGGCATCGAAGCATATCTATAATGGAGAAAAAAATCATTAAAATTGCATGCCTCACTGTTGCCTGCATAAAGGATTCAGCCTACTTTTGAAAATAATGGAAATTATGGGCCTGAAAATCGACCAACCCGCCATTCAGTTCGCCAATATGCGCGACCACGTTCGACAGAACCGCCGCTCGACTGAGGCTTCTAAGGAGAGCAGAACTCAAAAGAAGCAGTTAAATTAGATGATAATACTCGCCTGAAACAAGTTGAAGGCATATTGTATGTCCCAGGCATCACTGATTGAACTTAAGATAATTTTTGTCTACGATTTTTCACTTACAAAAACTTCAAACGCGTTTTTCTTAAAATAGCGTTTTTAAGTACCGTGGTCGTGAGAACTAAAAAACTATTGAACCGATCCTTATGAAATTTTAAACATATATTCTATATGTTTGTATCAACCGTCCTAACTATAATCAACTTAAAATTTTAATTCTAAGTATATTTTTATTGCAAATTTCTTTCGCATTTCTTTCGTATTTTAGCCGTCATTTTGTTGATTTTGCACGTACATAAAATATTTTTATTAGATCGGTTTCTGGAGTCATACTGAATATACAACTATTTGATTTTTTTTGTTTCAGACCATCCGTCGGCAAGATTTTACGACCACGACAACGTTACCTACTTTTTGAGGTGTTATCTTTGACCATACTTTACATGTATAAAAAATGTATAAAATAAATAAAAAAAATTTTTTGTGTACTTCAAGAGTGTATTTATTCAGCATTTCAAATCCTACATCCATATCTTCAATAGCATTCTCAGGAAAATGTCACAAAAATAGCGTTTTTTCCCGGCTCTGAAGTTGAATACTGCCTTAATATAATTTGTAGTGGCCACGCTGGCTGGCTATTGACGCGCATCGAAAGGATTTCTCTCGCTCTCTTTTCCAAGCACGGACGTCGGAGAGCGGCCGCTAGTCTTACCTTGCATAGTAGAGTGACCACACTCGAGGCTCGCCGCTCACCTAACCGCTGTATTGGAGCGGCACCGCCGTGACGTCAGAGGAGGTGAGGGGAAGCCCTTATTGGCGGGGCCCTCTGGGGCATAGTAGGATAAAAGCTGGCTACGGATCAAGGAGAGGGAGAATACTCGGGCCCTCGATACCTGTAACAAGAGAAACAGCTTGGATTTGCCAGTTCGTCGACCTTGCCCGGATTAGAGACGCCTGCGGCTGTCAACCGCCATACGTAGATGAACGCTCCACCGACGCTCCTGGGATGGCCGAGTTCGGAGCAGCCAACTCGCGCTCCTACAGGCGAAGCCAGGCCTTGGAATAGTCAAGTCTTGATGCAAACACCCGTGAATGAGATCGCCGATGAAAAGCGCTTGCTCGAGGAGTATTCCCGCGCGTCCGGAAGGCAGGAAAGGAGACGAAGAATATCGACCGTGCAAGGACCTCCATACCATCGAACACAGGAAGCGTTATCGCTCTGCCCTGTCGCCCTTCTCCACGTCGCCGCCATTCAAAAATAACGGCCGATCACCCGAAGCCCACCGCTCATCAGCTTGCCCTGCTTCAAGTTTAAATATATTTTTCACTTTCTTTTACTTCCAAATTCTACGGTAATAATTGAATTAAGGGATTAACATACCATATTATTTGCAGTCTCAAGAAGCTTTATTTATCATTGTTTATTTTAAAAGTAAATACGGTAATTAAAGTAATTAAATAAGGATGAAATATCCTTATCGGAAATGACAATTCGCGTTAAACTAAAATAATGTCATATGAATCATGTGTAGATTTCCTTTATATACCTGAAGATTTGCCTAACAATGTTCCGACGAAAGTAGCAATTCTGGATTATATTAAAAAGTTTATATATAGTTTATAATGTTATGAATTGTATAAAAATAATTATATTCATTAAGATTATCTTTGTACGATTTCACATTTCTATATTTATTTATTTACATGTTATTACTTAATAATTTAATATCGTAAATTAAAATTAATTAATAAACTAAGTTATACAATATTTATTAATTTTGAACAAATGTAACAGATGATAATAGTGTCAGAACAGTATGATAAGTATCGAAAAATGACATAAAAAGGGTCAAATGTTTATTGCTAAATAACTATTGTTTATTTTCACAAAATTTATTTTAAATCATTCAAAATGATTATGTAAGAGGAAAGATTTTGAGTTTTTCAAAAATTTGACTTTGCTGCAATTTTACATATAGTTCAAGTGCAAAAAAATCACAAAATTTTTCATATGCATTTTAGGAGAATGATGCTTAGACGTTTTTTTATTTAAAAGAATCTATTTTTCGGAAAAAAATTTTTCGGTATCAAATTTGATTCTTTTTGATTTGTTTAAATAATTGTGATTTAAACAATGTACTACCCTGATTTTAAAATAGACCTCATGATGCGTATTCTATGGGTCAAAATATATAAGATGCGAACTTTTTATTTGGGGTCATCTCATTTCGTCAGGAAAGTATAGCTAGTGCGAATACTACGCGAGCAGCAAGATTTTTAAAACAAACGCGAAATAAACAACACATATACATGTATACACCTATCAAGAGTAAATATTATATGCGTATGCATATATATATATATATATATATATATATATATGTATAATACATATAGATATGTACTATACATTAGAATAAACTTAGAAAGAATATGTATAATAAATGAGTGATGTGCGTATTTTCTATACAAAATATAATTCTATACTTACACTTTTTAGGAATTCATTTGAAATTCAGTCTCCAAATATTCTCGGAACTCACTATATACACCGTGGAGATCAGCGCGTGATCACGTAGACCTCCATATATCTACCGCCGTTTACTAACAATGAGCAGCGGATAAACCTCGTGTATTCCGCATAGCGGGAAGCGGCTTTTTACACTGCACCCGCGGTAGCCGCAGTGTGTTCACACGCACATATATATATATATATATATATATATATATATGTATACACGCACACACACACACATATATATATATATATATATATATATATATATGTGTGTATACACACACACACACATATATATATATATATATATATATATCACATGCACGACAGGAAACGACAAACAAGAAAACGGTATATTCAAGTAAAGAAATTAAGAAAATTAAAATTAATTCTCTAAATCCGGTATTTTAGGCGAGGGCGTAGACCGTGCTTCCTTGAAACCAAACGGCTTTCGTGCAGCCACGCACTTTCTTGGTAAAATCGCAACGGCCACAGAGGTCTGCGAAGTTCAGCGGCAACACCGTAGTATCTAAACAACGCTGCTCGGTTAGGAACAGCAGCGGCAGCACCGGTCATTGCCGCATCGGCAACACTGCAGCCACCGCCAACAGCAACAACTGTAGCAGCCGGCAGAGGGAGCTGTAGCAAAATGAACGTCGAGATGCGGTAGAATTATTCTAATCTAAAAAAAGTGTGCATCAGACGACAGTTGCATAAAATTTTTGAGTGAACCTCATTTTTAGAAAAAAATTGAGAATAACAAATTCAAAATTTATTTAACATAAACTAAGGAATTAGATCAAAATTTCAGAAGAAATAGTTTATTCAAATATCAAAAAATTATTAAAAGCAACAGATAATAACAGTATGATTGCAATATACGTAGTAATACAATACATGATAAAATCAATTGCTAAATATTAATTATTGACAATAAGATCAAATAAACATATTTGCTTAAAGCAAAAATATGTTAGGACATTAGAGTCAAATAAAGTTCAAATAAATCATTTGTTGCTAACCATAAGGGTTCAGGGAAACTATGCGTGCAACCGATATGTATGTATGTTTTCCGTATATACGTTATATGTATGTATTTGTATCTTTATAAGTGTATGTGTAGGTGTGTATGTATATGCGTGTATATGTATATGCGTGTATATGTATGAACCGTAGATAGAAACTGATGTGTAGCGGTGTAACGAGGGGCGGAGCACGGCCGTGGAGACGTCCTAATGAGAGGGAAACTCAAATGTCGTCCCGCAGTCCGAATTCTAGGGTTTGACCAAAAATGCTAGGAGTGAGGCTGATTTTATGCAGCTATTTATGCTCTGAAAAATATCGTATAGTGTATACGATCCACAAGAGAAAAATCGCGCGCGAGTGATCGAATAGTTTAGTTTGTATTCGCATATCAGAGGCAGAACGTCTTGTACAAATCTTCGAGTCTTGTTGTTCTCGATCGTGCGCGTAAGCTTTGTGTCGATTATATTCGATCTACTTGAGCTAGCGATGTTTTCGACTACGTCCGTGCACGTGACGGATGAATTCCTCCCGTGTTATTGTATGCGTGTGTCTAGTGTAAATAAAAAGTGTACTGTGAGTGCTACGCGGGTGTGTTCGTAAATCAGCGGACAAGATGCTTCAAGAAGCCGTCTTGTTAAGTGAACCCTCGTTCTGAGCAATCTAAGCTCGGCACGTCAAGAAGGCTCCGTTGCGAGCGCTTGAGGATTGCCTGATTACGTACGCGGTGCAAGAGCTGTACCCGTTCCCGAGACGTTGGGGTACTGCGGCACGTGCGACACTTTGCTTAGGTTTGCTCCCGTCCTGAATACCAGGAAATTACCTGGTGCACGACAAACAACAGTACCACATCTGCAGTAAATGTATGGTGAGAATGTCGGTAGCGTGTGCTTAAGCAGTGCAAGTATATATGTATAAAGGTTTATAACTTGTACGTTCTGTAGGTGTTAACGTTAATGGCGTTGTTGTTGATTACCATTTATTATAATTAATTTATATAAATTTAATTAGTTTATTTAGCGCGCGTAGTTCATAATTATTTCTGTCTTCTTTTTCATTTAATACAGTTTCAGCTTGCTTCGGCTTTTCCTCTAAAATCGTAGAGGTTTTTATGCCAAATCAAGTTAAGTAATTTCCGCGAACTTATTTTATTTTACTTTATTTAACCTTCTCCTCTCATTCCGAACTTCATAATATATATACAAAATGATATTTAATAAGTATATATAAATACAAAACAATATATATTACAAATAGTCGATAAAAGTAGTTGTAAATATAACAAAAACAAATGCACTGTATAAACCGGCAGATTCGCCACCTACTGAATTAAGATATATAACTGGGCTCAGGCTCACTCAGACTCGCCAACTGAATGATGATCTAGATAGGGAAGGTAAAAAAACCATCACCACATAATCGAGTAACCTGAACTTGATAAATAGGAAGCCAAATTACAAAATACAGTAAATTCTAGTATCCTAGAGTAAATAATTAGAATACTTTAAAAAATTAAGTGATAATTATAACATATTTAAGAAATTAATTACAATATTTATACTCAATATATATATATATATATATATATATATATATATATATATACCTTCAATGAGAAGGATAATACCTCGATTGAGTTGCATCAATCAGGTTAGACGCTTTTTATGCGATTAAAGAATATTTTCTCCCAAAAAATATTAACAACATAATCTAAAATTAGGTTCCATAAGTAGTCATTAATAATAAATATTAAATAATAAAAATCTATTCTCTCAAGCAAATTTTTGCAATGAAAATCTAATTAACAATATAAAAATCAGTTGAAATTAATTCAACAAATTAAACTCTGTAAATAAATTCCAAGCTATCCGCGAGTAATTTATCCTTTTCGATAAACTCACACGATGGTGACGAACGGAAACAGCGACATAAAGCTTGTTGCAAAGCACATGAAATTACTCTCTATTGGCTTATACGCCAATTCCAGAAAATAATACTCAGGTGCTGAGCGATTGTCACAATTGCGCGCTTATAGATAATAAATCCGTTAAGCGTCGAGGGTAAACAATCAGTGCTTGCATTTAAAAACAAACTATAACCTCAATAAAAAAATATCATTAATCACATAAAAGTATAGTTTGGGGCCTATAGGTTTATAACTGTTTCGTGTATGCAACCGTCAGTCAGGGCAACCCCCGTCCCGTGCAAGCGAAAATACTGCATACAGCAGAATTACAGTAATTAAGAGATGTATACTTAGGTAGGTTTAGCTAGTTAACACATAGATTATTTCATAAGTATTCGAATAGGATAATGTGTGACATAAACCCTGACAAGGCTACGACAGACGGACATATGAGAAGTGGTAGACTGTTCAGAAAACCGCAAAATACAATGATTCCCTTCGGAACCCCCGGATTAATCGCCGGAAACTCGATAATGAGAACACCCTCCGCGATATTCGATACCCCGCTAAGAAACAGCAATAATCCAGATAGGATGCGTATAAATTCGTTAGTAGATCCAGCGATAATCATTGCGTCGACTAACGCGACGTCAATTGCATACGCGTCAAATTCCGCGTTTCCGTATACGGGCACAAGCGCGTCAGAGAACCAGAACATCAGGCTCCCCAAAGATATCCGCAGATATAATTACTCTCTTGAGATAGAGCAATACCTCGTAGTCTTGCGGGAGGAAAATATGAACTTCCGCAGACAGATCAAGGATCTGAGCGTGGTTATCATTAACCTCCGCAAGAGAATAAATAACCCGGTCGATAGGCGTAATGATGCGGAAAATTTACAACCGATTAACCCCCAATTTTACAGCAGATTAACGACTTTAACGAACCGCGATCAGAAAAATCCGTTCGGTTTACTAATTTTGTAAAAATGAGAAGCTGTAGCATGGTTTAACGTTTTCAAAATGATGCTTACGGTAAAAGGCATAACGTCGGATATTGACGAGCCATTTATCGAACGATATAATCCGTACTACTCCTGGCCTCTTCCATGAGCTGCCCGCGGAAGCTATGTAGGTTACGTTGAAAAACGAACTACTCCAGCAACACCCTATCTCTGAAAAACAGAAGCTGGAGAAATTATTCCGCAGCTTAGAGATGGGTTCCAGAAAACCCAGCGTTTTCCTACAGGAAATATTACAGCAAGCAAGTGCGCGGATTCCTTCCGACGTAGTCACGGATCTATGGCGGTCAGGTTAATCAAGTACATTCGTTGTGCGATTATAAACGATAACAACGACGAAATCCCGCGTCACGCGGATAAAGTTTTTGAAGTTGTGATGGAGGATTAGTACCTCCCCAAAGAGCACGCGTCGCATGGGGCACGATTGATTGCAAAGGCGCTGGAACAATTCCGGTTCGAGATACGTTGTATACACGCTAGTGCACATTAAACCTCTAATAATAATAGAGCGATAGAAAATCGTTCTATTATCTCCGAGCGTGAAGCTACGCAGACAATAACCACGCTCATTTTCTCCAATCGTCTCCACCTTACCGATAAGACGTCAGGTATCGATGACCTGATCGACACAAGCACAGACGTGTCTGTGGTTCCAGCGAAGAACCCACAAGTCACGCGCGGTCACGAAGAATCGAGAATTACCAGTCTATACACCCCGAACTGTACGACCATTGCGACATACGAACTGCAGAACCTTGCGATCAATGTAGGCTTTCAAGAAAAACTGCCCTGGAATTTCATCGCCACAAATGTCAGTTACCCGATTGTAGATTTTATCAAGCATTTCAATTTACTATCCGATCTACGGCTTCGAAAGGTATAGATACGAGAGATGCAGTGAAATACTACGCTCGATCGGTACCAACGTTGAAGGTTCATGCGATTGGCCGAAATAGTCCCTACGCGCTGGTATTACAAAATCGCTGTCTGGTCATAGGCGCCGAACAAAAGTCAAAACTCATCAACAGAGGTCTATACCATCATATCAAAAGGGAGGAACGTACACTGAGTCAGCCAGCACGGTGACTCAGTCCGGAAAAACTCGCGGCCGCTAAAGAGTAATTTAACGAAATACTAATTAGACACTCGAAAAGCACGTGGGTAAGTCCCATTCACATCAGAAACAGAACAATTCGTGGAGAATCTGCGAGAAATATAGGTGGTTACCGCCACTGTCTAACGATTCCTCGGGGACACCGAGCGACCTTTTCGAGTAATTAGCTTAACTGGTACATGCGGGGATCTGTGCCGGTGGTCAACATTTTCCTAGCTTCTCGTGGGATCCAAATGGATAAAAACAAAAATGCCGAAATGAAAGTCGAGGACCGAGGAGCAGTACTCCCAGATCCCTCAAATACGTCGACTGCCCAAGAGATCAAGGCGGATGCAGCTTCATGCATTAAGCCTGGAGTGGTTGTGACCCCTAGACCACAGGTCAGTGAGGATGGGGAAAACAAGTACCGAGGTAAAAAGAGGCTGTGTAGCGCAGCGAGAAGGAAGTTAGCCCGGCAGCGTAAAGCTACAGAGTCCGACAACTCAGGCTTTGCTGTACAGATCAAGGTGGGGATTAAGAGGCGACAGAGTCTGACAAGATCCCGCTCTTGGCCTCTAAAAAATCTAAAAAATCCAAGGAGGTGGACGGCAAAAGTACAGGCTCAATGTCTGGTCCTCCGCCTCCCTCACGGGGAAGGCTGGCGAGTGCTGAGGTCCTCTCGGACGCCCGAAGGTCAAACCCCTGACATGCATCGTGGTGTATTAGGATTACCCGGAAGTACCCATCAGCTCGGAAATGTTTTCAGCGTTTCTTGAGGCGGTGATGTAACAACCCAGAGGCGAATGAGTGGCTAGCCGAAAAACTGAACACTCTGGACTTACCCTAGGGGGATCTAAGCTGAAAATGGGGGATGCAGAGCTCCTTCAGACCAGACTAAAGACGGTGACGTGGATACCGGGCCCCCGATGAACCCGTCAATAGTCTTGGTGGAGAGGTATTTGCTGGAGGGGTTCAACCATACCTTAAAGACTAAGACACGGTCTTGGAGGGTCGCGAAAACGCAGTTCGGAGTGGAAGAGATGACCAGCGCAGGAGATGAACATCTCCATGTGCTCATCATCCCGGAATCGTACGCCAGATTGCTGGCGGCTCTTGATCACAGGCCCTGGTATCTGATGGGTAGGATCACTTTTAAAGTGAGCCGCCGTGAGAAACAGGCGTCTGCGGACAATGCTGAGGACGCGGTGACAATGGAGACATAAATAGCTCCATCGGATATCCTATTCTTCCAAATCAACTTGCACCACTGGAAAGACGCCTATGCCATTATGCAGAGGAGTTTGGTGGAGTACACACACGCATATCAATAATCCAAGAACCTTGGATGGTGAAGGGCGCGATAAGGGGACTGGGGTCTGGAGTAACGTGTATCAGAGCCTCAGAGGTACTAAGACCTAGAGCAAGTATCCTAACAAAGCGTATAAGTGTTCGGCCTTTGTACTAGAGACCTAGCAGTGGTCTCTGTGAAGGTAGAGGGATCGGACCAATAGTCATTGCATCTGCCTACCTTCCATATGGTAGCACTGACAACTCGTCTGGGGAAGTCCGGAGGCTGGTGGAACATTGTACGATTAGCAACCTTCCATTAATCCTAGTGTGTGATGCGAACGCACACCACAGGGTGTGGAGTAGGACTGACACGAACAAGAAAGGCGTTAAACTACTAGAATACCTAGTAGAAACGGAACTAGAAATACCTAATGTGGGGGACACTGCCACCTTCGGAATCAATCTAAGGGAGCAGGTTATTGATATAACTCTTTACTCCACGCGGCTAACCAATTTAATTAGAGGATGGAGGGTGGAGGATATGAAAACACTTTGTGACCACTCCCTGCTAATATTATCTTTGGGAATATCCCATGAGAAAGAACAATCTAGGTGCGACATCCTAAGCGCTCAGATTGGCATGGGTATAAAAGGTCCATTGAGGACCAACTGAAGAACATATCTGATGGTATCAGGGAGAAGCGAACGCTTGAAAGCGCCGCGAATGACGCCATCAGACACACCTTTGAGGAAAACTGTCGCCCTAAACAAGCGAAGACCAAAATCGAGGTCTGCTGGTGGAATAGGAAGCTAGGTTATCTAAAACAAACAACCAAGTGTCTTCGTAAGACAGTCATCGAAGGGGCTTTCAGTCACACATCACGGGGAGTTATTAAAGCGTTCTAGAAACCAGTAAAGGGAGTACAACCCTACGAGGCGTAGTGGAGTCTCGGTACCTGCAGGGTGACGTCCTCTCTCCACTCATATGGTGCCTTCTGGTAAACGACCTTTTGAAACGACTGAACAACATGGATTGTACGGCAGTTGGTTATGCCGATAACATCATGGTTATCACCAGAGGACCCTTTCTAGACTCCCTTATGGGGATCTTACAAGGCACCTTCAACGTGATGGACATATGATACAGACAGATAGTTAATCCAAGGAAAACTGAAGTCATAGTCTGCACCCGAAAATACAAATGGAGAAAAGAGAGTGCAACTTGACTCTAGTAGGGTAACCCTTAACCCTCAACAAAAAAGTGAAATACCTAGGTGTTGTCATCAATAGTAAGATATCGTGGAAAAATTACCTAGAATACACAGCTGACAAGCTGACGACTTGCCTGTGGCAAGTTAGAAGGGGCATAACCAGAACATGGAGCCTTAGACCAGACACGATGAAGTGGATAGATGAGGCTGGTCCAAATCTCAGACTAATATATTGTGCTCTAGTCTGGTGGAAGAGAACGGCATTGTCCATTGCTATTAGCATACTCGAGAGAGTGAGGAGCATGGTATTGAGAATTATCTCAGGTTCAAGATTAAACCACTCACACTGACCTTGGTGAGTACAACTGCAAAAGCCCTTCATAGAGTCAAAAGCTCACTCGGAGAACTTAGCAGGGAAGGACCGCCACGGTTCCCCAAGGGACTGGACGGAAAGGCGATTTTACGAATGAACCTGGATGCCACGAACAGAAACTTCCTCTTCAACAAGAAATTTAGTCAATATCCCATCCAAAGTAGAATGGAAATCCCAAACATTAGAGAACTATGGTTCACATACAGCTCTAAAAATGAAAGGTGTGCAGGTGCAGGACTAATCCGCAGAAGTAATGGCAGGGGAACAATCGTCCAATTTGGACGATAATCCACTGTTTTTCAAGCTGAGATAATGACAATCATGAGAGGAGCGGATATGGCGACAGAGGCGCCCCCCACCATCCGTATTTGCATCTTTCCGGCACACACTTCACGGCACACACTTGCGTATCCCGAGAGCTTTTTACACTCCCGAGGACGTCGAACTCAACGACGGTTTGTTACTTTGCGACCTTATGCGCGAGGTGCGGCCGATACCAGTAGAACACAAAAATAAACCCAAGTCGATTATTTTTAAGAACATGCATGAATGCACCCACGTCTTTTTACAACGTGGGGCCAAACGCACTCCACTGCACCGTCCCTATACAGGACTGCATAAGATAATTGATCGCAGCCACGATGGCAAGACGTTAGACATAAAGATCAACGGTACCAATAGAACGGTTAGTATAGAACGCGTAACGCCAGCGTTTTTCACGGAAAGCGATGCTGTCAGAAGTATTTAGCACGCCAGACTTGTCCCTAGGACAGACACGCGATATTCTGGATCGGTTTCTTAAAACTACAGAACTTTCGAGTTTGCAGAATTAGTCATGACCCTAGAACTAGTTAACTATAAACGTTTGATTATTAGGGCGGTATACCTGTTCGTAGTACAGAATCGGACCCTCGAATGGCTACAAATCAAAGATTTCGCAAGCATCGACCGTGAGACGCATATCAGTATTGTCCTTGAAGCGACTTTCTCAGGGCTGAATGCACTCACACATGTGGATTTTAGTCTTTCCGCGAACCTACAAGACGTCGTTGTTTATTATATACTCCCGTCTATCGCCGGATCCAAATACAAACGCGAAGTCGTCCTTGCAAACAACTGCTATGCAGATTACGTGATCAGGCGGATAATAGAAACCTCGCCAGGGGTAACACTCCTGGATAAGCATCTTATATATCACCTTACGAGAGCTCAGGGATATCCAGGAACTCACTATTGGATACTACAGAGGGATGAATGAGCTACTTCTTGATGTTTCAACCTCCGGTATAACCGAGATCAATATGATTAACATCCTCGGCAAAAACAAGACCAGGAAAATCGATCACACAGTGATTAACAATCTTCTCCGATACAGCGACAAATTCTGTTTGCGGTTGGAGAAATATAAGCTCAACCTATCTCCCTTCACTGTCAAAAGAATCGAGATTAGGGGAGCGATAGCATTAATTAGACTAAGTTTTAAGTTTGCACAATTAGGTTAAAATCACTTGTAAATAAAAAGGAAATACACCTTTTCTACTTTTTCTGTAACAAAAAAAACTCAAGAAAGGGGGGCGATTGATAGTGGGGATACCTCCCCACATATACACCTAGCTATAGGAGCACCCGACCAAAGCGACACTTCAGCAACTAGATAGACTCCACCATTTTAGCGAGTCAGTCAGGTATTAGCTACCATAGGAAACAGACGTGCAAGTAACGGAAGTGTGCAGTCTACTCTGTATATATAATTCAATAAAGCTTATATATATATATATATATATATATAAACAGTAATTATTTATCTGACTCGTCTCTCAACTTAACTAGATAGGTTAAGGAAAAATCGTGCGTTGTCGTCACGATCGACATGCCACAGGAGTCCGGCACGGAGTCGTGCAAGTTCAGATAAACCCCGACACTCAAATCTCGGCACCAACTTTCTAATGCAGATGAATTTTTCATTCTGCAAAAAATCAAGACTTTCCTTTCTTCTATTATGGAAATTTCAAAGTGAGTCTATCTGGCTCTGTCGTCTATCTAACTCACTTCTGTGGTCTATCAATTAGTGAGTCTATCTTACCAATCTCAAAAAGGATATTCCATAATTAGTTTAAAACAATGAGTTGTAATATTTAATGCTTATCTAATATTGTAGTAAATAACGAGTAGAAACAGAAAGAGAAAATCCATTAATTGTCTCAAATATTAAAAATATAAATAATAATATAAATCAAAAATAGAAAATTCAATTCTTGCAATTAAATATTAAAATAAAATAAAAGTATAGAAGTCATAAAGTTATACATTTTCTAAATTATAACCACAAGATATACAAAATTTGTAAATAAACAAGCTTTACATTCTACATCATTTTGTAAAAGGATAGAATTTGAAGTTTTGTATCTTCTGCAATATGTATTATCAATAAAAAATGACGCGAGCTTAAACATATTTTCAAAAAATACGTGTATGACGTAAGTAGTTAAATTATCTATAGATAATCTCACCTATGATAAATTATCTATAGAAGGAATGGTTAAATATACATTATTTAACATATATAATTAAATACAGAGCTATTTCGAAAAAATTTTCAGATTTAGAGATATTACGCGTAAAACAACCGTGCGAAGAACGCAGGCCGAGAGTCTTCGCGCAGACGGCGCGCGCGATGGTGGGGAAGAGAGAGAAAGAAAGTGCCAAAAGGACCGACACTTACAAAAATGCAGCTGTGTGATACTGGAGCGCAGGCAATAGGAAGGTGTTGACGGCAGGCCCTTGGAAGGCAGTAGACAGCTCTCAAAGTTGCGGAAGGAAGCGGTATCCCCGCAGTCTCTGGCCTCGCTAAGAATTAGCTGATCTGTTCTGAATGAAGGTCCGGTGTCAGGCTCAATCGACTAGCCAATCCGGGTGATGTTGACATGGACAGAAAGAAAGACACGGCTTTCTTTTCTTCAAAGTTCTACAAGAACTTGCGGTACCAAGAAGCGAGGCCTAAAAATCTACGGAGCTACTTCAGGTTCTTTGATGTGGGGTAAGTTAAGATTGGTGCAATCTTATCTGGATCAGATCGAAAACCGTCGCGAACCACCAAGAAAACCTTTCTTCGGCGACTCCAAATTTACTTTTCTACATATTAATAGTTAAGCCAGCTTCAGAGACTTGCCTCAGAATATGCTCAAGCCATCTAAGGTGCTCGTCAAAGCTCTCTGTAGCGATCATCACATCATCGAGGTAGGCGAAGGCAACCGGCTTTACTTCAGAACGGATCAGCTTGTCGCATATCTGATGAAAGGTTGCAGGCCCACCGGTGGCTCTATACGGCATACGGTTCCATTCAAACAACCCTATGCCTGGAACAATAAAGGCAGAGAGGTACCGTGATTTCCCCCGAAGATGGACCTGGTGGTAGGCGCTGCTGAGGTCCAGTGTGGAAATATATCCCAACTTTCATAAAATTACGTCCATGTAAGGGAGCGGATACGCGCTGACCTTGGACACGGAGTTCCATTTGCTATCATTCATGTAGAATCGGTAGCTCCCGTCGCTCTTTCAAATCATTACGATGGCGCTCGACCACTTTTTGGTTGATCTGCGAATTACGCCTTGATCGAGCAATTTGCGTACTTACGCATGCATTTCCAGCTCTATCTTCTGAGAGACCAAATAGTAACGTTGCTTAATCGGCCATATACCGTCGGCATCGATCACGTGTTCGTCAGATGCATGCAATCGAGAAGCTGAGGGAATTTCTTGAGAGTTCGGCATTTGCTATCCTTTTAAATGTTCTTTCGAATCAATTTTTGGTCGACTGTTAGCAAACGCGGCACCCATCTTGCACAAAGCATTTCCATATACAAATATTGGTGCAAAATATTTTGTGCACGTTCATATGACATCTTACAAGTCTCAGCTATCTCAATCACTTTTAATCTTCGGTCTTTCAGCACTATTTAATGGATTTTTTCGATCATATCTGGAGTTGTGACCTCAATGGGGCGTCCTGAGCGAGGTTCATCAGAGGTGCCCACACGACTCATTTTAAACTCGGAAACCCACTACTTAACGGTTGAATCTGATGGAGAGGATGTCCGCAGTGTTGATTCCATCTCTTCTTTAATTTCCTTCGGCATTAACCCCTTCAAATAAAAGTATTTGATGACAGCACGGTTTTCCAGCTTTTCCATTTTTACAAAAAACACAGAGGCGCCTTGTTCAGCGTGTTCTCAAACTTAAACTAACATGGCGATCGGACTGAAGCTATAGCTACAAGCTATCTAAGGATTGTACTATAGAACACCACCTCAAGGTATTTTTATTCAATTTTATGTAATAATTATAAGATTATTATTATGATAAACTTTAAGATATATTTTCATGGATGTCGCAATAGAATGATGTATGCGAGTCATCAACGCATGTAAGCTGCCGTAATTTAAGAGGATAATCGCGGTCGCGTTGTATCCGGTAAAGCTCGGGGTTGGAGCTGCCTTGCGTCGAACAGAGTGGGTACACGAAACGCGTTATTCTTGCGAACTTCGCTTACTTCGTGCTCGTATTACTTCCACGCGTCATACTCAAGACCCTAAAACTTTGAATACGCGACAGCGCGTTAACCATAAAGTTTTTATTGCAGGCACAGTACACAATCTTTGTGTTAAATTGTCTGGAGCGGAACACGGGGGCTTTATATTGATTTTACGCTATCATGTATATTAGAGGCTTGTAATCAGTAATGATCTCGAACTCACGCCCCTCTAGGTACTAAAGAAGTTTTTGTACTACATAGTAGATCACGGTTAGCTCTCGGTCTCTGATCTCTCTTTCTCTGATCTGGTGTTCCAATGTCCCACGCGATACTTACTCAGAGATTCTTGTACCTCTCCCTCGGTATGTTAAGTATGTCGTCTAGAAAAACGAAGGCACATTTCAAGCTTCCCAGAGCACTGTTGATATAACGTTATAAGGTCTCACCTACGTTCCGTAACTTGAAGGTTATTACGTTACATTCGAAAATCCCAAACGGCGTGATGACGGCGGTCTTTTCTCTATCCTCATTCGCGAGGAGGATATGGTGATAAGCAGCGTGCAAATCCAGTTTCGTGAATATATTTACCTCGGCGAGGAAGCTGGGAAAGTCTTGAATATACGTGATGGCGTATCTTTCCGCGACAGTCATGCTATTTCATCACCTAGAATCCCCGTAGATGCGCCACTCTTCGTCCTTCTTGACGATGAAATGTTTTGAGTTCATTCATGGGCATATCAACGGGCGTATGATTCCTTGCCCGAGCATCTCGTCAAATTGCTTTTTCGTAGCACGAAGCTTTTCCAACGATAACCTGCGCGCGCTGGCTTACGGGTGGATCTGTGATTTGAATATCATGGAAAACCCTGTGGTTTTTACGCTTCCCGTCCTGCTCGAGGCCAATCACTATCGAGAACTTTCTGGAGATTTCTATATAGATCCCGGACGGGTCGATAATATGGACCGTGAAGTTGGCTACGACCTTTACGGTGCATTTTGCGTGCTCGTTAGTGAGCTTATACGTTAGCATTTAGAGCTTGAGGTCGGGTACGAGATGGAATTCTCTAAAGAAATCGCTTCTGATAATCGGGTTTTCCACCTCGGCCAAATTTTCAGGGCATGATGCGCCCTACACTTATATCGATGTCTATTTGTTTAACGCTCTATGTTGCTATAAGGAAGCAATTCGCGGTGAAAAGCTTTAGCGCTGGCGTCTGCGCCTGATACGTATGATCGTGGTAAGACTGAAATTTCGGCGCTTGAATCTATCAGAAAAGTTAATTTGGACTCATTGTCTCTAACGTAGAGACGCGGTGAACATGCAAATGTCTTGTTGTCTAGGTCTTGAGATAAACTCCGTGTACCTTTTATATTTCGTGTTGCAGAAGCGCGCTTGAGTGACGTAGCTGTAGTGCGCTTTACGTACGCCATCGCGCAATCGTGTACCCCTCCTCTCCTAGGAGTCTGCCAGTACTATGTGCCCTACTGGTGTTGGACGGTGGTATTGCTGAGTCATCGCGCGTTTTCTTAGTTTCGTCAGTTTTATATCTACTAAAACTATTGCTTCTGTTCGCGGTTTCGCATTGTGCCAGTCGCGGGACTCTGAATTTTGAGAGCGTAACTCTCGGGAAAATCATTCAATCTTTTTGTAAGCGCGTTCCAGTTCATGCTACGATTGGAACGCATATTTTTCGTCGCATCTCTGAGCGATCTCATAGATTTCACGTGGTAGAAAGTCGCGTGGTCGAATGTTCGGCTGCACAAAATTATCAATCGCACGGGCATTGTTAACTGCTAATGTTCCGACGGCGGCATTTTGTTCCCGTGCCCGATCGCTCTTTGTCTGGTCAACGACATGTTAGGTCTCGCGGGTGTTGAGATAATGCATTCGTTTGCCCAGGTGTTCTACGTTACTCCGCATGCTGCATTTTCACTGACCAATGTCTCGACTCGCTGGTGCATTCTGCGACAATGATCTATTATCTCTTGCATTTCGCGACTAACGCTCGTGGAATTTTTGGTCGGGGAGTGAATTATTGTATTAATCGCGAGGGAGACGTCGGGTGCGTAAATCATTCCACTGCGTGCCTTCCTCACCTGGCCTATTTCAGTCGAATCAATACGCACGGTTTGCTCGACAGGTTGGCGGTGCTTATTGAATCTCGCATACTCATAGAGTCGAGTTTACAATGCCGTAAAGTATATGCAGATACCTGCAGTGGCCTTGCTGGGATAAAGCCGATTCTCTACCTAGCGTTAGTGTACCCTGCGCAGGTATGCTAGGGGTAGATGTGAATGATCTATATTTTGCATATATCATGAAAGCAGCATAGACATATAATACTTCTGCACAATGCAGTGCCTCTGCCGGTGAGGTAGATGCTAGAATGAAGCGGAAAAATAAAAAAAAAATTTTTTTAGAGTACAAACAGCGCGTGAATATTAATTTAATTATTTGGAAAAATAACACAAAAATTGTTTAATAATAATTATATACTACTTAGTCTCGCGATCTACTAATCGAATTTTGTAATAAGCAGTGCGGGTTCTAACTAAAATGTGAAGAATAGTGCGACCGTTACATATTTCGCGGAACGCGAACAGCAGAAGAAACATATATATATATATTAAATATATATAAGGGAAGAGGGGACCTAACATCGGCAAACTAAATTTGTTTGCTTACTGTGAATTGCGCCATGCTGCAACACTGTTCTCGAATATGATTTGCACTGCTGCTTGCTGCCGGAGAGTTCGTGCTGTTGCCCCTGTGCGCCGCTGCCAATGGCAGTATTTTTAAATTCTAATTTTGGCGCGCTTTCTACTTTTTAGGCCATTGATTGGAGACGTTAAAACTCGCTAATGATGAAAATTGATCATTATTAGTATATAAGACTTCGGTGAATCTTTTCAATGTAACTGCCAAAATGTATATAATTGTGTGTAATCTTGCGAAATATATAAGTAAACTGCCTCTAAAGTCAAATTCTATTTCTAACACGCGTATCTATTGTAATTAATTAGGAAATATAAAAATTTGAATATAAATAAATTAAATTACATATAACTAGTGCTTGTTTTTGGACACACTCTTTTGATTATATGTAAAAATGTGTATAAATTTATTCTCTTAATGAATATTCTCGCAAAAATTTTTTAATCAAACAAGTATGTAAATTTATGTATACTTTACAAAACTCTTCAGCTGAAAGTTAGTAAATGAGAAAGTATAGTAAAATGTCTTGAATGTATAAAGTACAAAACATTTCCGTACAAGTTACTACATTATTTACTAAAATTTATAAAATTGTGAGTCTGTTACCAAATTGCTAAACTGATTTAGTAAAATTTCAAAATTTTTTTTGTAAAAGTAACTTAATTTTTCTCTTCGTGTAATTAACCTTGTGAATAAAGTAATTATTTTTCTTAAATAGAAAATGTAAATTTTTTGCATCTAAAAACAACCTCAATTAGTTATCTATAAGATGCCATATTTCGCTCATGATTTTGTCTTACAGTTAACGTTCGGTTAACTATATGGGTTATTAACCATATTTATAATGCACATAATGGTGGTAATTAAGATATCTATAGCACATCCATCAGTTGACTTATTAAGATATCGTTCAGCTAACGTCAAGACAAATTAAATGTACTAAAGCGGAGTCGATTAGCTATCTGTAAAATACCGATTTCGCAACTTATTGTTAAATAGTAAAGTGAACCTTTAGATGTATATAAGATTTGCTTACAATATTCTGTAATGTATTTTTAAGGTGGAAGTAAGACGTCTAACATATACCTATAAGGCATCTTTTAAGATGTCGTTTAAGTGCCCATTATCTGTTCGAAGTTAACTATGAATAGCCTTATAATATTTCCGTGTTAACTGAGCTGAATGAATGAGTTGAAACTTCGCTAAAATCATATTAAATTACATGGCAGAACTTTGGGACAGAATTGGCCGCATGGCGGCGGCACTCTGTGAGGTTGCTCGTTCAAATCCGTCTATTTGAATAAAATAGAATGGTGGTATGCAATGATCGTAGAAAGAGGAGAAAGTTAAATTTCTGTTCCCCTACTCTTGTTTATTCTCTTTCCCCTCAATACCTTTGGCTTTTGCTTTCTCTTACTGTTGCACGCAGAACAATAGAAAGATTTCCACGAAAGCGATAACTACCAGACAGATCTATATTACCATCTCTGATCAAAGCAAAGTATGGAGGATAGAGAGAAAGAGTGTAAACTCTGCTCGCTTTCAATAAGAAATGCGTGTCAAAATTAGTTCAAATCTATCCGGTAAACGTCGCTCTCTTGAAAATTCTGAGATAGTACAGCATGTAACATAGAGAAAAAGGAAGAGCCAAATCGAGTGAGGGGAAGAAAAGAATCAAGTGTGAGGGATCAGAGGAATAAATATGTGGGATAGACGGAGAAAGAGTGATCGATAGAGAAGAAGAGAGAGGTAGATTAAAAAAAGAGAAAGCGAAATAGCGCGTGTAAATGTCTATGTGCAAGGCACACAGGCGTGGAGTCAGTGTGTGGTCTCGTCATTGTACCCACTTCCTACTCTATTTTTATGTTATTTAACGTCGCTCTATTTATACTTCTAAATACCGGTGCTAATTAACAACGGAGGTCTACTATGTGTTTGTAAACAAAGGAAATGTAAATTATTACAGTTGTGCTTGTGTCAATCAGCCGAGACCGAGATTTGAACTCGGATCACCAAATTACTAATTCTTCGCTTTAGCGATCGAGCCATCGTAGGTCTCACTTCCTATTCTAGTGCATGCTTAGTAATACAACATCGTCTCCTTTTTTATATATAACTGTATTTTTTCGCTTCGTATTATAATATTTTTCATCCATCGATTGACTCTGTGATATATTTTCCGCTGCTTTTTTACAAATCGCTGAAAAATCTCTTTCGTTCATCTGATTTTCGTTAAACAATAGTTGCATATGGATGCTAATGTCTTCTCCTTGGTCCATTATGAACAATAATCGATATCCTTCGTCGATAGAGATACCATATTATTTAAAGCAAATTCAATTTTTTCAGAATTCCGTCCCAATTTCTTGGTAATTCACACAGTTTTGCAATCATTGCTATGATTATTCCATTATATCTTTCGATTTGTCCATTTGCGTGTGGGGTGCTAACGGCAATTCAGTCATGTTTAATATTTTTCTAATTTTTTTCAAAATATTGGAGATGAAAGCGGTTACCCTATCTGATATTAGTTGTCTGGGTTTCCAATAAGATCGGAAATAGTCTCTTAAATGTTTTATTGATTCTTACGCTTTTGCCGATTTACACGGATAGAATTTCATCAATTTTGTGAATACGTTTATGGCAGCAACCAAATGCTTTGAACTCTTTGGTGTTTACTCTAGCTACTCTAGTAATTTTTACAAGTAATTTTTTCATTTTATCTTTTTGATAAACAACGCCATCCTTTCTAGTTTGTCATGTATTTTTACAATATTCGCGCCTCTATCTTAGCAAATCTCCAAAGTCTATTCAAATGTATTTACCGGGTCATTCATAACTGCCTTGATATTATCATCATTTGTTCTTATTCCATTGACGTTAACACGATATTCTAGGTAATTCGCTTCATTTTGTATAATAAAACATTTGTCTAATTTAAAAGTACGTTTGTACTTCCCAGCTGATTCAAAAACTTCTGGCAAAATTTCTAGATCTCCCTCTAAACTTTTAGTTGCTATTAAAAAATCATCAAAAAATATAACTTCCTTTTCGCGTTAATTCAAAAAATATTTTCTTTATGAATCACACAAATACTTTAGGGGCAAGCCAACCAGACAGAACAAGAATTTACTTGTTCGTGCGTTATTGAACCGGATAAATAACAAGATCTTTATTGCCTCTTGCCTTTTACGTTCTTGGCTGAATAGTGATTTCTTCGAAAACCTTTAATAAATTTGAAATTTCGGTGAACTGCATAATTCGGGCTTGATTCCTTAGTTGTGAATTAACTATTCCGTTAGCTATTCAAGTCCCTTGGGGGGCTCAGCGTGAGCGTCGAACCTAAGAGGTAAAACGCCACAATGCCCCAGTGCAGGAGATGCCAAAAACATGGGCACACGGCAAACTACTGCCACGCCTCCTGGGCCTGCGACTTCTGCAGCGGCAAGCACGCCACCCCCACCTGCCCGAAGAACGACAGCCAAACAACTATGCCAGTCTGCGCCAACTGTGGCGGCGACCACAGAGCGGCCTACCGCGTCTGCCCCAAAGCCCTTAGGAAATCGATCCCAAGGAAGGAACCTCCAACCCGCCAACCTCAACCCAACCGAAGGACAACGCCTCTGTCGCAGCCTCCGCGCCCCTCGAGACCACAAAAGTCCCGAGAGATCCCTAACGCAGCAAGAACAACGTCGCGCCCGGCTCCAACCAACGCCAGAGCGCAATCAAACACGGAGGTCCACCAGCCTCCCTCACAGGTAAGCAACTCCTACGCTTCCGCCATAAAAGAGAACCCCTTCCCCCCTCCAAAAACCCCCACCCCTGTAACCACTACCGGCTCACTAACACTACCAACGTCAACAATAGAGTCATTGAACTTTCTCATCATACACCTCTTCCAGCTTACCACACTACTATCCAATGCACTCCAATCCCTCCACCATGGATAACTCGCCCCCTCCGAGAAACCTCCATCTTCTAACCTGGAATGCCAACGGCATCTCAGCCTCCCACAAAATCGTCGAACTGTCGCAGACCCTCCAAAGCCTGGGCATCGACATTCTCTGTCTCACAGAAACCCATCTCCAGTCCCACCAAAAAATCTTCTTTCAAACTACGTCACAAAACTACAGCACCCCGCTATTCCCTCACTATCGAAGCCCCTCCTGAGCCAACATACATTCCCACTCAACTAAATCACGTCCCCGACATCCTGGACATCTACGTCTCCCAAAACTGCGCAAGCTCCTGCGAACCCCGTGCGATCCATGCTCTCAGCTCCTACCACCTCCCAGTGCTTCTGGAGCTATCGCACTCCCCCGCCCCTGAACACGTCAACCACCACCACATAATCGACTGGTTGGCACTTAGATTTTGTCTGGAATCATCTGCGCTGCCCGCTCTGCGACTCAGCTCCCCCTCCGACATTGACTCGGCAATCGAAGCCCTCACCTCAATGAAATTACATAATCTAATTCATAAATAAAAATAATTATGAAATATTCATTTTGGACTCCTCCACTTCGTCCCTTTGAAATAATTGTACTCGATTCCCCCTAATAAAAAGTATTAAAATTCAATTTGAAACCTTCTTAAAAAAGTTTTTTATTTAAATTCACATGCAAAAGTTTACAGGAATACTTGCTTATACTCTTATATGAATAAGGACACGACCAGAGGTAATAAGGAGAGATTGCCGATGCCATATACGAAAGGCTCGACAATTTCAAGCGCCGTGTACATGCATCCTCCATAGAGCCAAATGCTATACTAACTCGCCAATACGTCACAGCTACGTCGGCATTAATTAGTGTGCGCATTTGATTGTGAGCTTGATGGAGGATAAAGAGAAGGGGTGAAAACTTCGCTCACTTTACATGGGAAAAGCTTATCAAAAATTAGCCGGAAATGGTAGTTTAAATTTATCCTGTAAACGTCGCTGTCTTGGGCTGGTTTGGCGTGCAACAGAGAGAGAAAGCAAAAACCAAAGCGAGTAAGGGGAATAAAAAAAGCAAAAGTATGGGAGCAGAGATTCAATTTTCCTCTCTCGACGCTCCCTATATACCTCTACTCTTTTTTCTTCAAATACATGCATTTGAATGAGCAATTTCACAGGGTGTCGCCGCCTTCTGGCCAATTCTGTCCCGAAATCCGACCGTGTAATTTAACTCGATTTTAGCGGAGTTTTCACTGCTTCTCTCTACCCTCCATAGTGAGCTTTCTCTTCAAATGCATGTATTTGAAGAAAAGAGAGTGTTGATATGCATTGAACGTTGAAAGAGGGGGCAGTTAAATCTCTTCTTCCATAGTTTTGCTTCTTCCTTCCCTTTACTCGTTTTGACTTTTGCTGTTTCTCACCCCCCCTCTCACTCTCTCTATTGCACACAGAACTATTGAGATATTTTCAAGAAAACGATATCTACCGACAGATCGAAACTACCTTGTCCGGCTAATTGTTTATAAGCTTCCCCCATGTAAAGCGAGCGGAGTTTCTACTCCTCTCTACCCTCCAACTTGGATGTACAGTACCATGAACATGTCATACAATTTTTTTACAAATTAATCCAATTTAATTTACATTGATTTACAGCAATGGAACAATGTAGATTATGGGCTAAAGTAAAATGAATTGCAACTGCATTAAGGGTACTGTTCAGTGTTTATATATATATATATATATATATATATATATATATATATATATATATGTGTGTGTGTGTGTGTGTGTTTATATATATATATATATATATATATATATATATATATGTGTGTGTGTGTGTGTGTGTGTGTGTGTGTGTGTGTGTGTTTATATATATATATATATATATAGTAATTGAAAATATGAAGATAAGCTGTTCAGATACTGTAGGTGTTAAAAGACGAAATTGCTAAGGAACGTCACTGTTATTATGCCTAACTTCTAATTTTGTGAAGTGGAGCTGTAAGTCATAATCAAATGGAGCTCTTTCGAAGTGACACACATTTCATCTTTGTGAAGGAGAGTCACAGCCTATGGTGGGATAAGCAGACGGGCGAGTTTTCAGCCAAATCGGGTTAGTAATAAAATATTACCTGCTTTTTAACTGGCAAAGCTACTTTTTATTTTTGATTTTATTGTTACATCAATTTAAATGAATGTTTGATGTTTAAAAATTATCAGTCTTATTTTACTAAGATTTATTTTAATGTGATAAATCGAAAAAATATGTTTTTCTTGGAATAGAAAATAAATTACACGATTGTCGAAATTAACATTGGTATGAAATTCAAATGGATTTGAAGAAAAATGAATATTTTCACAGCATAATGAACGTTTAAATAATATGTAAATACAGAGTGAATAGTGATTTAAAACGTTTTTACCTATTTTAGAAATTAAGCAGGAATATTAAAAAATGAATGTCAACAAATTTCCATATTTTTAAATATCTTTTATGCATCAATGTTCTTTTAAAATTTAAACTTTAATTATTAATAATAAGGGGAATTTCTAGGATCATATTTATGAAATTGAATTGTTTAATATTATAATTATTTATAACTAAATAAAGTAGAAACAAATATTTAAAATATAACAATAAGATAAATTTAAATTAATAAATATTTTTTTATTGGTCTTACAGTCCAATAAAAAAATATTTATTAATTTGTATATGGGCAGTCGACAAAAGTACAATTCAATTGTTTTATAATAAGATAAATTTAGCACACAATGATTAATATTTAGTAATATTCTATTTTCCTTTTACATTGCATAGATTAATTAACAATTATTTTATGTGTTCAAAAAATATCATTGGTTTCAAATTTTAAATATGTATTATTTTATTTGATACTCGCTTTAAAAATTCAAAATGTTATATTAAATTATTATACATAAGATTTTTTAAATAAAGTAGTTTTTAGTGTATCAGGATAAAAGAGTACTGACGTGTAAGAGACAAATTTGCTTTAGATATTGCAATAATATATAGTAAACCTAAATTAAAAGCATGATTTGCAAAATTTGTAAAGAGATCATTTAAACCACAAGAAGAGCACTTGTTATTCAATTGGTTAATTGTAAATATATTTTAAAATATAATTAAATAATTTCTGTATAATTATTTTCTGATCTGCTTTAAATTTTTTGGGATTCTAAATTGAAAATTGAGCATTTTTTACTTAACATGTTAAAAGCTTTCTGAATCTGTAAAAAAGAATTTGAAATTGTAAATATTGGGATTTAAGATATTGAAGTTTCTAGATTTTAGGTAATAGTGTTTTGAGTAGTATTTGAGGTGTAATTTGAGTATCCTTACAAAGAGACAGAAATCAGAATCTGCTAGTGGAAAATATTCAACGGATTTAGTATCCCAACGAATATATATGAGAATGCATCATCACATCATTTACAAGAATCGCATGAATTTTGAATTATTAATTCTTTTGGTAATCTAAAATTATAAAGTGTGATATTTTCACTTAATTAGAACAGAAAATAAATAGTTTATAATATTTTATTATTCAAAATTTAAAAACTGCAGTTCTTCAAAAGGTTTAGGTGTTAAAGGCTAATTTTTAATTTATTTTCCAATTTTTTTTTTGTTTTATTTAAAGTTACTCTATTTTTGCTACCAAATACTGGTGCTAATCAGCAACGGAAGTCTTATATATTTGCAAACAAAGCAGATATAAATTATTTTCTATTTAATAAATTTTTTTTGTATAACTAATGATTGCAAACTGAAAAATGAACAATTATATCGATATTATGATATTTCAGTTCCAGGAATATTGATTATAATTTCCAATATACTACAAAGAAAATATCGATTTGCTTATGAGTATTGATAAATCTCAGACATAATTAACAGGATCATTGGTATGTAAGAGATTTCAAACAAGTAAAATAATGGCAATTAAGCTTTTGTTGATAAATGTTCTTTGTTAAGAATCAATAATATAAAATTATAATTACTTTGAAGAACCGTTAGTTCATTTTTAAAAATTTTCAAAACTATATAATTTAAACTATGATAAAAGAAACGAAAAATTTGATCACAAATATTTAAAATATGTTTTAGATCTATGAATGATATTAATTATTATTGGTATACATTTAATTTGTTTTAAATTGAGTGCAAAACAACATGTACAAAATAAGAAATCAAAAGCACTAAAAAATTATTTTTAGCAAATAATTGTGAAATTATAAACATAGCAATAAAAAATATTTTATCTACAACAAAATAAATTTATAAAACAATTAGAAATCGCTTAGAGACATCTGGACATCGCATTCTATCATCCGAACACACAACTGCGTATAGAAATCGTCTTGAAGCAACGGAATATCGTAATCAACCGCCCGTACACGCCAATACAATATTTCTCAGTAGAAACCGTATTTAAAATGTGTATATCTAATATGTACAATATAATGTACATACAATATATATTACTATTTCGTATATTTTCTTTTTATCAATTAAATACCGTGAATATTTTTATAGTGATGGCAACTGAAATTCAAGCAAAATGGTATGACGAATAGCATATTTTTTAAGCAGACGATGCATATTTCCTTTTTATACAGAAGTGATGATATATTTTATATATTAATATACATAGTTTTGAGGTTGTTAGTAAAGAATCCTATTTTGCCATCATTTTTTTTGTTCGAACTAAAAAAAACATAGTCTCTTGTCACAATTCTGAAGTTAATAGAATGTATAAAAATAAAAATATAATTAGTCGTCACAAACTACATTCAGTATGATTTGGCATACAGAACTATTTTATAAGAGGACAAAGAAAGACAGAGAGATATAGACAGAGAGAGAGAGAGAGAGAGAGAGAGAGAGAGAGAGAGAGAGAGATTTTCCAACGTAAGAGAAAATAACATTTACAAAAATCAAAAAATATCCATAATGTGTGAGAGTAATGTCAGATTAACCTGAAGAACAAAAAAGGTAATACCGGCTAATGTCACACCTCCTTTAGGATACGAATCGCAAAGTTGGATATGAACATTCGTTTGAGCTGGCCTGGTATTAATACTTTAAGCGGACTACTTTGAATTGATGTTCGTGATTCAAGACGCCACCTAGTGGCCGCTGGTGAAACTGATTGCTAAAACTGTTAACTTAATTTATTGATGAAAGTAAAATCATTTTCAATAAAAAACATAGCCTATGCCCTTCTGAAGATAATATAGAATCTATATGTCAAATTTCAGAACCATCGGTTAACTAGTTTTTTCGGTTATCATGTACAAACAAAAGCACGCTTTGTCTTTATAAATTAGTATGATATGAAGTATGATATGATATGATATGATATATATATATATATATATATATATATATTTATATATGCATATAAATACGGCTTTGATGGAGAAAATTGTACTTTCGAGTTCGAGCGGTAGAAAAAGATGTGCAAGTGTTTCGAAATGACGCACAATGGTACAGAATAGGCCAAAACGCGCGCATGACACATTTTTATTCGTATCTTCCTGAATATCGGCCGTACAGAAATAAAAGAAAGTGCAAATTAAACCTTAAGCATAAGGCTTCTTTGCTAAGAAGCTCAACTTACAAAATTTTATTGTTAAATAAAAAAATATTTCTTGGGAAAATAAAATTTGTTATTACTAATAACGCACAGTGATATTCTTTTAATAAAATGAAAATTTGTACAAATTGTATGCATTTTTTAAAATAATTTCATCTTCACTATCAATTGCATTTATATATGATATATTATTTGCTTCAGTATAATATCTAATTAATTCTATTGCTTCTTCCAGTAATCGCTGTTTTTTTTTAACTTGAAATTTTGTTTTTTCTCTTAAATTTGAAATATATGGATCGGAAGTTATTAGAAATCTATTAAAAATATCGTGCAAATTGTTTTTTCTCGAATTTCTTCTCGAGAACTTGCTTTTGAAATTCTTAAAGTCTTTATTACGGTGCTCTTGAGCTTCCTCGAATAGTTGACTTGAAGTATGTATGTTGATGTATAGTATAATGTATATATAATTTATTTGTCAAAAACACACACACACAAATAAATAAATAGTTATACCATTATAATAGATAATTTATTGAAATATAAGAGAACTTTAATTATATAAAGCCTCACGTGGTGAACTAATCTACTTACCAAGAGGTGAAATAGCATGGTTGATTATATCATGTCCGTGAATTAAAATTTTGTGCACAGTAGGCGACATTGACCACCAATCATAATCATTTTTCATAATTTCTAAGACTTTTGAAGTATATATTTACATTTTTCTGAATCTATATTATACGATGAATTTATAACTATTAATATTATATCAAATTTATAAATGAATTGGTAATTAACAGCAGTTATTTCTGAAACTACCTTGTAATTTTCAAAAAATCGTCGTGCAGTATTGCCATCATTAGTTGATCCAAAACCTAAAATATGACAATAATATGACAATAACATGTCAATTAAATGTTTACGAGAACAACCTTCATAAACACAGGATTGTATAGAATTGCTCTTAAAATCTTTTGTATTGGTTTATTATCTTAAACAAGCACATATACCCGTATATTGTAATGCAGAAACTGCAATCTTCGTTGTTGCAGCTGTTGCAAGGTTTTTCAACCATTTTTCATTTTAAAACCAGATTGAATTTAATATCTACACGAATAATAAAATATAAAATTCATTCTGATTTAAATTTAAGCTGATTGTATGTTATAAAATAGCCTTCATAGTGCCGTGTCGTGCCGTAGGGAGCATAGACATTCATGTTAAAATTTTGTTAAATTGATCAAAATTTAATATATTATTATTATTAATATAACTAAGCATGCAATAACTAAATATGTAAATTTAATATAATTGACTTAAAATATATTTGTAAATGCTAATTTGTATCGAAGTTTTTAAATGTTATTCTGTTCATTTTATGTCCTCTTAAACATTATAATAACTATCAATAAATAAAGTTATAATTAATAATTATTCAATGCCAAATTGTTCATTTTATCAATAAAGTATTTTTTAATTTTATTTATTTAATTAAATTTAAGTTACAACAGAATCATTAGCTATTTGCAAATATGTAGCTAGCGCGCATATGTACGTAATACACAATCCGTACCTATAGTTTATTTATTTATTATTACATATCTCTTCCATTAGCACGTATTAGCAGCTAAAACTTTCAGCAAATATAATATATACATAAAGCTTTAAATTGGTACTGTCTCCATATTGACCCAAGGTACCCGTTTTTGTTATGCAATTGTTAATATTATAAATGTTTAAAGTAAATAAAAAAAAGTTTAAACATAAATGATATAACCTTTTGCATATGCATTATATTCCTCACTTAAAATAAAAACATTTTACAGGGTTAAAGTTTTTTTTTATTATTAACAATTAAGCATTTAATTAATTATTAAAAAGGACATTATAATATATATCTGCTATAACGTTGTATAATTATTGTTAAATAAATTTTTTTTAAGAAATTTTAATATATTAAAGTTCTACAGACCATAATTTAACAATATATATGCATAGAACATTAAAAATCGAAGAAAAAAGTTTTAGCCTCATGCGCGCGTTTTGGCCTATTCTGTACCATAGTGCGACGTTTACAGAGAGAATCATGTTCAGTTTGTCTAGACATAAAATAAAAATAGAATAAAATAAAAAAGAAAGTGTCTCGGAAGGACAGCAACAGAGATTTTTGTATTTGAGAGGTAGAATACAATGTCCAGGTATCCCGGACGACTCCTACTGAAAATGTGCGTGTTCGAATGATAGAATACGAATCTCTTCATAGAAGTCGTACTGACATACCTGAACATTGTTTCCCATAAACTATACACGAAACTCCCCGTAGAAGTCGTTCCGACATACGTAAACATTATTTCCTACCAACTAAACACGATAGTCCCAGTAGAAGTCCTCCCGAGAAAGCTTGCATCGCTTCCTAACGACTAAATACAACACAATACAAGACCTAGATATCGTATTTTACCGTCCCAATACGAATATTCTCATAGAAGTTAATTTCCTCATATCTGGATCTCGTTTTCTATTAACTAAATACAATATTCGCCGTAGAAATCGCTCAGAGACACCTGGACATCGCATTCTATCATCCGAACACACCACTGCCTATAAAAATCGTCTTGAGGCAACGGAATATCGTAATCAACTGCCCGTACACACCAATACAATATTTCTCAGTAGAAACTGTAGTAATTATATATATATATATATATATATATATATATATATATATATATATATCAGGTATGTGAATAAGTCTTTCCCGTTTTTTTTCAAATTTTGAGCCTTTATTGTGAAAAAATGGTTACAAATGAATTATTGAAAGTATTGGCCATCGCTAGCTACAACTTTTCCCATCTTTCTGGCAACATACGAATCCCGTTGCGAAAAAATTCGACCGGTTTGGCCTCTATCCAGTCATCCACCCATTTTTTGGCTTCCTCGTAGGAATGGAAGTGCTGGTCAGCCAGGCCATGCGTCATCGATCTGAAGAGATGGTAATCAGACGGAGCAACGTCTGGACTATACGGCGGGTGGGGTAGGACTTCCCATTTGAGCGTTTCTAAGTATGTTTTCACCGGCGGTGCAACATGTGGGCGAGCATTGTCATGTTGCAAAATAACTTTGTCGTGCCTGTCGGAGTATTGTGGCCGTTTTTCTCGCAGTGCGCGGCTCAAACGCATCAATTGTCGTCGATAGACCTCGCCTGTGATCCTTTCATTCGGTTTCAGAAGCTCATAGTAAACCACACCTAGCTGGTCCCACCATATACAGAGCATGAGCTTGGCGCCATGAATATTTGGCTTGGCCGTCGATGATGATGCATGGCCGGGTAGTCCCCATGATTTTCTTCGCTTCGGATTATCGTAACGTATACACTTTTCATCGCCAGTCACGATACAATGCAGAAAACCCTTTCTTTTATGTCGCTGAAGCAGCTGTTCGCAAGTGAAAAAACGCCGTTCGACGTCTCTCAGCTTCAGTTCGTACGGCACCCAATTTCCTTGCTTTTGGATCATTCCCATGGCTTTCAAACGCTTGGAAATGGTTGTTCGGTCAACTCCCAATGCTTCAGCAAGTTCTTCTTGCGTTTGACAAGAATCTTCATCAAGCAAAGTCGCCAATTCTCGATCTTCAAAGATTTGCGGCCGCCCGGAACACTCCTTGTCTTCCACGTCGAAATCACCGCTTTTGAAGCGTCGAAACCATCCGCGAACACTTGAATCATCGACACAACCTTCTCCATAAGCCTCCTGAAGCAATCGATGCGTCTCGGCAGCAGATTTCTTCAAATTGAACCAATAAAGTGAAACTTCCCGCAAATGACGTCGACTCGGCTCAAATTTCGACATTTTCACGATATCAAAAATTTATGATGCGAAAAAATTTTAACTAATGTGTTAGTATGGAATTGTTGACATATGAATAAGCTTTGATTATGACATATGTAACCATTGAATACTCGCACAGTATTGGTGGCGCCATCTCTTACAAAAAACGGGAAAGACTTATTCACACTCCTAATATATATATATATATATATATATATATATATTTCGTATACTTCCATTTTTTCAATTAAATACCATACTACTTTGAGTTGATGTTTGTCATATAAGTGGCCGCTGGTGAAACTGATGGTTGAAACCATTAAACTTAATTTATTGAGGAAAGTAAAATGATTTTCAATAAAAAACGTAGCCTATGTCCTTCCCAAGATAATATAGAATCTATATGTCAAATTTAAGAACAATCGGTTCAGTAGTTTTTTCGGTTATCGTGTACAAACAAAAACACGCTTTGTCTTTATAAATTAGTATATATATATATATATATATATATATATATATATATCATATGATATTATATGATTTCCAATCATTTAAAAATATGTAAATGCCTTTTTCTGCTCAGTTTTCTAAAATATTATTAGATATATTAATTATATAAACATATCAATAATAATTGATAAAATTCATAAGTCTAAAACATTCTTTAAATATTTATTGTAATCGAATATTTCGGAGGCAGATAAGCAATCCTTATGGACTGCATACTGTAACTAACGAAGATAGACTCTTATAGTTTGGAAGCCAGCAACAAATTAGTTTAAAGGATTAGTTTGAATATACTCTAACGTGTAGTGAACTTCCTCTGTAGCAATTCGTCTGGATGTGGCAACGCTAGACACCCTAACTTGTAAGAAAAGAGTGTTGTTATGCGAAATTAATTTTGATTGTTTTAGCAGAGATACATTTGTAATTATTGCAATCCTTAAAATTATTGAAAGTGAACTTATACAAGGGGAACCCAAAAAAATGAAAAATTCGTTCTAGCTTCTTTATTTATTAATATTTTTGAATCAAATTTTTATTTCCTTCAAAGTATTCTCTCTTGAATACAATGCACTTCTGCAAATGATATTTTGATTGTTTAAAACATTTTTTTAATTCATTTATCGGGATGTTCTTCAGCCCTTCCTAGAATTTTTGTTTTATCTCCTCGACAGTGATGAAATACTTTCCTAGTACGTTCTTTTTAAGTCTGAGGAACAAAAAGAAATCACAGGGGGCCAGATCCGATGATTGGGGGGGGGGGGGGTGAACGAATTGTGTCATGCCGTGTTTGGTAAAAAACTGCTTTACGGAGAGAGCGTACTATTCGCTCTCTTTATTCGCCTGCGAGAAGACGAGGGACCAATTCGGCTGGAACTATTTCAATGTACCAATTTTCAGATAATATCTTTTAACCTGAACTCCATGATAATCCACTCATCTCACTGAGTAGATTAATGGTTTGCCGACAGTCTTCACGTATGAGAGCATTGATTTTATCACGTTTTGTCACCATCTCCATAAGTAGACTTGTTATATGCCGACGCATAGACTCCCTAGCGTCTTGCGTGCGCGCTTCCGTTAGAATACGGAAAGCATTCCCGTACCCCCTCTCTCCGCCGCGGCGATTCCGGGCGAATCAGCGCTTGCGACCACCAGCGGAGCCTTACGGCGCCAACGGAGTCGCAAGGGCAGTTGATATAAAAGAGAGGATTTTCGGGATGGAAAGACAAAGAGGGAGCGGGGTCCGACGGCCAATCCCAGGAAAAATAAACCGACTGAACTTTATCCGACGTCTTGTCATTCACCCTACAAAACCCGTCCCGGACTCCATCACACCGGAGGAGCGAAGCTCCCCCGCGCCGCATACGGCTCCAAAAGGAGAGTGGAGCAGCGCCGCCGCACAAGTAATGGCATCGAGAGAGAGACAGAGAGGGAGCTGCAGCGCCGCCGCGCGCCGCCAATAGTAGCAGAGAGAGAGAGAGAGAGAGAGAGAGAGAGAGAGAGAGGGGGAGCTGCAGCGCCGCCGCGCGCCACCGCTCCAATAACAGTGGAGCAGGCCGCCCCCGCCGCGCACACCCGCGCGTACCGCCTGCGGCGGCTCGAGAGAGTGGTGACCGAGCCGCGTCGCCGCAGCAACGAGGGCCGCCGCAGCTCGTCAAGAACAAGGCCGGCGGAGGTCAGTACAGCTTGGGCCTTTGGCCCAAGCTGACCTTACCCCTTCCCCCCTTCCCTCCTTCCCCGCTGGTTATAACAAATTGGCGCCCAACGTGGGGCAAGTTCTTAACTTCTGCGCTGAAGCGTGGACTTATCCACAAGACTGGACTAGCCGCAGCAAATGGAGGATCCTTCCTCCCCACCACGGAAACGCATCTCAATCACTTCTGGGAGTGACACAAAACCCAGTGGTGCCCATGACCGAAGAAACACAGGGAGAAGAAACGCAGCGCCTGTTCCGAATTATAAAGCGAAGCAGGAAGCATCAACCGTCAGTCGGCGTACAGACGCAGCCAGAGGAGCATCGAGCGACTACCGCTACCCAGACGCGGATTACCACTACGCAACGAAGATCTGAACCTCTGAGAAGAGTTTCTACAGCTACCCAAACGGAACCACCAAGGTCAATTTTTACGCCTACAAGAGTGAAGCGAGCTTTAGCTGCAGAAAAACAGACGGAGCCGTCTTTCAGTTCCGACACGATGAACGATAGTAAAATGGAGTTGGAGACGGAGAACAGAGGCCGTCGAATGCCGCCCGCGCTTCAAAACTGGGAAGCGTTTACCCAGGCGTTATTGGGACATAGGCCTGCGCTCCCGGAATACCACGGACGAGACCACGAAGATCCCGCAGTATATTTGGAAATATGCGAGGAGTACATAGAGGCTTTTACACTGCCAGAACAACAGCGGGTCCGAGTGTTGGAGAAAGGTCTAAAAGGAGACCCTGAGAAATGGTGGCTGTGCTACAAGACCATGGGCGTCGATTGGCCTCGCTTCTGAGAATTGTTGAACAATAAGTTCAACAGTCAATCTATCAAGGACGAGTTGGTGGCTCAACTGTACGGGACGCGTCAAAAGGAGAAGGAGCCAGTTGGACCATTCCTGCAGCATAAGTATATGCTGTACCAGCGTTTGCGGCCTGAGCAACCCGAGAGCACGAGGGTCGGTACGTTACTGAACCTTCTACTTCCCGGGCTTAAAAAAGGTTCTGCGATCGCATACCATCGCAGATTTCTCGGAACTTCTGTCAAAGGCACTACAAGCCGAAAAAGACGATGACGAAGAACGTGGTGGGACACAGAAGAAGAAGGAGAAAACGGAAGAAAAGCCAAAGGCTGCAAAGCGGACAGGCTCGAGCGATAGTCCGAAATTCTGGCATTGCCCGGGGTATCACTTCCATCGGGATTGCCCAGTATTGAAAGAGAAAAACCGTAAGTCGGAAAACTGGGGAGCGGCGGCGGGCACACCGGGCCCAGCCGCCGGAACCGACGAACTCCGGCAATAAATAGCATCATGACTGATGCCCACCAGCTCCCCAAGGTGTACACGACATTATACGACAAGAATCTGTCGGCCGTCATCGACTCTGCTGCTTCTCAGAACTTCATCAGCCGAACGAGTCTGCCAACGAACGTTCCCGTCACCTCACGGGCGCTCGTCACTCATCTCGCGGCTAACGGCTCTACAATGGCAGTCATCGGGGAAGCCAAGATACTGTTCAAAATCCAGGAAAAACAGTTCACGGCCACAGTCCTATTCGCCCCAACCTTAAGGACACCTCTGCTGTTGGGACTGCCCTGGCTGAATCAGGAGGGAGGCATCATCGATTTCACCAGAAAGGTTCTGTACGTCGGTGCCCAGAAGCGCATCACAGTGCCTTTTATTCGCGAGACGCCTCACGCACTCACCAGGAACATCAAAGTGCCACAGCTCCAGCATAGTTTTCCTGAAGCTTTCTCGAAACAGTTCGCAAAGCTCACTCAGGACCATGCAAAGGTTTTCGCTTCGTTGGAAGGACAGTTGCCGCAAACTAAGACCATCCAACACTCTATTACGGTAACGTCGAAACAAACGGAGGCGAAAAGACTGGAGATCGACCAACAGATACAGGAGATGCTAGCTGCTCGTATTATCGAACCATCGACATCTCATTAGGCAACGCAAACGCCGATAACATCATTAGAACCATTGAGACCGAGGTTTACACATAGTTAACACAGGGTACACGCCAGGAGGCGCAGTTACAGGACGAGACCTTCGTCGACCAGGCGACTGGGAATTCGAATTTCCCGAGCCTTCTCCGGCAACGAAAAGGAGAATAGCTGAGATCAGGGAGCACCAACAAGGGTACCAAGCTAGGTACGCCTCTGAAGAGAACGTTGAGCCTCCATATCGCCCCGGCGATATGGTCTACCTAAAGGCACATTACCTACCGAAGGCAGCTGAGGGGTTTCACGCCGGCATTATACCAAAATGGGAGGGCCCTTTTAAGGTGATAAAACTCTACCTTATCGGTCCTTTTCAGGACTGTCTCGTGCGTAGGAGACGAGGTGAGCCACCCACTCCTTCTTTCCCCCCCACCTGCGGGTCGTGTCTCGCCCATAGGCCCTTCTCAGGGCTGTCCTGTCCGTAGGGGACAGGGCGAGCCACCCACTCCCCCCTCCTCTCCCCCCTCGACCTCTCGTCCACGGACAGCGTCTTGGTCCGATCCGGAAACCCGGATCAGACGGACGTTGTTCATGGTGTGGACTCCGGGCAGGGCACCCCTCCGAAAGGAGTTACGGGCATGGCGCCCAGTAGCTCCTACTAGGAGCCGTGCCCAAGGCCTCCGGAGACCCACCGACGCGACGGGACAGGGCGATCCTTCCCCAATCTCCCACCCACGGGCTCGTCCGCGTCCGATCCCATTTTGGTATAAAGCCGTCCCGATCAGACCGACACCCCTCGCGGTGTGGACTCCGGGCAGGGCACCTCTCCGAAAGGAGTTACGGGTGGATACTCAGTAGCTCCGACTAAGAGCGGTGACCAAGGCCTCCGGAGACTCACCGGCGTGTCGAGAGACGTGCCTGGGGATTGTCGGAGGACGAGTCCTTCGAGGGCATTCTCCGGGGTCCGTGCCCTTGCCTCCTTACCCCTCCCTATGAACCGGCGGTCGTATCCTGTTTAAGGGATCGGGGTCGGAGCCGTTCCACCACCTTATAACAGACTTAAGCATTACAATAGTTTCCCTAACGCATACGTGGTCTAAGAATTACTATTACTACCCTCTCTACTCATGACAGCCCGATTTCCGTTAGTTTTGGATCTCCCCTTTATACAATGCAGAACAACAGGAAAGAAGAATTTTTCAAAGATACGATTAAATACATAAATGGTAACTAATGGATAAAACTGGAATTGAAGCACTTACTGTGAGTAAAAATGCACTCAAAAGTGCGTGCTTTCACTGTAGTTTTACCCATCAGTTATCATTTATCCTCGAAAAATTCTTCTTTTATATTGTTCTACACAATATATATATATATATATATATATATATATATATATATATATATATTGTAATGGTGTACTTATTCAAATACTACCCGGTAAAAGTACCCGTTGACAAAGTTTTAAGCAACCCCAGACGGTTTTAATAGTTCTATAGAACAATTTTGGTGGACTTCTTACCCTGGATTTTATATTTTATTAAATTTCAATAATAAATTATATTAATATGTTGATAATAATTCAGAAAAGGACGGGACAAATATCAGATACAGGGGTTTTTAACAAATTTCTTATTATAATTAGAAAATAATAAAAAAAGGAAATTAATTAAATCTCATTTAATAAAAAAAATATTTAAATTTATTAAATTAAATTAAATTATAATAATTAATTACCTAACTTTACGTAGTATGCACTCACGCTACACTAGCGCATGCTTTCCCTGCACATAGTGTGCGAGAGAGGATATTTCTCTTTTGAATATATAGATCAGGCGACAAGAGCGCCGCCTTTACTGATATTCGGAATAACTAAAATCCATTTAAATAATATTTTAATTAATTTATTTGTTCTACTAAATAATGCACTGCAATAACAATGAAACAACTATACATGAAAAATATATGTTGAATGAAGAATATTAGAAAAATTATCGTTCAAGTCACCGAATTAGGTATATTAGAAAAATTTTTCTAATTGTCTGTTTTTCAAAAACTATATTATATTAATATTCTATAACTATATCTATATGTCAATCTCTCTCTCTCTCTCTCTCTCTCTCTCTCTCTCTCTCTCTATTTTCCTATCTTTTCTTCCAATTTTGCTTTCTAACACATATAGGAAGAAATTCTGATATGTTTTACCATATATGTGTTCACTTACAATAATTTTAATGACGTAAAATCTGTTATGTATCTCTTTTATCTGAAAATAAAAGAAAGAAGTAGAAAAATAAAGATACGTGCTTCGTAAAAGTCGCGCGCCAGATTTTTAATCCGCAAACGCAGAATAACGCGTTTGTTTTTACAGTAATTTTGAATCATTACTGGCCGTATTGCTACGTTTTCGCCAATACACGATTGCTTTAAAATTCGATATCAAGGACACGCATCTGCGGGTGGAAATAAGAGAAGATTACGGGGTACAACGGTTCTTATGGCGCGGAGCGGATAGGCAAAGACATTCGGATGTATACGAGATGAACTGCTTAATTTTCGGAGCAAAATCGTCTCCCACAAGTGCTATTTACATAAAAAATGAAAATGCCATGAAATTTGCCACATCAAAACCAAAAGCTCCAAAGAGTATTATAAAAAGTAGTTACATGGATGACTACTTAACAAGTTTAAATACAATATAAGAAGCACGTAATCTTGTTCGCGACGTAGTTGAAAGAAACTCTTGCACCAACTTTCAAATGTACGGTTGAGCCAGCAATTCACAAGCTGTATTAGTCACAATTCCGAAGAAGAATGTGCAAAATGATGAAGAGGAAATACACCTTGTAGATCAGAAAAACGAGCGGATATTTTAATTGGTTCCGCGGCTAGAACTACAGGCGGTGTTACTAGGTACACCCCTTCCTATCAGTATCGCAAATGAACTCGATATGAAAATCGATACGATAACCTTTTGGTATGATTCTACGTCAGTGTTAAGATGGATAAGAACAGAGCCGAGAAATAAACAAATATTTAAAGCCAATCGATTAGGACAAATAGGAGAGGCTACGAAACGTTCTGAATAGCGTTGGATCCCCTCAAAACAGAATCCCGCCGATAGCGTCATGCGTTGCAAATTTAAAACAAGTAGGCGAGCGATGAATTGACGCCCCTGAGTTTTTAAGACACGGAGAGGATTCTTGACCAGTACACAAACAACTGAACACAGAAAATGCAAAAATAGTAAATAAAATAGAAGCACGTAAAGAAAGTGTTTTTACTGTAACACATAGACGAATGAGTGGCCAGGTTTACTAGTTATCTTCTCTATATTTTTAAGAATCTAGCTCTGGTAAATGAACGAGTTCTGCGTGCTCAGAAATACCGAAATGGTTACATGAGGCCGCACTTATGCCAATCCTGGAAGGCAACAGGCGTGTGTGTAACAAGAGAAAATAAACGAAAGAAGTAGAAAAACAAAGAAACGTACTTCGTAAAAGGCGCGCGACAGATTTTTAATCCTCAAACACAGAATAGCGCGTTGTTTTGCAGCCAGTATGAAAAAGCGCACCTGTTTGCGCTGCAAACATAAAAGAGCGCGCTATCCCTTAGACTCAATGAGAAAGAAACACACAATTTTAGTGCGATAATATTAGTGTAATTTTATTGATTTTATTGTTGTTTTTGTTTTTCTGACTTCTATTAGCTTTTCTACTACGATATAATAAAGGGATTTTATTTGATGTTTAAAATTTACTAAAGTGGGAAAAGACGAAGCCTACGTGACTATAAAAGGGAACGCATAAGCGATAGTCAGTAGTACATTTTGAGTTGCCATACAGAGAGCTCGAAGTAAACATCAATTATATAAATATTCCGTAAATAAATTATAATTTTTGAAAATATATGCAATTATTGACTCTGTAGTTAACATACTAATTTCGGAAATTGGAAAAAGGATGGAAGATGGGCAAGTGAGGGCATACCAACTTTTCTTTTTTTGATATATCAACTTAAAAAATATTGATTCCGTCCTTTGTTCGTCGAAGTTGTTCCGTGTATTTATTTTTGTGAGTCTTACTAAAAAATACATTCATCATACGATCTACAGCACCTCGTCGTATGGATTAAGAGTTTCGAGGAGTGGCCTTTAAATTCCATCAGCTTATTTAGTGAGAAGAAGGATGAAATTTTTCCTCTCGTCGTTGGGTCGAAATCTTTCAGCGTCCACTCAAATTAAGGTTAGTAATTTATTTTACTTCGCAATTTAGTGCACGCGATAGTTTATTTTTTTTTATTCAATGTTAAAAATCAAAAGTCTGTGTACGTGTGCGAGGGATACATTGGCGTGTCTCTCTTATACATAAAGAAGAGAGAAAACTAAGTTCCCATTAACGATTAGGTAGATCCTAGTACGCATATATATTCTGCAGAGAAAGTGCATTTTAAATCGTCCGTAAGGTGGCGCTCCAATACTTTGTTCTCTACACCACTCTACGCGTAACCAATTCCCTCGCACCTGTATATGGATGGCGAGCGTTAGCCGATCGCGGCTGCTGATGGGTAGGAGTAGTATTTAATAATTGTTATAATTATTTAAAATTAATAAATTAATTTTAAATATAATAAATTTATTTTAATTTGATTATTTAATATAACAAAATTTATAAATATATTTTCTTTTCTCCTTTTAGAATTTTCCTTATTTAGATATTTCTGTATAAAAAAGGAATAAAGGAAAAAGTAATAAGTTTGTCGAATATCTCAGGGGATCCTACGGTCTAAAATTATTAATTACAAATTAAACTATGTCTTTGACGAATCCTCCCCCTTTCTTAACGGGAACTTCAATCCGGGCTGACATCTCAGGGACGTATCCCTTAGACGCCAAGTACCCCCTTAAATGTATGTGTGTGTGTGTGTGTGTTCCCGCGTGTGTATTGTAACACAGAAGTTTCTTTCTACATGTGTTAGAGAGTAAAATTGGAGAGAAAAATAGAAAGAGATAGAGATAATATAGTTAATATAGATTTTCATATAGTTCAAAAAAAGTCAGCTTCTCCTCGCTTTATTTTATACTTAGTTTTATTAAAGAAAAAAAAGTAATTATTACCATTATGTCGAGGCTGTGCAGTGTCAATTTGTCGCCTAGTGATTTTTAAATAAATTGATTTTTGGAAAATCGAGATCGTGTCCGAGGAATTGACGACCAAGTACTTGAGGTTAGATATTGTTTATTTGTATCAGAAATATTTAAAACGTGTGCTAGTGTGGCGTGGATGCATACTAGGTAGCGTTAGGTTACTAATTATTATAATTTTATTTAATTTAATAAATAAAGATTTTTGTTAAATAAGATTTAATTAAAGAATTTCCTTTTGTATTATTTTTTATTTATAATAAGAAATTTGTCAAAACTCCTCGTACCTGATAATTGTTCCGCCCTTTCCTGGATTATTATTAATATATTATTCTAATTTATTATTGAAATTTTATAAAATATAAAATCGAGGATAAGAAGGTAAGTTCACGGAAAAATAACAGGAAGGAATCTAGTGTCAACACAGCTAATTCTATAGAATGATTCAAACCGTCTGGAGGTACTTGCAACTCTGTCAACGGGTACTTTTATCAGACAGTATTTGAATAAGTACCCCGTCACAGTATACACACATATATATATATATATATATATATATATATATATATATATTGTAATAAGGACTAATACATACATTGGTGATGTTCGTTCGCGAAGTAGAGAGAGACCGAAAATAGGTTGTAGTCTCTCTCTAACTTCAGCAAATATGAGGGAGTAGAGAGAAAATTGAAGACAGTATTATTTTAATTATAAAGGTTGAAGATAGATAGATTTTTTATTCGATTTCGCTGTTGTCTAATTCTACTGTCTTTTTTCATAAAAAAAATTAATTTTTATTTGAGAATTGTGACTGTGGCTGTTGACTGGTCGTGGTGATTTCATCATTAGCACCTCAGTTTTTTCCCGATTTACAAAGGAGAGCTATCGGTGAAATTTTTGTCAGACAGCAACTGAAGATAAACGGGCCCGCAACGTGTTTGGTTTTATCTAGAAGTAAGTCATCATTTATTTTTTTCTTAGTTTGATCAAACGCGGAAATCAATTATACAGTACCTGCTAGTTGTTATATAAACAACAGCTATGGTAATAGAATTCGATACTAATTGCGTTTAGAATTTAGTTTCAAATTGTATTTTTATAAATAGGTTAACAATAAAGTATTTAACTAAACCAGATCGAAATTTTTATAAAATCAATTGCCAAGGGTAAAACTGAGGGTCGTGCAATAAGAATAAATTCTTACTAAGAAAATAATAAAATATCGATAATATAAAACTATTAATAATTAATAATATTTATATTAAATTTATAATTATTTATAAATTAAAAAATATTTTATTCATTGCTTCCGGCCAAGGTAAGTCAATCCTTGGCGACGGTAAGTATGTAAATTATTATTTTCTATATTAATAGTAACAGGATTAGGTAAATTAGAAGAGATGCACCGAGGTCGTATTTAGTACCTTGGTAACTAAATATTATGTGACTTTCTTGGAGAAAGTATATTAGATGAGTGAAAGATAATCTCATTAAACATTGAAAACTTGACATCTACTAATTATGTGAATATTTACAATGTGTTAGCGATCAGAGTAGTACCAAACTTATGAATAGATAACATTTTTTGTGACTTCCATAAATATAAAAGTCCTTCATCAATTTTTTTAACTTATAATGATACAATTTATAAAAATTACATAATGAAAACTAAAAACGTTATCGGAAAATTTATTTTTAAAAGGCTTTTAAAAAGTGATTGCTGTAATAGTAACAAATTAACAATAGCAAGCAAGGGACTTATTTTCAATAATATTATAAAATCAACTTATAAAATAATTCTGTATGCCAAATTATACTGAATATAGTTTGTGACGACAAATTATATTTGTATTTTTATACATTCTATTAACTTCAGAATTGTGGCAAGAGACTATGTTTTTTTTAGTTTGAACAAAAGAAATGATGACAAAATAGCGTTCTTTACTAACAATCACGAAACTATGTATATATAAATAAAATATATCGACACTTCTGCATAAAAAGGCAAATTCATCATCTACTTAAAAAATATGCTATGCGCATAACAACATTTTTCTAGAATTTCAGTTGGCATTACTACGAAAATATTCACAATTTTTAATTGAAAAAACGGAAATATAATATATATATATATATATATATATATATATATATATATATATTGTATGTATATTATAATGTACATATGATACTGATAAATATTGTATTGGCGTGTACGGGCGGTGGATTACGATATCCCGTTGTCTCAAAACGATTTCTATAGGCATTTATGTGTTCGGATGATAGAATGCAATGTCCAGGTGTCTCTGGGCGATTTTTACGGCGAATATTGTATTTAGTTAATAGAAAATGAGATCCAGGTATGAGGTATCCACGTATATAATTAGCTTCTATGGGAACATTCGTATTGGGACGGTAAAATACGATATTTAGGTCTTGTATTGTGTTGTGTTTAATCGTTAGGAAGCGATGCAAGCTTTCTCGGGAGGACTTCTACTGGGACTATCGTGTTTAGTTGGTAGGAAACGATGTTTAAGTATGTCGGGACAACTTCTACGGAGAGTTTCGTGTTCGGATCATTGAACGCTATTTCCAGGTGTTTTGGAACGACTTCTACGGGGAATTTCGTGTTCGGACGGTAGAAGATGATGTCCAGGTATGACGGGACGATTTTTACGTGGAGTATCGTGTTTAGTTGATAGGAAATGAACTTCAGGTATATCCGGACAACTTCTACGGGGATTTTCGTGTTCGGATGATAGAATGTGATTTCCAGGTGTTTTTGAACGACTTCTACGGGGAATTTCGTGTATAGTTGGTGGGAAACAAAATAGAGGTATGCCAGTATGACTTCTATGAAGAGATTCTTATTCTATCATTCGAACACTCCCCATAAGAGTCCCGGGATACCTGGACATTGTATTCTACGTCCTCAACACAAAACTCTCTATAGCAGTCGTCCCGAGACATTTCGTATTGTACGAACACGATACTCTCTGTAAACGTCGTCTCGAGACACTTGGACATCTTTTTCTACCGCTCGAACTCGAAAGTACAATTTTCTCCATCGAAGCCGTATTTAATATATATATATATATATATATATATATATATATATATATATATATATATATATATTGTATAAAATGGCTTTTTATACAGAAGTGACGATAGGTAAATTACGGTCAATTATTTATTGAGATATAGATTTGTATATATAGAGTACGTTTTACTTAGATATTATTGAATTGTTTATGAAATCGATTAATATATTATCCCGGGTGAAGCCGAGACGGGGGATGCTAGTATATATGTTATATATATATATATATATATACATATATATAATATATAATTATATAATATATAATTTAAGGATTTTTGAAAGAACAAATGCCATAACTTTTTAAATATATTGTCCATCTATCTCTTTCACATCGGTAAAATTCATCTCGGTTTACGCATAGTATAACTGGTTACATTTTCATCGGAGACGTATGTGTGACCTGCTGTGTCGCAGCTCTGGCTCGCTTTATAAATATAAGAGAATTTCTTTATTAAAATCTACATTCGTTAGCGCCAGTTATATATAAATATAAATACATTTAACTTTTAGAGGTCCAGGATGACGCCTACAGGCGTCAGATGTTTTTTCTGTGAACTTTTATGTGGTTTATTTCCAGCATAATCAGTGAAAAAACCAGTTTTAGTTCGAGATAGTCGCCATATGGAATCCGGCTTTTGAATTTTGAAAATTTGATTGCAGAATCGTATTCAGGGACCCCAAAAACTCTTAGGCAAATATTTTTGATGCTTAGGAAATCTTCTAAATATTTTTTACGAGAAAGAAAAAATTACCATGCGCATTACAATACCGGGCCGCGATGATGGCTGGAGGCGTCATGCTCCCATCTGCCCAAGGCTTGGTCTTAGTTTAGTCTTTTGAGCATGGCCTAAACTCACTTTTTTACAGGAACACGGAGCTTTTGAAATTTCTCAAATCCCGGCACTCTAAAGATGAATAAATTATTTTATTTAATTTTTCCAAATTTGCAATAGTTTTTTTACTACCATTTTTTGCATTTGTTATTATATTACATCGGTAAAATTTTCAAATCATTCAAATGTTTAGAACTGTTACATAGCCTTCAGATGTATTTACGTCATCTATCGGCGGGCTTACATTATTAAACGGAGATGTATTGCTGATGATGTTTTTATAACCAAATACTGGATCTTTGGCTTTGAAAATAACAGACTATTTTGTCATCTTTCAGTAGTCTTTTAGATTACCCAAATAACAGTACGTGTCAAACGTGCGCTCGCTTACATAATTATTGCTATTCAGTTGCATTACTTATTTACTTTTAGCATTACCCAGGAACAACAACCTAGACGTAGTAAAACTTATGAACCAGATTAACTTTAAATGGATGGAGTCTGGCTTTTTTAAATATGTTATGTACTAACGTTTTGCTAACGACCTTTTTCTTGACTAACTCTATGAATAGAATTATGTGGAGCCTCAATGATTGATAGCATAACGTTTAATGAAGTCTCTTCATTTGATGCTGAATTTGATTTGCCTGGTCTACGTAGATCATTGACAGTACCGTGATCATTAAACCTTGTAAGGGTTCTTGATACCGTTGAAAATGATATTGGAATTCTAGCAACTTTAAAATTTGCATTGAAAAGATTCATTACTCCCCTAACAGATCGTACCATTTCACCCTAACCTTGTTATAAGGGGGGATGGTGATGACGGTTAAATGAGTAATTTGGCCTCGTGTGATTTGATTTTGTGGCCCTGAAAAGGGCCGTTTAGTCGCCACCTCTCGTTGCGTCAACGCGGGTGGTACCGGGGAGGGGTCCGGTAAGGGGATACGAACGGAGGCGGACGGAGCGTGCGCGGGGCCGTAGGGAGGCCCTTGCCCTTCAGACGCCGCCGGATTGAAGAGAGACTTCGGTCGGGGAGTCTGAAGTCGGGGCCCCGGGGAGTTCCGCCAGGGCAGGCCGAGGAGGGGGACGACGAGCGACGGCCGAGTGGGACGGAGGATGCCGATCTCGCCCCGCACGTTGAGGGCCTCTGGAGCGGTTGGGATCACCACCGCGCTCCATACGGCCTTCGGTGGTCCCTCATCCTCCGAGGTGGCTTCTGAGACGTCTAGATCTGGCAGATCTAGATCAATCTCCCAGAAGTTTTCCCTGGCTTCCTCCGGCGCTGTCTGTCTATTTCGATGGCGCCGTGTGTTCCTCTTGGCGCGCTGTCGCTCGTTTCTCCTCCTAGGCCTGCGGCGAGGCCGTCTCGTCCGAATTTCCGGGCTAGAGCAGACTGGCGTCATCCTTCCTACCTGGATGAGGATGAAATGGTGCCAGTGGCCCCATGGTCGGCTCCTTCAAGGCCGGAGCGGCTCCGACCCCGATCCCTGAAACCGGATACGACCGCCGGTTCGTAGGGAGGGGGAAGGAGGCAAGGACACGGACTACGGTGGGTCTCCGGAGGCCTTGGGCACGGCTCCTAATAAGAGCTACTGGGCGCCATGCCAGTAACTCCTTTCGAAGGGGTGCCCTGCCCGGAGTCCACACCGTAAACAACGTCCGTTTGATCCGGGTTTCCGGATCGTTCCAAGACGCTGCCCGTGGACGGGAGGTCGAGGAGGGAGAGGAGGGGGGAGTGGGTGGCTCGCCCTGTCCCCTACGAACAGGACAGCCCTGAGAGAAGGGCCTATGGGTGAGACATCACCCGCAGGTGCGGGGGAGGAAGAGGGGGGGAGGTGGGTGGCTCGCCCTGTCTCCTACGACTGGACGGCCCTGAGAAGGACCTTCGGGGCGAAACACCACCTGAAGGTGGAGGGGGAGAAGGAGGAGTGGATGGCCCACCTCGTCTCTTACGCACGAGACGGCCCTGAAAAGGACCGATGAGGTAAAGACCACCGGTGAAGGAGCCGCCGCAGGCGGTGCGCGCGGGGGTGCGCGGCGGGGCCGGCCTGCTCAGCTGTTATTGGAGCGGCGGCGCTGCAGCTCCCTCTCTCTCTCTCTTTCTCTCTCTGCTACTATTCGCGTGGCGGCGCCGTAGCTCCCTCTCTGTCCCTCTTTCGCTGCCACTACTCGTGCGGCGGCGCGCGGCGGCGCTGCTCCACTCTCTTGTTGGAGCTGTGTACGGCGCGGGGGAGCTTCGCTCCTCCGGTGTGATGGAGCCTGGGATCGGTTTTGAAGGGTAAATGACAAGGCGTCGGATAAAGGTTAAGTCTATTTATTTTCTTGGGATGGGGCGTCGGAGATCCCGGGAGGTCCGGATCTCAATCTCCCCCGCTCCCGTTCTGTCTTTCCATCCGTAAAACCCTCTCTTTTATATCAACTACGCTTGCGACTCCGGTGGCGCCGTAAGGCTCCGCTGGTGGTCGCAAGCGCTGATTCGCTCGGAATCGCCGCGGCGGAGAGAGAGGGATTCGGGAATGCTGAAGAAGGAAGTCTATCAAAATATATCGAACGCGCCATAATGGATAATTTTATTATTCTTATTTTTTTATTAGGCTTTCACTACTAAGCAAATGAAAATAGCGACGCATCATTTTATAATAATATTATTACGATGCATTTTTGTTTTATAAAAGTGAACCGCAAGAATCAATGCGGATATTGATAAAGGAATAAACGTGCATTATACGGACACTGGATAAGGTTCCCATTTGGTAACTGACATTGAAGGATTTGCGTAAACGTATAATACACATCGTTTTATAATTTTACGTATATAATTGCGTTCGTCCATGATCCAAAATTATTGCTGAAGAATATATAATGTTGTCAGGATTACTGCAAATTAATTTAATTGTACTTATGTCGACTGCCCATTTACAAATTAATAAATAGTTTTTTATTGGTCTTACAGTCCAATCAATTCAAACTAAAAATAAAAATAAAATAAAAATTAAAATAAAAATTATACTTACAGTCAGACTGTCCTTGTTTACATTCACTCCCGTAGACTAATCTGAAAATAAAATATTAGCTGAAAAAATTCTTTGTTAGTAAAGTGCAGTCTGACTGTCCCCAACACCCTTACCTAATTGAAGACCTGTCCAATGTTTCGAGCTCGCTACGGCTCCTTATCAGGGACTCTTGGGGACAGTCAGACTGCACTTTACTAACAAAGAATTTATGGTTTTTAATTATTATCGCGCAAAATATATTAAATATATTAAACGCGCGTAAAAATGGATTATATTAACTTCTATTTGTTTTATAAGCTATTTTCTGCTACATATTGCTAGTACATATTGAATTTTTTTTGCTATTATATAATTTGAAGAAATTTCCCAGTAATCTTCGCCGATTTCGAATGTTACCTTTGATTTCAGTTTTCGCGAGAAATACTGCTTGTACAAAAATGTATACACAATAAAAAATATATTTTAATCAAATGTACAACTATTATTTAAAATATTCTTTGATATTTGTATTAGGCGTACAATTTTGCTTCTGCCGTTTTGCAATAGATGACTGTAGCGGTAAGTCATAGTCGAACAAAATAGATTGTAGATATTATAAAATAAGCTTACAATCAGTCAAGTAAGAGAGTGGTGGACTTTACAGACAGGTAATGAAAGATTTTGCTCTATTTCCTTTGTAAGCCCATAGAGAGAATCTTCTTTCTTGATACACTGTCAATAAATATTCAGTTGTTGATCTTGCGAAAGAGAATCACTTTAAGCGCCATGAGTGCTAAGTATGTGTCTCTGTACAAGGCGTGTTCGTTTGCACCCACCCGGAAGGTCCAAAAATGTAGCAATGAGTGGCTACTAAATATATGAGAAAGACGAAGGCATTTGTACAGAAGTGATTACAGCGATATAAAGTAGCTAAAATAATAATCTCGTAATAAAATAAAATTGTGTCAAATACACAACAAAAAAAACAGCTTTTTCTAGTAAGTGAAAAATGAAATCTGTTAAAACAAAAAGGAATATTAAACATTCTAACGGTGAAAAATATAGTGTGTCGAAGATTAGAATCGGCTCTCTTCTATCTGAACTTCATCTATTGCACGTACTTGATGAGCAAATCCCTGCAGTAATGGCAGAAGAGTGGAAAAAGTCTGAATACATTGCAAAAGGTGTAATAGTGAATATCTTTAAGATTCTTTCCTCGGTTTTTTAAAAACCAATGATACGGCAAAAACAGTTTTACAGTCTTGATATGATTTTCCAATATGGCAGAGAAAATCATCGTATAAAGGACCACAGATTCTATACGAAAAATGAACAGCAATATTCAGGAGATACTAAAACTTGACAGTTACACTTAAAAGAGGTATCCTGCATATTACCAGCAAGGAAGGATTAAAGGTGTTCTGGATGATGTCTTATATTGTTCGGAGGTGCCGCAAAATTTACTATCTATCAGCAAGATGCAGAAAGCACAGATGAGTATTCACTTCAATCCAAATGGGGTTGAAATTACTAAAATGATAAAATAATTTGATTCCTATAGAATTCATTATTAATAAATTATATAATAAAAAGTTACATATTTAATAGCATTAAAGTCAGATGTATTTTCTGTTTTCAAAGACTTTATAAAAAAAAAGTCAAACTCGTTTTAATTTAAAAATAGTAAATTTATATTATAATTATAATAGAAAGTATTTATCGAATGAAAAGAAGGACTATTGCAAATATAATGAAATCAGCTATCATTTAACAGTTCCTCATACTCTATTATTAAATGGAGAAAGAATGATTAGAACAATTACTGAAAAAATACTACCTTGATAAGTGAGATAAACTAAAGGAAGTAATTTGGGGATAAGCAGTTTTAACTGCTACGTCTTTAATAAATCGAACCCCTACTAAAGCTTTAAAACAGTATAAAACACCATATGAGTTATGGCATGATAAAAAGCCTCAAGTAAAATATTTAAATGTTTTCGGTAGTACAATATATGTGCATAATAAAATAAAAAAACAAAATTTAAAATTAAAAAGATAAATATTGAAAAGGTATTTTAGATAGTTACGATTCAAATAGATATAAAATTTGGGATGTAGAATCAGAAAAATTTATTGTAGCAAGGGATGTGATAGCTGATGAAATAAATTTTTGGAATTCGAGACTAGAAATTGGGCTCGAAGGAATTGTAATAAAAATTCCAAGAAAACTGATGAACGTAATGTTCGTAACAAATCAGTAGAGCCTCAGAAATCTGATAATGAAAAATCCAAAAAATTTCTGGATTGAATTGTCATAGAACATTCCAAGAAAATTGATGAACGTAATGTTCGTAACATATCAGTAGAGCTTCAGAAATTTGATAATGAAAAACCAGAAAAATTTCTGGAAGACCAATCTGAGAAAAATGAATCAGATGAACCAGATTCCAAAATAGACAGAAATTCAAATGAAAATTTGAAGAAGTCTAATAAATCTATAATAGAAATAGATAATTGCAATCAGTCAGAATTTCAAAATGATAGATATAATACAAAGAAAATAATTACAAATCTAAGAAGGAGTGATAGTCAAAAATAGACCAAGAATTTCTTATGAAGAAATAAATTATGTTTTGTGTGCACAATCAGTAAATTGTGAAATTCCCAATAATTTCAATGATATTCAAAATAATATCCATAAAAAAATGGGAACAAGCAATTAAAGATGAATTAAATTTACATTTTGTGAATAAAACTTGGACACTAGTATCAAAGCCACAAAACAAAAATATTATAGATTGGTATTCGGTATTAAAAATGATGAACATGGAAATCCATTCAAATATAAAGCGCGTCTTGTTGCTCCTGGTTTCAATCAAAAATATTTAATTGACTACAATGAGACTTTTGCTCCTGTAGCAAGAATTACAAGTTTTAGATTAATTATAGCGTTTGCAAATCAATATAATTTGCTTATTTACAAAATGGATGTAAAAACTGCATTTTTCAATGGTTCATTACAGGAAGAAATTTACATGAAAATTCCCGCAGGAATTAAATACAAAACAAATCAAGTTTGTAAATTAAATAAAGCTATATATGGATTGAAACAAGCAGCAAGATGCTGGTTTGAAACTTTTGATAAAACATTAGTAGAAAATGGTTTTAAAAATTCATTAGTTGATCGTTGCATATATATTTTAAATAAAGGCGAAATATCTAAAAATATGTATGTTGTACTCTACGTAGATGACTTAGTAATTGTTACAGCCGATATTCCATCAATGAATAATTTAAAAACTTATTTACAAATAAATTCAGAATGACAGATTTAAAATAAATTAAACTATTTCTTGGAATAAAAATTGAAGGTAATAATGATGTAATTACTCTTAATCAGAGTTCATATATCAAAACGATTTTAAATAAATTTAATATGAGTGATTGTAATGCTGTAAGCACACTACTCGAAAGTAAAATAAATTATATTGATTTAAATTCAGATAACAAATACGACGCCCCTTGCAAAAATCTTATCGCTTGCTTAATATGTATGTAATGGTTTGTGCGCGGCCAGATTTGAGTACAGTAATAAATATTCTATGTAGATATTCAAATAAAAATAATACAGAACTATGGAAATGTCTAAGAAGAGTTTTAGGATATTTGAAAGGTTCGACGAATTTAAAATTAACTTATAAAAAAGGCAGCAGTGAAAATACTTTAAGTGGTTATGTTGATTCTGATTGGGGTGGCCATGAAGGTACTGATAGAAAAAGTACTACAGGCTACTTATTTAAGTTATTTGAAAAATACACGATTTGCTGGAATACTAAAAGACAAGCATCTGTAGCAGCTTCTTAAACAGAGGCAGAATATATAGCTTTATTTGAAGGTGTTAAAGAAGCATTATGGCTAAAGTCTTTAATAAATAGTATAGAAATTAAAATCATGAAACCGATTGTAATTTATGAAGACAATAATGGTTGTATAAGTATAGCGAATAACCCAAGTAATCATAAGCGATCAAAACATATAAATATTAAATATTAAATATCTGAAGAGAGCAAATAGAGAAAAATATAATAATATTGAAACATATTTCCACAGGAGAGCAGATTACTGATGCACTAACAAAACCATTGCCAGCTGTGAAATTCCTTGAACTCAAAAAAGGAATGAGTATGGAGAAATGATAAAATATAATTCTTATTGTTTTGATAAATATATTTTATACTAATAATAGAGACGGTTTGAATAGGTTTTACTGGGTTTCCCTATTCCTTGCAACAAATGTTGGACCGTGTGTAATTTCCCAGAACAAACGAGGAAAGAATATAGACAGTAAGGAACTATCGTATATTTAATATTAAGTTTTATTTTATTATATATTATTGTATTTACTTAAGTAATTTTTGAGGGGGCGTGTTAGATTATTTTAGCCTTCTATAAATAATAAAGCAAAAAATACTTGAAACTAAATATTGGACAGTATCGTAAAAGGATGTAAACATATGTGTCCACTGGATCTTATTACGATCTGCGTCTTTGCTGCACTGCGCGGCAAATGATTTATGAGTTTATTGTTTAGATGCCTGATGTATTTTTATAGATTTTAAGTTTCTCACAAAGGCTTGCAGAGTTTTCAAGTTTCAATACTGCAGTCAGCCTTGCGTTGTCCTTTTGTTTGAACAGGCGTCTTTTCTTTCCTCGTTTGAAATAAAGTTCATGTTAAAAGATTATTTCGTGTATCTTTATTTTAACATTCCTCCTACTATATTTAATAAAAATTCAATAATATAAATTATTTCAAGTTTAAACAACATAAAAAAAATACAAAACTGACTATACTTTTTTCCTTATTTTTTTGTTAGCCAACTTTTTTTTATTAAATTAGTGAAACTAAACAATTTCAGTAATTTCTTGCGATTGTGAAAATGGCTATAGCTCTATGTAACTCTTCTTTTCGGCATTGAAAACGATTATTCGTTTTCAGAATTCGATATAGGAATAGCCACAAGAAATCTAAACGCTATATAAATATTTCGAAAAATTAATTTTAAGATATTTTGGTCAAATTTATAAAAATCACTTCAAAATTATTGACAGAATCTTTTGTACAATTTGTGGTGCATGGCGATCTAGTATCTGATAAATTCAAAATTCTGGAATATAAAGTGGGTCATTCTTATGTTACAAAAGTAAAAAGAAAAATTGTATAATCTATACTTCGCTACAAATTGAAAGAGTGTGTAGAAAGGAATGGAAACATGGAATATAAAAAGCCAATTTGTTAAACTCTTTCAGGTATGCTTGCAATTCTCTGTGCTGTCCAGACATATGTGTAGCATTATCATATGCTTGAGTACGACAATGTTCTATGGAAATATCGTGTTCATTTATTACATTTATAATACAGTCCTTTTTTTTAGATGAAAAGCAGCCGATAATTGATCAGCATGTGAAATGTGAGATGTAGCGTCAAAAATAAGATCTCAGTGTTTTGTTTTTATTATTTCACTTTTTATATGTTCCAAAATCTGTTTAGTCGTTAAATTTACGAATACTTCGCAAATTGTTTTTTATAAGTAAGAAACATTATGCAATCCTTTTGAGCATGTGTTTCGTTATGTTGTTTTGATATTGGATTGAATTCAGAATTCATCTCTAGGATTCTAAGATCGTGATCGTAAGGAGAATCGAATATTTCGCGTGTGTCTTGTAATGGTAATCCTTATTTTAAAAAAGAAATGGATCATTGTAATGATATGCTTCAAGATTCTCATCCAGAACTTTACTTCAGTTTCTATCATACCAATTTTTATCTCGATATTAGAATTTACTAAGATATTTTATAATCAAGATAGAACCTCATACAATGATTGTGCTCTTTACTATTTTCATGAGAGTAAATGAGTTTTTCGATGTTATTTCATTTCGAGAATCCGTTCTTTACGAACATTTTCTCTTGATCATCTAAAAATATTTTACACAGTACTTTTATTAATCGAATTGTGAATTGATGTTTGTCTATTTCTATCGAGCTTTATTGGTGGTATTTTTTTAAAAGTATAGGGGCTCTAGCATCAGAAGCCTGGTTCTTTAGTACAATCAAGCCACTCTCTTTGATCTGGCCCTATCAATTAGAGAAGATAGAAACGTCCAAAATCAGAAGTAAAAACCAGCCGTTGTGTCTCGATGTTCCTCGTTGTTCCTCAGCAGAAATAAATTTTCTTCTATGTCATTTTTAGACTATTCTTAAATTTTGAGAATAAATGAGAAAATAATTTAAACAATTTACAGAACACTATTCTTCGATATATGAACATAAGAGCAGAGATCAAGACATTTAAGTGATTTTTTAAAAATTACAATGATATTTTTTAATACAAAAAACTATATGAATCGGATAATTTTTAATTGTAAAATAGATTAATTTAATATTTCAGCTTGGGAGTGGGCGAGTGCAAACGATTTAGAGTGCCTTGGTCATTTTTACGGAATAGTTGGAAAAATTGAGCAGATAAATGTCTTAGAGACTCGTTTGATGCTTGTTAAGGAAATAGTATCAGCAGGAGAGCTTCAAGGTGGGCACATAGTTTACAAAATAAAATCAGTGGTTTTTCTCCATCTTGGTTCAGAAAATTTCGACATAGGCTTATTACCGTGTGTAAAACATCAGATCGGACTTAAAAAAAAAACATCTGGAAGTAGTTTGTTTGATTCGCAAAGAACTGGACTTGCTAAAACTTGGGGCACTATCAAGAGTGCGACTAATAGTATCAAAAACACAACTCAACAAGCAGCTGCACTTGCTACATCACAAGTTAAATTGACTGTGACAAAAAGAGCAGGAGTCAAAGAGAAAGAAAAGTTCGAGAGACGAATCTTGGAAGAACTCAATAAAATTTTTACAGAAACAGATTCTTTCTTTTTTTGCAGAACTAGGGATATCACAAATAGCTTACAAAGATTATGTGAAAAAGAGAATGTGCAAAGCCAAGGACATGAAAGTTTGCCCAATTGGCGAACAGTAGATGATAGATTTTTTTGGAATAAATATATGTTGCAAGATATTATTAAGCAAGATTTAGATGTAAGGAATTGTATATTTAATTTCATGTATAGTGCTCTAGTTCTTTCTTATCGAATTCTGTAATTACAGACAGAGCAAGCTGACTGCTGGATATTACCTATAATACAGGGTTACGTTCAGATTGAACAATGTCAAGTAGAAATTGGATTGGATAATCAGCCATTACAACAGTTATTTAATTTAGCCATTATATCAAGAAGAAGTCGATTCCGAGCTGGGACTAGGTAGGTAATATAACAGTGCTACATCATTAATAAAATTTGATTAAATTAACATTACATTTATTATTCATTCTAATAAAATATAACTTTAGATATAAAAGGCGAGGTGTCGATGAAGAAGGAAAATGTGCTAATTATGTTGAAACTGAACAGTTAGTTTGGTACAATGATCATCAAGTATCATTCGTTCAAGTTAGAGGAAGTGTTCCAGTTTATTGGTCTCAACCCGGTTACAAATACAAGCCACCTCCTCGAATAGATAGAGGTATAGACGATAATTATATTGATTTTATAAAAATACTAATTAAAAATGAAAGAATAAAATTTTTTTTTTTAAATTGTTTACATTGTTGAACATTTCAAATTTAAGTTTTGAAATTTTGTTTAGTTTATTACAAGGCATTAGACTCTTTATTGTACTACTTTATAAAATTACAATTTTTTAACATTATTTTCTACTCAATTACCAATATATAAATAAAGCCAATCATACTGTTAATCATGTTATTAAATTATGACTGTTATAAAGTAATAATATTTCTTTAATTGAATACTACACAAAAATTATTACTAAACTGAGATATTTTTAATCTCTTTAAAAATATTTTTTGTTGATTAAAAAATTTAAGTATTACAAAATAGTTTTTTTTTTTTAAATATAGATTAATATTTCATATTTTATTTACTATAAAATCTATTCTAATCATCTGTTATTGTATATTATTTTGTATTAGATGAAACAGAAACACAAGTGGCATTTGAAAAACATTTTATAGAAGAACAAAATTATTATGGGCCAGTATGTATTGTGAATCTTGTGGAACAAAATGGCAAGGAATCTGTGATTTGGGAAGCTTACAATAACCATGTCATTCGCTATAACCATCCAGATATTACTTACACAATATTTGATTTTCATGAATATTGGTAGGTCTATTACGTAAAAATTTTATATAACATTTTTATAAATTTTATCAACTAAAATATATAATTTATAAAACATATTTTCTCATTTATTATAGTCGCGGTATGCATTTTGAAAATGTTTCTCTATTAGTGTCTGCATTAGCGCCTATTGTTGCAGAAATGGGGTATTGTTGGCATGATAAACAGGGCCCAATATGCGTGCAAAAAGGTATATTTCGCGTCAACTGCATTGACTGTTTAGATAGAACCAACGTCGTACAAACAGCTTTAGGCAAAGCTGTTATGGAAATACAATTTTCTAAATTAGGATTAATACCTCCTGATGGAACGCTTCCTACGAATATTCGGCAAACCTTTCAATTACTTTGGGCTAATAATGGTGATATTATCAGCAAACAGTATGCAGGCACTAATGCATTAAAGGTTTATCCCTACATCTTGTAGTATATTAAAAGACAAAGAATAATCTTTTACTATCTTTTGAAAAATTTTATTGATTTTTCTCTGTTTCTGTTGTAGGGTGACTATACAAGAACAGGTGAACGAAAATTTACAGGTCTTATGAAAGATGGAATGAATTCTGCAAATAGGTAAAGTAATTTTCAATTTACACATTATTGCATGCATAGATGCTGTTTAAATAACACACATCACCGAATACACTTAAATGTCTTTGAAGTAAAATCATCCATATAGTTTTAACTTGCAATCAGTATTGAGCAGAAATCATTATTCATTATTCGTGATAAAATTTGCTTATCTTTATTATTGTATGATTGTTAAAAGAACTAAAAGTATGTTGAGTCGCAAATGTTTTCAAAATATGAATATTTATCGTAGATACATTCAACAACACTTTTTGGACGATTTTCGTCAAGCAGTCATAGATTTCGTCTTGCTAGGGTTACCTATCGAACTGAGACAACTGAATGACAATTGGTCAAAATATTTACAAATTATTAATAATTGTTGCCTAGAACTTATTCCCGTGAAATTACCAAATATGCAACTTCAGCTTACAACATATCCCGAATTTCTTTACGTCAGTTTAGTGTTTAATGTAGTAAGGTTCGTTCGATTGTTTTTTTTGCTTATAAGCTTCGACTAAAGTTTTGCAATACTTTTTGAAAAAAATTTCGTTTGAAAATAATGTGAACTACTTTTTATTAAATAAGATAGTATATATTATTTGTATTTATTTAACTTATATCTGTAAAACAATAAGTATGTTTTCTGTATTAAATTTTGCCACGCATGATGCATTCATTTATAATTAAATAGTATTACAAGATTTATTATTAAATAAATTAATATTTGTTCCTCAAATTTTAATATCTTAAAGAAGTATTATAAACAGATTCTGATGTTAAATTTTACAGGTACTATTTAAATCGTTTCAAAGATATGTACAGGCAAGCCAGTATTGATATGATGTTAGGTAACCATGTAAATGAAGAAGTATTTCATGAAAGAACTGACGAAGAAGATAACGCTGCTACAGCTATTCATGTGAAATTACTAATCGAAGACTGTAAAAAATTACTAATTCCTAATCCGGAGAGTATACTTAACAGTTGGGGATTAATTGATGCTGATACATTGTATGTTAACATAATATTAATGTTTTATTTTGTACACCTTTTTCTATTTGTGTAAAATTTAGATCTTTCCTTATATATAATTTAAACATTATTTCTAACTCTTAGAATTTTTGATTCACGTTTGAAAACAATTTCATAAATATATAGAGTAGCTTGGGCTCAGATAATAAAGGAATCTGTTTCTTTACTATCGTTTAGAACAGGACTTTAGTTGCTGAATTTACGTTTCAGTGGTCCGAGTTCGATTCCTCTGAACCGAATTTTTCGGAAGCTTTTTTAAAAAAGTGATTTTCAATTGTTTTGAGGGCGAAAATTTAACTCATATATCCGTATCATCTTTTATTATACATAATTATTATTTATACTTTACTTACAATAAACTATATATATTTTTAGCTATTTTAAAATTTATTTAGTTACAAAATTCACAGCTGTTTACGAATAAAGCCTTACGTATTCAGATTTTGGTATATTCAATAAAATTCTTTCATGCAAAAAGTAATTATTAAAAAAACAATATAAATTTTGTGGGAACAGGTTTGGGTAGTTCGTACCTGCTTTTTTTTTTTTTTAATAATGATGAACTATTAGAATAAATATCAGAAGAACGTTCACCTAAAAACATCGATGATTTAAGATAATTACTTTTTTTATAATTACACCTGTGATTACTATTAATTTGATAAATATATTTTTTTGAGTTTTGAAACAAATTTTTAACCGACTCATGTAATATTTAAATACTCATATTTTACTTTGGTCTGCTTATTATAATTTGATATCTAGTGCATAACCATTTTAATATTTATTACTTGTCTGTTTATTATATCTTTATTAACTTTTTAGAAAAGGCTAGGTATACCGTTTTCCCGAATTTACAAAATTATGTCAAAATGAACTCGGCTATTTGTAAACGATCTCGTTACTTTTATAAACCGCATTTGCATTAAAGTATTTATTTATTAATATTTGTAGAATTTAAAATTGTTGCGTCCAGCAACGATTCGAGAAGAAAAAAAAAGAAAGAAAAAAGAAAAAAAAACGGCAACGCTGTCCCGACGGTTGGGAAAGAGAAATTTAGAATATACTTCTATGGAGTATATTAGCAATATATATATATATATATATATATATATATATATATATATATATATATTCGCGTAGATATAAATATATGTAGATGGATATATATATATATATATATATATATATATATATATATATAATGACTCGACCGAAGGTCAAGAGACTGGGTTGGTCGCGCCTTCCCCCGACTAATAAAACTCGGACCAGATGCGGCCGCACAGCTGGGCCGCCGTCCCGTCCGAAATACGGACCAGACAGAAATCTCCCTCTTCTCCCCGCTCCGATTATATCTTCCCTTTGGAAACTTTGGGAGATAGTAAGAAGCGCGTCTGCGCACAATTATGGCCCTTTCTATACCTAATGGAAAACCCGAAAAATGAAGATTTTAAGCTGCTTAAAATCCAACAAGGAAAATGAGCAAAAAATATTATTAATTTTCATAAGATAGCCAAAATTATTTTTCGTAGCATAATCGTTAATATTCAGAGGCTATCGTTATTATCATTATTAACAGTGAATAATATATGCTATTATGTTTAATTATTTTAATATTGTCGTCGTTACTAAGTTTGCTATTAAATACTATACATTTATATTTTTTATTTTGACACTGTTACTATGAAATAATATATACGTTTATATTTAATACATATCATCAATTTTAATACTATAATACATATTATTATTTTTAAGACTATTAATATTGGCATAAATTATTATATTTAATCATTATTAATGTTGCTATAATATTATATTTAAGACTACTAATATTGTTGTTAAATATTATTATTTTTTAACATCATTTTGCATTGAAATACAGCACTGCTATTAGCATTTAAATGAATAAATTTAAGTTTCTCAATATAATATCTTCTACGAGTTCTGTAGCAGTTTAGAAGTTAGAAACCGAAAATAATAATAATGACTGTACGAGATGAACGGAAAGCTAATTCTTTCTATGAAGAAAAACGTCCCTTCATCTCCCCCACCACCATGTAATTTTTCTGCGGAGAAAATTTCGCGGCGCCGGGCCCTGATTTTAAATATGGGCCCTCGAGACTGCGGAGAGCAGACTACCGGTCATGCTCGTTTCTTGCGCATCTCCGTAGAATTGTACAATCTTAATTCGGAATTTTATTTTTGCAAATAAAGCGTAAGCATACATTGCCAAAGTCCACCTCATTTTGGTTTCATCTTTACATTATTTCGAAATACACGCGCTAATTTTTAGGACGGGGGACACTGATTGGGCAGGCAAGGAAACTGTCGTCCGATACTGTAGTCTCCGCTAAAAATAAGCGCGGTAGGCTAGCGAGGTAGATTGGAGGCTAAGGTTATCCTGCCCCTACTACCTCTTAGAGTATATATCTACCCGATAGAGCCGCTTCGGAAGTGGCCTTACCGTACGCCGTGCCGCGATTAATATTTCGCGATCTGTCCCGCGTATCCCCGGCTTCGAAGCGAAAGCATGACCGAAAAACCAGCGGGCAAAACAGCGGGGTCAACGACAGTAAATCGCCGTTGTGACCTTCGCGTAACACCAACCCGCGTGGTTAGACGTTACAAAATGTATTGTATGTAAACTATACATTCTGTTATTTATAGAGATTCATATAAAATGAACTTTGCCATTAATTTTAATGGTCTGTTCTTTTAATCGGGAATTGCCTTACATAATTTATTTTTTGTTAATCTACTTCGAAATATTTTAGAAAAATATTTCGTATATATAATGCTCTGGTAAATAAACATTTTATTCGGTTCTGATATTAAAAGAGCTACAGATATTATTATGCCAAGACATGTGACTATCTCAATGATCTGATTTTTACTTTCCTTATATTATATTTTTTATCTTAATATATTTCTGAATTAAGAAATAGTACATTGTGACACAGGGGAGTAAAAAACTTGCTTCACTCGGGCGGTAAACACACTCTCGTCGGAAAATGCCTTTGCTCCTGCGTGTTACATACAATTTTTCCATACGAGGGCGCTCTTTTTTTCTCAAAGAAATGCACAAAAAATTGAACGGCAAACTCACAGAATTAAAGAATGTCAACCCCCCCCCCATGCGTTAGTCATGCTTAGATAGAGCGAGCAGGTATAAAATCTAAAGGTCCAAATGATACTCGCTTTAAAATAAGTTGCCCTAACATAAATGTAATTCGTTGGGTTTGAAAAAAAAAAATATCATCGGGTTTTCTCTTAAGGTTATGCCTGCAATTTACTTGAATTGAATAAAATAAAATAAAATAATTTCTTCTTATTTGGAAATTAATAAAGTATGTTAAGAAGAGATGTAGGATTGGGTGGTGGGGGTGCAGGTGGCGAAACCCCTGCCGGGGGTTGGGGGCGCAGCCCCCTTTTCTATAAATTAATAAGACTAATCAATTGAAGGTTATAAGTTCGTGAATTGTTTCCTCCCAAGGGAGGAAAAGTAGTATTTTGCTCCCTCTAGATAGCTGCAGAAAATCATGTTTTGCGCCCCGAGTGCGGGAAAATATTTTATATTAATTTCTTATAAAATACATGATAAGATTTATAGGTTTTAAATTTCCTAATATGATAAGAACACATCTAATGCGTCTATATAAATAAAGCGGAAATATATTATAGAAATAGGGGTTATAGAGGACGCAAATTACTTAGGATAGATCTAAAAGAAGAAGTTAGGAATACTCAGAACAAAGAAACGACGAAATAGAGAAAAACGGTTAATAAAGCGTTTGAGAACTAATAAATGAAGAAAGTAAGAATAACTAGCCAAATCTAGAACTTAAAAAACTACGGGAAGAACATAAAAGGTTAACCGGACCCCATGATATCGGCAATTCGGAGCTGAATCTGACCTCAGCCTTCCATCTTTATTTTCCCCGCTGCACAAGATATCCGAATCGAATCTAAATATTAACTGTTGATTCGAAAGAAAATCTCTTACCAGGATAGAGATTAATATTAAATTGTTGAATTTTAAAGACAACAAGTATACATAATAAATAACGTTAGATTATATTTTTGTCTATACGTATGCGCGTGCATGTGCATACGTGCACGATAAATTCAAGTAAAATAATATTAATGATTAAATCAAGAAATTTAGTTTAGTTTATCATATTAATATTATTCATGTTATAATCTTAATAGTTATGCATTCTATCGTATATATATAAATTAAGTTTAAATAATACTACCTAATAAATCTAACTAGTAGATCATAGTATTGGGTGTACAATTAAGTTTCCGCCGTTTTTTAATAAAAAAATATGAATTTATTGTAAAAAAAGGTACAAATAATTTCATTCAAAATATTACCCGTCACATTCTACTACTTTGGACCATCTTTCGGGCAGCAAGTGGATACCCCGTCTGAAAAATTGCTCCTCTATTGAGGCGATCCACGTATCGACCCATTTCTTCAATTCCTCTTAAGTAGTGAAGTGCTGCTCAGCCAGAACACCAATCATTGACCAAAATAGGTGGTAGTCAGAAGGATCAATGTCTGATGAATACGAAGGGTGGGGTAGGACGTCCAAATTCAGTGCTCCTAACGTTTCCTTTACGATTTCTGCAACATTTGGCCGAGCGTTGTCATGTTGAAAAATGACTTTATTGTGCCTTTTGGCATATTGTGGACGTTTAATCTTCAATGTTCGGCTTAATTACATCAGCTGTTATTGGCAACGTTCCCTGATGACGGTTTGATTGTGTTGGAATAGTTAGTAATAGATTACTTCAAGCTGATCCCTCCAAATGCACATCATTAGCTTCTTGCCATGAATCTTTGGCTTGGCCATCGAACTAGAGGCATGCCTGGGCTTACCCATGACCTTTTACGCTGTAGGTTGTCGTAGTGAATCCACTTTTCGTCTCCCGTCATGATTCGATGTAGAAATCCTTTGCGATTTTGCCTTTTGAGCACTTGTTCGCAAGCGAATAAGCGACGCTCGACGTCTTTTAGCTTCAGTACGTAAGGAACCCAATTTCCTTGCTTTTGGACGATACCTAGGATTTTGAGACATTATGAAACAGCTTGCTGAGTCACTCCTAGCTCTTGTGTAAGTTCTTTCTGCGTTTGGCACGGATCTTCCTCCAGTAAAGCTTCCAATTCTGTGTCACTATACACTTTGGGCCTTCCACTGCGTGTTTTGTCCTCCATGTCAAAATCACCACTTTCATTTTTAGAACCACTCCACACAACTTCTCTCACTCAAAATAATATCACCATATGCTTCTATGAGTAGCCGATGTGTTTCAATTGCAGATTGCTTTAAATGAAAGAAGTAAATTAACAATTCCCGCAAATGACGCTTACTTGGCTCAAAACTTGACATCTTAATACGATCAAAACTAAGTGATGCTAGAAAAAAGTCAGAGGTATTAAAGGTTATACTGTTTCCAGATGTTAACATATACTATACGACTTTTTACACCTGATAATCTCAATGTTATCTTATCGGTGGCGCCATCTTTTCAAAACGGCGGAAACTTATTTGTACACATAATATAAAGCTTATTACTTAATAACTAAGCTTTATAACTATCTTTAAATAAATAAAAAAAATTATAATAATTATATAAGTAAACAAAAAAATTTAGAGTAAATACAATGGTTTACGACAATATGTAAGGTATGATATGCTTATTATTAGTAATTTAAAATCCAAACTTACTGCAATGAATCAACGATTGTTATAATATGACATTTGACTTTAAGTTAAGATAATTTAATAAAGAATGATGATATTCTGATTTATAAAAATTACGTATAGACCATCGAGCACATTAAAAGTGAACTAAACAAAGTAATCTACTATTATTATAGAAAAACGAGTTAATGCATATAAAATAAGATTACGAATTTCAAATGTGTCTATAGATTCGTTGCTCATAATATATCGATATTATCGTAATAAAGATGTTATCTTTAACTTTTAATCATTGTAAGAAAGCGAAGGGAAGAGTGAATATTATAAACAGAATTTGATCTTCTTTAGTTTTCCCCACTACCACCACATGAATTTCCCCGGCAATCTTTGAAAAGTTTTTTTCCTTGTCGAGCCCGCATATAAATAAGGGCCTGATGGAGTAAAAATGCACTCCCGATTAGGATTTCGCTTAGGTAGGATCGATACGTTAATGTTCTAACTCGGTTTTTTTGGTGGTATCTGAAATTTCGGTGATCCTTGAACTTAGTATCTTTCGTCAATTTTCGGACTTAGAATATTCTCATCAATTATCGGACCTAAAATATTTCTTTGTTAAACTTCGGGATTCATTTTAGAGTGAGTTTCGGACTTGGTGATTTTTGACGTGGTGTGGTCAGAGAATTTCAGACGTTGATTTATTTTCGTTATTTTTGTACGTTCGACTGTTCTTCACTATTAATTATTTTATTTGATTATACGTACGTTTACTGAAGTTAAGTCGTTCACTTAGGTCAGTTTAGACTGTATACGGATTACCATTAGAAGAAATAAAGCTCATAAGTAACTAATAATATTTTGTCGTAGATATCTTATATTTTCCACAAACCATTTTTATAACGTGTAGGGCTAAATGGTCGGATTCCATACGCAATCTGTACATGGATGCCACTTCTTTTTTTAGTAGGACTAAACGGTGGGCTTGTATGCGCAATCCTGTACACGGAAGCCTCTCCTTTTTTTCGAGTAGTGCTAAACGATGGAATTGCATATGCAATCCTGTACATGGAAGACGCTCTCTTTCTTTGGAGTGGGGCTAAACGGTGGGATTACGTGCACAATCCTGTACACGGAAACTGCTCAGTTTTTGTCACGTTATCGGATACCGTAAAACGAATCCATTTTTGTTATATATTAGGTTGTCAAATATCTCCCTTCCGCATTTTTGTCTTATGAATTTTGCGGCTATGTACAAAACGCTACAGAGCTCGTATCTAGCAATACTATACATCATTTGAAAGGTTTTGACATAACGTGCAAAACGATGCTGTGCATGATTAGTTTGGATATTGCGTTCAAAAATTATAGACTTGTAAACATGGAGTTCACTAACGCCGAAATTCGCGCTATTTTAAAGTTTTCCTTCGTCAAAGGTAAATCCGGTAGAGAAACGTTTAGTGAGATTAATGGTATTTTGGAGGATGGCACGCTATCACTTCAAACCGTAGAGGAATGGTTTCGACAATTCAGAACCGGTGAAAATGATACCATGGTAAGCCAGCCGGCGGAAGACCTGTGACGACGAATACCGATCAAATCATCGAATTTATCGAGTTAGACCGGAATGTGGCATCTCGTCACTTCGCCCAGGAGATGAGAGTTAGTCACCAAACCATTTTAAACCATCTGCAGAAGGCTGGATACAAAAAAAGCTTGCCGTTTGGGTGCCGCATGATTTGACGCAAAAAAACCTTTTGGGCTGAATCAAAGCCTGCGATGTGCTGATGAAACGGAACGAACTCGACTCATTTTTGAAGGGGATGGTGACTGGCGACGAAAAATAGATCAAATACGACAATATCAAGCCAAAACGGTCGTGATCCAAGGCCGGTGGACCGTCCCAAACAGTGGCCAAGCCGGGAAGGTTTTGCTGGGTGTTTGGTGGAATTAGAAGGGAATCATCGAATATCAGTTGCTTCCATATGGCCAGACGCTTAATTCAACCATCTACTGTGAACAGTGATGGTGAACATGAAGCAGGCTATCGACCAGAATCATCCACAATTGGCCAACAGCAAGGGTGTAGTATTCCACCAGGACAACGCCAGACCACACACTTCGTTGATGACTCTTCAGAAGTTACGGGAGTTCGGATGGGAGGTTTTGTCGCATCCACCATATAGCCCGGACATAGCGCCAAGTGATTATCACCTATTTCCGTCCATATCGAACGCCCGGTGGTGGTGTAAAGTTGGACTCAAAAGAGGCTTGTGAAAAGTGTCTGTTCGAGTTCTTCGCAAATAAGGAGAGGGTTTCTGCGAGAGGGGTATTATGAAGTTGCCGTCTAGATGGAAACAGATTATCGAACAACACGGTACATATTTGAAGTAAATCCGACCACTGTAACAGTTTTTATAAAGCATTGAATGAAGAGGAAAAAAGCGGAAAGGAGATATTTGACAACCTAATAATAACGAAAGGTAAAACAGTGCGATTAACAAGTAAAATTTTAGGGCTTGGAAATCGCTCATTATATAAGTTAGGTTAGGTTAGGTTAAATTACATTGTAAGGGCTTGTGCTCTGTCCTAGTCAGGCATTACACTTATGCTCGGTAACCTTAGGCCCATTGCGATGCCCAATATTTCCCGAAGGGTAGAGCCATAACCATTTCTTCTCAGAGAAATATTTCCAGTTTTTCGCAAATTTAGCTAATATTCCAATATTCACACTTGATGCCTCTTCCAGAACCTCCATGAATCGTTATTTTAACATTGTAAGCCTTTTGCTTGCTAGGGCTGGACGTTGGCATAGCAAGTGGGTTATTGTTTCCTCCTCCATCTGGCATTCTCTAAAGGAATCATCAGACGCCTTATCCTATCTTTTGAGGTTGACGCCTGTTGCACAGTGTCCCGTGATTATTCCTGTAATCATGCCAACGGTTACTTTTTTGTGCCTTAAAAGTTCACTAATTCTTGTTTCATCAATCGCAGGTCATAGCTTCTTGGATTTGAGGCAATCGTTTCTTATCTCCCATCGTTCACTAAGTTTTCTGTATTATGTCTATACTCTTTTTAATCGTATTGATCGATCGCCATGTATGACTGTCTGCTTTGGCGTTACTTTTCTTCACCTCAGCTTTACCAGCTCATCCGCTCTGGAATTACCTTCGACACCGAGTTGCCTTGACACCCAGCAGAGTCAGACTTTGCCGTTCCGGATCCATAATAGCGCCTCGCGGTAGCTCATTACTGACTTCGATCTAATTGATTTTGGCCATAGGGCTTTTAAAGCAGCCTGACTATCTGTGTAGATAGTTGCCTTTTTAAGGTTTCTATTCTTTAGTACCTTCGCCGCTTTTTCAATAGCTAGGATCTGTACCTACAGAACACTGCATTTGTCGTTGAGTCTGTATGACTTTTAGACTTGCATTTGTTCCGAGTAGATCCCTATGTCTGTTCCTTTTCCGTTTTTGATCCATAGTGAAGACCGAGATTTCGTCCTCGTTCATCTTAGAGTCGTTTACCCAGTCCTCCTTTGACGGTATCTCTATTTCTATATCCATCTAGAAGTCTAGTTTGATGATCATATAGTCTTCGTCTAGATCATATAGCTCAGCTATCAGGTCCCTGTTCAGCTTCTCCATTTCTTGCAAAATCGTTGTATGCCCATAGTTGGTCTATTTTCATAAATACGATTCTCTGAGTCTCAGAGCTCCTTTTGCGACCAGCCCTTTTATGGACATTTCAGCATCACTTCTAGAGCTGCTTGTGGTGCACTTGTTGTGACTCCGGCTATTCCATGGGCCGTAATTCTTTGTACCTTTGCTAGCATCTTTCTGTTTACCTCTTTATGCATGGTTTCCCACCATATGGAAGCTCCATAGGTGATTACAGATCTTACTATGACCATGTACATCCAGTGGTTGATAATGGCTGTAATCCTCATTCTTTTCCAAATATTTTCCGACAAGTATAAAATGCATTTATATCTTTATTCATTCTTTCCTCCACATTGTTTTTCCAGGATAATTAAGAGTCTAGATCTACTTCAAGGTATCTTGCCTCTTTGGCAAACGTTAATACTCGTCCTGCCAGTTTCGGCGGTTGTATCTCGGGCTTCTTATATTTTCTAGGGAAGAAGACCAGTTCCGTTTTATCCGGGTCGACACCCAGTCCGTTCTGCCCTGCCCGCTCGTATATCTCTCTTATTACTGATTCCATAATATCTCTGATCGTAGTTATCCCTTTTCCCGTGATCAGTATCACCACGTCATTTACATACGCTATTACTTTTATTCTCTTATTTACTAAGGTTTTGAGGATCTTGTTGATCACTATGAGCTATAGAAGAGGAGAGATTATTCCCCCCCCCCTACGGAGTACCCCTAGTAGTTCTTCTCCTTATCGAGCTGTCGCCCATTTCTGAGTTGATCGTTCTACTTCTCAGCATTTCCATTACTCAGGCTTTGGTGAGTTGTTTAGCTCTAATCTCCTCGAATGCATTCGTTATTGACTCTGTACGGACGTTATTGAAAGCTCCTTCTATGTCAAGGAATACCCCTAAAGTTTACTGCTTGTTTCGGAGGCTATTCTCTATCGGTCCTACTACTTCATGTAGTGCACTCTCTATGGATTTACCAGATTTTATAGTAAGTTTTATATAGATTATAAAACTTAAGTAGACATGTTGTGTTATGCAATTCTTTTCTACGTCAGTTCTAGTTTCCTTTATGTAATCGATCAGTCTTTGTAGTGTTTTTAAAAGAAACGATGAAAGATTGATTGGTCTGAAGTATTTTGGCGTTATGTGGCTAGTTACTCCTGATTTGGGTATGAAAGCTACTTTTACCTCCCTATATCTCTTCTGTACATAGCCTAAAATTAGGCAATCCGAGTAGATCTTAGTCAGAATGTCCATTATAATATCTTGAGATTTGTGTAGCATTATGAGTATTATGCCATTCGGTCCCGCCGATTTCTAGGGGGCGAATGAGTTTATAGTTCATATCAGCATTTCCCTGGTTACTATCTCCTTTACCGTTCGTCGTTTGTCCCTGTTAATTGGTTTCCGTCGTAATGGTATCTCATTTTCCATTTTCCCTACCTGAAATCCGGGAAAGTATACCTCTATTAATAACCATAAGGTTTCCATCCGCGTTTCAGTCCATGAGTCATCTGATCGTCTGATACTCTTTAGAATCATTGGTTCTCTTTTGAGAATCTTTCTAAACCTCGATGCCTCATTTACGCCCGCGAGCGACTCACTGAAACTTTTTATGGATTCCCATCTAGCTTTCCTTATACTACTTTTGTATTCGTTAAAGCTGTTTTTGTATTTAAATCAGCTTTCCTCTGCACCCTCTTCCCTGGCTATCCTCAGGAGCTTCCTCGTCTCTTTCCTTAGTCCTCTAAAGTCCACATTCCACCATGATTTGTTGTTTTTGTGGCTTCTTCTTATCGGATATAATTCAAGAAAGGTTTTTTCTAGGATATTATATAAATATTAAAATAGACACTTGGTTAGTTTCACAAAATTATTTTATTCAATCGACAGCTGTTTCGGCAGTTAGGCCATTTTCAAGATTTTATACAGATGTGAAATTGTAATACAAAAGAAGTTTATATATAAAGAGAATAACGTTAATATTATTCAGTAAAGTGGTGGTAACTGTAAGAGGGGGAAATTACATATTAGGATAACGGTAAATCGGATTATTAGGTTATTAAAATTTTTTTAATTAAAGGTAATTAAAATTTTGAGGCAAGTTTTACTAACGGAGAAATAATTTTTTATGATTTATAATGATTTAATAGATACAGATACTAGATCAAGTATACAAGAAATCTCATAAATTCATTACCAAACCCAGTTAAAAAAACTCCATAAATATATAAGGAAACATTCACAGACAACATCATCACCATTGGATCAAGATAATAATTTGGTAGATATGATTCCATCTCCTTCAAGAAACCAGGTCAATAACTCTCACAATAACCTTACAGACTATAGTTATACTTTAAACAATAATAAACAAAATCATGTTTTTTATAATCGTGTAAAAAACTTTAGCAATGTGAGCTTCTCTCTGAATTAACTAACATTGTTAAACAAAGGCTTAAATTATTGTCCAAACCTTAATTCTAGAAATGATTTATCTTTGTTCTTTATTACTAAAATTATCACAAAATGATAATTTTAGTAATAAAGAACATTCTTTCATTTTGACAGAGACGATAAAAAATAATAGTACCTTGACATTAATAAATAATAATCTTCTAGAAAAAGAATTAATTAGTTCTATTAAATCAAAATTAATCAATAATAATCTAATTCTATGCAAAGCCGATAAGAGTAACACAATTACAATTTTAGAAAAATCAGACTATATTAAAAAAAACTTTAAATTTAATTGAAAATGATAATTTTAGAATTGTTAATAATAATCCAACTAATAATTTTCAAACTGATCTTATAAGAACGTTAAAATCTTGTTCTGTTTTCCAGGATAGTGAAAAATATTTTCTTAAATGTATGAACCCACAAGCACCAATTTTATATTCACTCCCTAAAATACATAAAGAAAATTTACCTATGCGACCAGTAGTATCTTATGCGAATGCTCCAGCCTATAAATCGTGTAAAAAATTAAATTCTTTGTTACCCAAATTGTTAAATTTTGATTCACAGTTTGCCATAAAAAACTCTACTTAATTTACATATGAAATTACAATAAAAAACTTTACATTTAACAAAAAAATTAGTTAATTTAAGCTTACAACCCAATACAAAATTGATTTCTTTTGACGTGATCAATTTATTCCCTTCTATTCCACCAAAAATTGTATTTAATATTATAACAAAAATGTTACACAATAATATTAATTTATCAAATACTGAAAAAAAAGAAATGTTACTTTTATTAAATATTTGTTTAAAACAAAGTTATTTTAGATTTAAAAACAAATATTACTTACAATTAGAAGGTTTACCTGTGAGCTCTCCTCTATCACCCTTATTAAGCGAGATATTTATGGCTGACTTTGAAACAATTTTATTTCAAAGTAAATCTCCGTTACTTAATAATGTTCATTTTTGGTCTAGATATGTCGACGACATTTTTTCTTTATCGACAGGCACAGATAGACAATTAGGTCTATTTTTAACACTTTTAAACTCTTTTCATAATACTATTAATTTTACTTTAGAAGTGGAAAATTTAAATTGCCTTAATTTCCTCGACTTATCAATACATAGAGTCAACAATAAACTCACTTTCAACATCTTCAGAAAACCAACTTTTACAGATGTTTTGACACCTTTTGATTCTAATCAATACACCAATATTAAATTTAGTGCTTTCCATTCTTTTATCCATAGATTACTTTCCTTACCTTTAAATAAACTTAATTTTACTAATGAATTAAATATTATTAAAATTTTAGCTAAAAATAATGGATTTGATGAACATATTATAGACAATTTATTAGTCAAAAAACGTTTTAGATTACTTCAAAAACATTTTTATGCATGTCCAAAAACAAAAAAGGATACATATTGTTATATTAATCATGTATCAGTTGTAAGTTTAAAAGTTTGTAATTACCAAACAATTGATATCTATACAATTAATTTAAATAAAAATAATCTTAAAAGGTTATTAGTTAACAATAAAGAAAAAACAGAATCTTCCAAAAAAAGTGGTGTCTATGAAATTTCTTGTTTAGACTGTGATGCAATTTATATCGGTCGAACAGGCCATTCGATAAAAACTAGAATTAAAGAACACATAAATTCGATAACGTTTAATAAAAATACTACAGGTATTTCTGAACATTGTGTTAACAATTGTCATCAATTACATATTAATAATTGCAAATTATTACACAATATTAACAAAAGTAAAAGATTAGATAGTTTAGAAATTATGGAAATTAAAAAAGCTTTAAATAATAACAAAAATGTCACTAATGATATGACGAATTTTGCGATTTCTCCGATACTAAACTTGCCTCGAAATTTTAATTACCTTTAATTACCTTATAATCCAATTTACCGTTATCCTAATATGTAATTTCCCGCTCTTACAGTTACTCCCACTTTACTGAATAATATTACCGTTATTCTCTTTATATATAAACTTCTTTTATATTACAATTTCACATCTGTATAAGATCTTGAAAATGGCTTAACCGCCGAAACAGCTATCGATTGAATAAAATAATTTTGTGAAACTAACCAAGTGTCTATTTTAATATTTATATAATATTCAAACATGTTTCACCAAGTATTTACCGAAAATTCTGTTAATCGTATTTTTCTAGGATGTTTCCCAGCCTATTGGCTTCGTTCTCTATTCCTACCTGTGTAGAGAGGCCCGGCGTTTGGGTTGGGGGCCCTTTGCCTATCCTTTCCTTCACTAGTTTAGAAAACTTTACCCAGTCCGTTTTTTCCTGGTTTCTAAAAATCCACTGCATGGTATCCCGATTTATTCTAAAGAGTATCCTCCTATGATCCGAGAAGGAATTTTCAGTTGATACTCTCCAATCTTTTATCGCTAAGCTACCGCTGTTTGTGGCCAATCAATAACTTCCTCTCTAATCTTATTGGCAAAAGTTGGCACATTGCCTTTATTGCAAATTACAAGATTTGTAGAAAGTTTATAATCTGTAGTTGACTCACCTCTTATATTAATGTCACTGCTTCCCCATTGGACATGATGCCCGTTAGCATCACATCCTATTACAAGCAGGTTCCTTTTGTCGGTGGTCTCTTTCACGAGGCTTTGGAAGTCTTGCGGTGGAGATTCTTCCTCGTACGACATATATATAACGATGTGAGGATCAGCGGGTCGTTGTTCCTATGCTCGAGTATGACTACTGTCATATCATTTGCGCTATGTTGCGAAAGAAACCTGAGTTTGAAAGCACTTTCTGCTACTATACACACTCTTTTCTTACCTATGATTATGGAGTGGAATAGCTCATAATTTTTCGCCCTTAGACCTCTGATTTTGTCTCCTCAAAGCCATGGTTCTTGTATAAGGGCGAAGTCTATATTCTTCTCTGTCAGTGCCTGCATCAGGTCCTCCGAGGCTGCTTCACAATGGTGCCAATTAATTTGCACTACTCGAAGTCCTCGTATGACTTTACTGCCTCTTTTCATTTTGAAACCTTGCTTTTAGTGCTCCCAGCTCGATCTTGATGCTTCCATTGATGATCCTCAGCGAACTGATGGATATAGCATCCACGACTATGACAAAGTGTTTGCCGTTTCCGCTCTCACCCTGTGCCGACGAGATAATTCTTCAGCTTTGAGTATTTAATCTCCTATTCTGCTTTGCTATGATTTTCATCACAGCCTGTTCGTTGACTATCGGAGGAGCAATCCAAACTGATATTATTTGCCGGAGTGGCACCTGTGATTTTCGTATCACTTCGAGTCGGGCTGCTTGCCAGAGTTCGCCGCAGTCTTGTATGACGCGGTTTAGGAAATCTACAGACTTTCTGTTACTGCACCCTATGACTTTTACTTCCTTCTGCCAGCCGGTCCGGTCAAAGTTTACCTCCTCACTGCTGCCGTCCTCCGGCCCGTTCGCGATAGCTTGCAGAATTCTCGAATCCACTTCCAGCTGCCTTTTGGAGTCCATCCTGTCATCTGGATCATTTCGATCTATGATGGCTATCTGAAACTGTTCTGGTCACTTGAAGCTTCTCGAGGGTTTCGGCTTTTTCATTGCTCTTTGCTCCTGTTACCTAGAGCAACCCCTTTTGGCCCTCTTTGTCTACTGAGAGGACTAGTCTTTGGATCCTTCTACTTTGGGGGAGGAAATAACGGCTTCCGCCTTTTGCAGCTGTCTCTTCTTTTCATTTACCTTTAGGGAGATTGATTCGTCCTTTGCGATCGAAGGCTCCTCCCTAATGTTTTCTAACTGCGAGGAAGTCTTGTACTTTTTATCATACTTCTCCACATTTTTCTTGTTTTTATAGATGAACTCTCTCTCTTTTGTGGTGCGTTCATCCTTCTTTTCTGCCATTTTTTAAGGAACTAGACAGCGTTCTTATAGCTTTTCCCGGCTTTCAGCTCTTCGTCAGGTTTCTGATCGTTTCTACCACCCTCCTCCTTTCCCGCTTCCGTATCGTCTTCGAGGAGTGCCTTTTCAACGTCGGAATGTGTTAATTCGACTTTGCTTACCTGTGACATTAGTTCGTATTAGGAAGCTTCGTCGACCTGCATATCCTCCAGCTGTCCAGATATACTACTCGAATCTCCATTGCCGGGCGCGAGTTAGGGGTGTCACTTTTCACTTCTAGTCGATGTTTCTGGGCCAAGCGATCCACCCCAGTTGCAGTATTGGAATCAAGCATTGATGGACCCCTCCTAGAATCCGAATGGGGCTCGGCCGCTTTTACAGCGGATGGATTCTTCAAAAGATTACCACCTGGGTATTTATTTTTATCTTTGCTGTCCTCCATGGTTTTACCCCTTTTTTCCCTTCTTATTCCATTTTCCGTGGTCGCATCATACGACTAGCCGGGGAAGACGGGGCTGATCAATCCATTCCGATCCCCTCCGACCGTTCCACTATGCGCCACCTGTGGACGCACTCGGTAGAATGAAAAAGTGCTTTTCTCTTCAGTAAATGGATCCCACGTCCTTATTATATATATATATATATATATATATATATATATATATATAAGTAAATTAAAGGCTCACATATACCTTGGCACGTGAGCCTCACATCCCTGGCTAGTAGTCGAGAGGCCAGGCGAAAATAGGGGAAAATTATCGCCAATCCTTTGCGGCAGTAAATCGTCGTGCATAGAACCGGGTGTACGCTCGCCGTATAATATAATCGTATAAGCAGGGCGAGATGTCACACTTGCAATGAACACAAATAATTAATTAGTTATGACAAAATATGAGGCACAAGATTGTCGAGCTCGTGTTAACATATATATATATATATATATATATAGATGAATTAAGGGGTAACACCAATCTAGTATTTTCGAACAATCGATTTTTTTTGTTTAAATGATACTTTATGGTCATAAAAATAATATTCAATCGATATTATATTACAAAACAATTATAACAGCTGCGACGTGAAAGTTCACTCGTGCATACGTGGATAGTATAAATTGTATCAAATAATACAATTTATACGAGAAAACATATACTCGAAAAGTTAACAAGCGTGGCTCTCCTAGCGGCGATGACTAGAAGTAGAGAGAAAATCACACGCGATCAGTGTGTGAGCAGATAGTGTGTCTCAGGCACACTCGGCGCGCGCGCGAACTTAGGTTAAGTTATTAAACTTAAATTACAAGCAAATTAAAAATCCATCGAGCTTCACCTTGTACGTTTATTACACATATGTATGTTTATTACATAATACATTTATTATTAAGATTTTCATTTAAATTGTTCACTTTTTCTAAAATTTCAGAAAAGTAGGCGAGCAAGTGGTTCACCGTCTAAACATCAAATGAACAGTGAACATTCGTTATTTTTTTGTAACTTTAGTTAAATTTTATATTTTTTAAATAAATTATATATTTTTTGTATGATTTTCTATAAATAATTAAGAACACATTTTTTATTCTTAAAATTAACACAAAAATCAATTGTGCACTGCGTTGGAACTTGGTGGCGTATTAAGCGACGAAGATCTAAGGCGTACTAAGCCGAAGCTAATTCATACTGCATAAGTTTCTATGAAATAAATGCTATTAATTCAGCGAACCTGGTCATGAGTTCAGTGTCCAGGAGTTGAGGCTACGTTGATATAATAGAAAATGATTGAAAACATGTACTTATGTATTATGTGAAAAGATCCTCGCTTGTTCAGAAACCAGAAGCTGAAGGATGTTCAGCGACTTATAAAATACATGATAAGATTTATAGGTTTTAAACCTCTTAACCCATTAACGTCCAAAACAGAGAAACCGTAACTCTATTTTCAACCGTAAATCTATCACATATTCCACGAATATATTTAAAGCAAACATACTTGTTCTTAAGTATTTTTTTCTCTACTTTTCATTTTTGGTATTAGAATTGCGAAGTTTTCACTCAAAAATCAAATATGGCGATGTTTAAAAAAAAAACGCTTTGTTTTTGGGTAAAACATCAAAAACCTTAAGTTGCATAACTCAAATTTTTTAAGGTTTTTGATTTTTTACACAAAAACAAAACGTTATATAAGAAAAAGTTAGAGAATAAAAAGTGCTTAGAATTGACCAAGAAGTATATCTGCATTTTTTCGAGACGAGTCGATGAATTTTTCCAATTTGACATAAATTTCCAATTGGGACAAATAAAAAAGTTGCTCAAAACTCAGTGAAAAAATTTAGACATATTCTTTGATTGATTCTAAGCACTTTTTATCTTATTGATTTTTCGTCGAATGCATTATATTCGAGAAAAAAATTCGTGAAAGTTTGGGAAAAATTTTGCGCTTCAGGCGCCATTTTCTAGCCGCCATATTGAATTTCTGGATTCGGGACCAAACTGAATTTAAAGTACAACTCATTTAGTAGAGAAAAAAAATACTTAAGAAAAAGTATGTTTGCTTTGAATATATCCGTGGAATATGTGATAGATTTACGGTTGAAAACAGAGTTACGATTTCTCTGTTTTGGACGTTAATGGGTTAATATGCTAACATCAAACTCGCCTAACTAATTTATTTTTGTAAAATGTTCTACATACTTTTAGACATTGCATTTATTTTTCAAAGAATTATTATTCAATGAATGTAATAACTAGATATGTACCATAATACAATAAAATTAAATGTATTATTACGTTTTGCTCAATGAAAACCAAAGCATTTTGGAATTTAAAAACAATTTTCTATCTGAAAACTGCGCTGCAGGATTCAATAATAAAAACTTATCCTTTCACAACTACCCCAAAAATAACCAAAATTCTATCATCATTACTGTCAATTTTAAGAACTCTTAAAGAACATTATCTTAAAAGTCATTATATTAGGAGGTGAACTTAGTGTGCGACCTTCACGTTTAGACGGTGATATTAATAGTACGAAAAGTCAGACATATCGAATCTAGTGCTTATTTTTTAATTTTGGCATTTACCAATAAATTTCAGTTAACAGGCGCCATCATTTTTGTAAAAATTATAATTTTTTGATCAGTGAAAAATGAACCATGATCGAGCATTTTTTCGACATGGCCTTTTGCACTACTTTTATTTGAAAAAAGTTTAATAGAAACTGATTAATTGCTTCAAGAATGTTATGGCGAATAATCTCCATCACTTACAACATATAAAGATTGGTTTTAGAGGATTAGAAGTGGAGATATTAATGTTAATAAAAAAGAACGTTCTGGACAATCGAAAAAATTTGAAGATAGTGAATTGCAAGCATTTTTAGACTAAAACTTAACTCTAACGCAGAAAGAACTCGCTAATAAGTTAGGAATCAGTGACAGAGCTGTTGGCAAACGTTTAAAGGCGATGGGAAAGATTCATAAATAAGGAAAATGTATGCCACACGAGTTGACCGAAAGTGCCATTATGAATCGATACAACATCGTTTTCGGCGTATTGCGACTGGTGATGAAAAGTGGATTTAGTATGATAATACTAAACGCAAAAAGTCATAGGTGGTCCCAGGCCAAGCGTCCACAGAAAAAACCGTCACTCCAAAATGGAACATCCACGGCCAAAAGGTGTTGCTGTACAAATGGTGGGACCGATAGGGTGTGCTGTACTACACGCTGCTAAAACCTAATGAAACCGTCACTACCGAGGTATACAAATGTTAACTAAATGATTTGCAACGGAAATTGATCGAACATAGATCAGCAATCATGTGCAAGAGCTGGCAATAGGCGCAAAGTCATTCTCTTGTATGACAACGCTGAGCCACATGCTAGAGCTCGAATGGGAAGTGTTACCGCACTCAGCATACTCGCCAGACATAACACCTTCTGATTACTACCTATTGACGGATGATTGGATCACCTCGAAACCGCCATCGGTCAGTAGCCACCTCATCGTCATATTGCCAGAAAGATGCTCATATTACAATACTCACTTTTACAGATTATCTAATATAATCTAAAAAAATACATGCAAAGAATACATATGTCTTAATTGATTTATATATAATGCAATCAAATACTCAAATATATTTAAATAGATGCCTTCTTTATTATGAAAACTTTATAAGATAAACCTTATATAAGAGTATCTAATATGTAATAAAATAATATATAATGTAAGTAAATACATAATAAATTCATATGATGATATTAAATGACATGAAAATATTTGACATTCTATATTTAATTGAAGAAAATTAATTGTAGTGAGGGTACCGAATAAGAAAACTTCCATAACTATATATAAATTGCAAAGAAAATAAGTAATACCATTTTAAACAGTATTTATTTAAACATACAGAACAAAAAAAGGCATTCATTTGTTTGTTATATTTAATACATATATTCCACTTGTGTGTGAAATTCCGTTGTGAATATTCTATATTAGCTGGAGGGAAATGGATTCAATTGAATTACTTGAATTGTTTTATTTGAATTGAATTATTGAGTTTATTAAAAATTTAAATTTCTTTTAATAAACTCTATATATTATTTCAATGAAGGCATTTCATTTATCAATGTTTTCAATATAGAGAAATCGAGGCAGATATCTTTCTTAAAGTTTCAAAAGGGATAGAAATAGAAAGTCTAGAAGAAGAAAGAGATTAATCAAATTTTGAAAAGTACTATACGTATTGCAAGCTAACCCAGAGTCATGGAATATTAAATTCACGAGTCTTGTGAAATTAGGGTTTAAAGCAAATGAATTAGAGTCATGCATCCTAATTCAGAATGATATGAAGATTATAGGAAACGAGAAAATCAAACTCGATAGAGATAAAAAAAATTTAAGTAAATATTAATATCTATATAAATTATATTATATTATATTAATATTATATTAGGAGTGTGAATAAGTCTTTCCCGTTTTTTGTAAGAGATGGCGCCACCAATACTGTGCGAGTATTCAATGGTTACATATGTCATAATCAAAGCTTATTCATATGTCAACAATTCCATACTAACACATTAGTTAAAATTTTTTCGCATCATAAATTTTTGATATCGTGAAAATGTCGAAATTTGAGCCGAGTCGACCTCATTTGCGGGAAGTTTCACTTTATTGGTTCAATTTGAAGAAATCTGCTGCCGAGACGCATCGATTGCTTCAGGAGGCTTATGGAGAAGGTTGTGTCGATGATTCAAGTGTTCATGGATGGTTTCGACGCTTCAAAAGCGGTGATTTCGACGTGGAAGACAAGGAGCGTTCCGGGCGGCCGCAAATCTTTGAAGATCGAGAATTGGCGACTTTGCTTGATGAAGATTCTTGTCAAACGCAAGAAGAACTTGCTGAAGCATTGGGAGTTGACCGAACAACCATTTCCAAGCGTTTGAAAGCCATGGGAATGATCCAAAAGCAAGGAAATTGGATGCCGTTCGAACTGAAGCTGAGAGACGTCGAACGGCGTTTTTTCACTTGCGAACAGCTGCTTCAGCGACATAAAAGAAAGGATTTTCTGCATCGTATCGTGACTGGCGATGAAAAGTGGATACGTTACGATAATCCGAAGCGAAGAAAATCATGGGGACTACCCGGCCATGCATCATCATCGACGGCCAAGCCAAATATTCATGGCGCCAAGCTCATGCTCTGTATATGGTGGGACCAGCTAGGTGTGGTTTACTATGAGCTTCTGAAACCGAATGAAAGGATCACAGGCGAGGTCTATCGACGACAATTGATGCGTTTGAGCCGCGCACTGCGAGAAAAACGGCCACAATACTCCGACAGGCACGATAAAGTTATTTTGCAACATGACAATGCTCGCCCACATGTTGCACCGCCGGTGAAAACATACTTAGAAACGCTCAAATGGGAAGTCCTACCCCACCCGCCGTATAGTCCAGACGTTTCTCCGTCTGATTACCATCTCTTCAGATCGATGACGCATGGCCTGGCTGACCAGCACTTCCATTCCTACGAGGAAGCCAAAAAATGGGTGGATGACTGGATAGAGGCCAAACCGGTCGAATTTTTTCGCAACGGGATTCGTATGTTGCCAGAAAGATGGGAAAAAGTTGTAGCTAGCGATGGCCAATACTTTCAATAATTCATTTGTAACCATTTTTTCACAATAAAGGCTCAAAATTTGAAAAAAAACGGGAAAGACTTATTCACATACCTGATATATAAATCATGATTTATATAGGTGTAGATATATATATATATATATATATATATATATATATATATATATATATATAGTAACGTGGTAAAATATACACGTTAAAAATGTAATGCGAAATTGCCTCCGTGCGTCGAAGTCTCGAGTCTCGACCGTTCAAATAAAACTTTTATTTTAATATATTATAATGTTCAAAATTATTGCCGAGGGATCGTGAAGCCGAGCAGCAAAGGCGAAGAATTCCGAGAAAATTCATCGACTCGACGTGGCGAATGTAAACAAAATATAAACAAAACGTCGGGAACCCGACTTACGTAGAATGAAAGCAAAGCAGAGAAGATGAAGAGGTCCACGCGACGATACAGCGATCACGTATGCCGGGTACCTCCGGTGCGGTCCCGCTGCGGCTGCGACACCTATAGGTAGCTGAGGGCTGGCGTAGTAGGGGGGGCACAAGCCGCTGAAAAGTGGTTAGGTTCGCGAGAGCACGCGAGCTCGCTCTCTTTTTGCTCAACAGTCGATCCGACAAACGTTTTCCTAAAAAGAGGACCTCTCCTGCCGTGAGCTGATCATCGCATAGAAAAAGAATGAGTACGGCGACTGTCATTTTAATTATATCGGCGTTAATAGGTGACGTGTGGCGCGCGTAAGGTTGCTCGCAGGTTTCGTCGGCAGAATAGTGTTCACTGCTGCGTATTTTCGAAGGTTTATTCGAAAACTATCAAATTCATAGCACATGAACTAGGTTCGTAATGCGATCAGTTCGGAAGATTGACGCGGGACTTTGACTTCGACAGAGGGACTCCACCGCTGTAAAGATATCGGTTAATAGCGGGTTTCGCGTGTTTATCCGAAGAGTTTGAGTCGATCGTGCGGCTCTCGTCCCGTTCTTCTGAAAGAGAACGGGAATGGCTACCGATTGGTAGGCTCTCGTGAGACGACCGACTCGACCTCAGAATGCCGGAGGGCGCGGGGAGGAGTCAGCGGTGCGGCGGGTTTCGACTTCTCTAGGCTTCGGCGCGGGGTGACGTTGGGATTTCTACTTAGTAATGATTCTGAGTATTATTTATAAGTAACATTTAGTTAATAAGTAAGGATTTAGTTCCTGAACCTTATATAAGGTTTCAGTTTTATTTTAGAATGAAACTGAAACCCACTGACGCGGGCGTCATTTGGTTGGGATGACCCAAGAAAATACGACGGGTGAATCTCGCGGAAAGAGGCCAGGGACACTACCCGGGGAACTCCCTAGAATACGGGACATATTATGGCCCGATCGATCGGCGGTCTCAGACGCGTTTCTGCGGTCTCGAGAGCGAGTGTCACGGACAGCATCCGTGAATTGTTTCCATCTCTTCCTCCATTTTGATTAGCATTAAGTCGAGAATAAGTAAGATGGCCCAGGACGCGGGCGGGTTTTCAAAAGGGCAAGAGCGAACAGTAAGTGAGTCTCGAAGCCGACGACGAGGCATATAGTAGGCATTAAAGGAAGGCTACCGGATACATAGGCTACCGTATGTAACGGCTACCGAAAACATCGGCTACCAGATGTAAAGGCTTTTGAAAATTTTGGCTACCAAAGTGTTAAATCATTAAGCGCTGTCAACTCGAAGAGAACGATATTCTTTATTTACGCATCCTCGAACCCTCTTCAAAACTTCATAGCTAGTTGAGGCGATTCGAGTGAGTGCCGAACGGGACTCACAAGGAAAAGGGGTTAGACCCCGACGCGCAAGCGTCTGGCGCCAAGGGTATATAAGGTAAGGAATTCATCCCGTCGGCAGTTCGAAGCCAGGTATCGAATTTCCTGTCCGATGTTGGCCAGGCCGGAGCAGGAAATAATGCTACTAATATATATATATATATATATATATATATATATATATATATAATGATGCTCTAAATAGTTAAATAAAAACGACTTTGATCTATTTATCTACGCGAATACAAGTTTAACTTTATTCAGACTACTACCTGCTTCGTCTTCGAGTGGAGTTCCACTGACCTGAAAGAAAAATGTAATCCAAACACAAAGGGGAATTGCGGAAGGGGGGTGATGCCATCACCGGTAAAAAATGCGACCTGATGTTTGTTTATCAGCAAGAAATATGCGATGTTTTGTCTACACGCGGGATCGCCCCTTTTGATTATTTGGAGATTTTAACAGTTTGCTTAATCACGATGCCTTCAACCGAGTATCAATTAAATTACTTTCCGCAAGATGCGAATTTCATGCGGCCGTGTCACGCGGGAAAAACCGTGCCACGACACTATCCGATTGCCGTTGTCTATTTTATAACAAAAAAAACTCGTCGGACAGCGGGACACAAAGGACAACACCAAAAGTTGATTGGAAGGTGCCGTTGAGTCAATGGCGGTCTGCTGTCTTTTCTTTTTCTCTACGCATGTTCAATGTACGGTGTATGCGCGAATTACTCGATTTACAAAAGTCCAACCAAAGAGTGAATTTTTAGGAGGATTTGGGTACAAGGAGCAGGGCGAATTGCTGGATCAGGATTAGACGTGAGTAAAATCCTACCGCTTAGCTCGCCCCAGCAGGGTTTTTCTATAATGGATTAGAATTTCGATATAGTGGCTTGTAGTAAAGGATTATGCAGGTGCACAATCCTACTGCCTCTGTGAAAAAAAAAGATTAACGGTCCGTTACAAAATTTAATAATTGAACTCTGCTACAACAGATTTATGATTCTATATAAAATAAATAAACGAGATTGCTTGCGAGTAAGGATTATGCAGATGCACAATCCTGATGCCTAGTTCTATCCGTAATATTAAATGAAAGAAGAAGCATTTAGTTCCCGAACAGATTAGGATTATTATTGGGAAATAACAGGGTGGTTTTCAGGAAAGAATTATGCAGGTGCGCAATTCCTCCATGTAGCTTTCTCCGTTATTTATAGGAAGGGAAAAAAACGAGCATTAATTGAAAAAAGATATTTTAATTGTAATTTAGTTTTATTTTTTTTATTCTGACAGCACAAGGCAACTAGCCGAAGATCTTACTGTTAATCGCGTAAAACAGATAAAATATTACGAACTGAAACTAACCAAAAATCTAAAGCAAACTAGTTTTAAAATATCACGCAAATTATTCCTAAAGCCGAGAGGCAACAAAAAAAATAATCAAGAACTAAATCCAAATAATACTAAAAATATACTAAGTTCCAAAAAAAAAATCTAAGATCAAAAAAGAATTGTTGAAAAAACAAAAAATTATTAGGAGTGTGAATAAGTCTTTCCCGTTTTTTGTAAGAGATGGCGCCACCAATACTGTGCGAGTATTCAATGGTTACATATGTCATAATCAAAGCTTATTCATATGTCAACAATTCCATACTAACACATTAGTTAAAATTTTTTCGCATCATAAATTTTTGATATCGTGAAAATGTCGAAATTTGAGCCGAGTCGACCTCATTTGCGGGAAGTTTCACTTTATTGGTTCAATTTGAAGAAATCTGCTGCCGAGACGCATCGATTGCTTCAGGAGGCTTATGGAGAAGGTTGTGTCGATGATTCAAATATTCGCGGATGGTTTCGACGCTTCAAAAGCGGTGATTTCGACGTGGAAGACAAGGAGCGTTCCGGGCGGCCGCAAATCTTTGAAGATCGAGAATTGGCGACTTTGCTTGATGAAGATTCTTGTCAAACGCAAGAAGAATTTGCTGAAGCATTGGGAGTTGACCGAACAACCATTTCCAAGCGTTTGAAAGCCATGGGAATGATTCAAAAGCAAGGAAATTGGGTGCCGTACGAACTGAAGCTGAGAGACGTCGAACGGCGTTTTTTCACTTGCGAACAGCTGCTTCAGCGACATAAAAGAAAGGGTTTTCTGCATCGTATCGTGACTGGCGATGAAAAGTGGATACGTTACGATAATCCGAAGCGAAGAAAATCATGGGGACTACCCGGCCATGCATCATCATCGACGGCCAAGCCAAATATTCATGGCGCCAAGCTCATGCTCTGTATACGGTGGGACCAGCTAGGTGTGGTTTACTATGAGCTTCTGAAACCGAATGAAAGGATCACAGGCGAGGTCTATCGACGACAATTGATGCGTTTGAGCCGCGCACTGCGAGAAAAACGGCCACAATACTCCGACAGGCACGACAAAGTTATTTTGCAACATGACAATGCTCGCCCACATGTTGCACCGCCGGTGAAAACATACTTAGAAACGCTCAAATGGGAAGTCCTACCCCACCCGCCGTATAGTCCAGACGTTGCTCCGTCTGATTACCATCTCTTCAGATCAATGACGCATGGCCTGGCTGACCAGCACTTCCATTCCTACGAGGAAGCCAAAAAATGGGTGAATGACTGGATAGAGGCCAAACCGGTCGAATTTTTTCGCAACGGGATTCGTATGTTGCCAGAAAGATGGGAAAAAGTTGTAGCTAGCGATGGCCAATACTTTCAATAATTCATTTGTAACCATTTTTTCACAATAAAGGCTCAAAATTTGAAAAAAACGGGAAAGACTTATTCACATACCTGATACAAGTACTAAAACGTTGAAAAGATTAAAGTCAATTAAAGTCCGAAAAATCAAAAAATCAAAAAAAGTTCGAAAAAAATCGAAAAAATTATAAATTCGAGCAATAAAAAAATTTTGTAAGTCTGAACTGAATTCAATCCTTATCCAGAGGTGCGAACGATTAAAAATCCAAATCGGCAGTGAAGTCTCTAGGGCACTCGTATATATACTAGATCTTAACCCTATTTTATGATAATTTCTGAGTTAGAATCAAGTTTGTAGATAAATCCTTCATTCGTAATGTTACAACGTATTTAATCTATACAGTGAATAGCTCTCGAATTATAATGTTTTAATTGTGAATAATGTCACTTCAAATCGGCGACATGATGCTTACCAGAATCTATTCCCGTAGAATCGGTCAAAAGATAAACATGCGTGTCGAGTTTTGCTGTGATGGTAAAAGGACCGTCGAATTTCCGGGCAAGATTGGCACTGATGCCTTGTATGCCAGATAAAAGTATGCGATTACGTCACCATGCGAGAACGTCAATCGTGTAGTGTACGTTGCAACGTCTCGCATTATAACAGCAAGCATGCTTTGCCTACGAGGTATGGCTATTAAATACCGGGACTGATATTGTAAAAAATTTTATTTTCATTTTATACATAATTACTTATTATCATCTTCAATATACACCTCTTCTCTATTCCTGCAACGCTCCATGCGAATTTTCCATTGTTGAAAACAATGCTGAAAGTCATCTTCTGTCAACTCGTTCAGGACTCTTGCCGCTTTTTCTTGAACAGCTTCTACGGATTCAAATGTTGTACCTTTCAATGCAGATTTCACCTTAGGGAAAAGATAAAAGTCACATGGTACTAGGTCTGGCGAGTAAGGTGGATGGTCTAACACTGAGATGCTGTACTTGGTCAGGAACCGCTTAAAAGATAACGCGGAATCAACTGGCGCATTGTCTTGGTGAAAAATCCATGATTTATCCTTCCACATTTCGGGTCGTTTTTTTCTTACTCTTTCACGTACTTTATTAAGTACCTCAAGATAGTAATGTTGATTAATTGTTTGACCTTCAGGAACCCAGTGAATGTACACAACCCCATGAATATCGAAAAAAAATCACTGCTTTAAATTTTGACTTGCTCATTCTTGCTTTTTTGGCTCTCGGTGAAGTTGGGGTCTTCCAATGTATGGATTGGCACGTCGTTTCCAAATCATAAGTAAAAAACCACTATTCATCACATGTTATTACTCTTTCCGTTAAATATGGGTCATTATCATAGGCATTCAAAGTGTGAGTACAAATATTTTTGCGAGTTGCTTGTTGTTCAATCGTAAGAATTTTTGGTACCATTTTTGCACACACTTTTCGCATGTTCAAATTGTCACGTAAAATTTGCCGTACACATTCTTTATCAATGCTTACAGATTCAGCAACTGCACGAATATATATCGACGGTCAGACCGAATCAAATTAAAAACTTTTTCGACATTGTCATCCGTTTTTGATGTTGAAGGACGACCTGGCCGCGAATCATCTTCAACGTTTTGTTGACCATCTTGAAAACACTTAAACCATTCAAAAATACGAGTCCGCGATAAACATTCACTGCCATACACTTCTTTTAGTGAATTATAGGTTTCGATAGGCACGACTAATTACCGTGCATCCTGGTCATCTACTAGATCTTCCATGGCAGGATCGGCACGATAGTAATATATATAATCGTTGCCCTACCATTTCCCACCATGGGTGATTGGTTGGGTCGCTCACTAGTTTCTTACGAAGGTACAAATAGCAAGGATTTCGCACATCGGCAAAGCCGAGCAGCTTCACAGTTCGGCTCGCCCTCGTACAAGCGAGACAGGACGTCTAGTGTGCAATTCAAGGTACCCTTTCGATAAATGAGTTCATAGTCATATTCTCGTAATTCCAAGGCCCAACGGACGAGTCTGCCTGTAGGGTTGCGCAATGAGTGCATCCAACGAATGCTACTGTGATCCGATATCACGTAATAGTGGCAGCTCTTGATGTGGCGCACAGATTTGTTCAAAGGCTTGCTGCTGCTCTTAACCCCTTAACCCAAGGATACTTGATGTTGTTCTTTGTCAGTTGGGTGAGAGGTTCAGCAAATGTGGCAAAAATCTACAAAATCTTGCGGTACCTATGAAGTTAAGATTGGTACAATCTTAGCTGGATCAGGACGAAATCCATCGCTATCGATAGGGACACCGAGGAACCGTATTTCTACCGAGTCCGAATTTATTTTTCTGACTATTCATAGTTAGGCTAGCATCAGAAATCAGTATCGTCTGAGAGACCGGATGGTAACGCTGTTTAATCGATCGTTGGTCGTCGACATCGATTACATGGTAGATTACAAGGGCAGATGCAATCTGCAAGCCGATTGATCCGAGAGCTATGTGTGCAACCCCTGCATCAAGGAGTGCATGAATACGAAACTCGCCTATGTCCATCTGTATCCGCCATCGTAAATATCAATCAGGATCGACATCTGTCGTTTATAGACAAGAGGAGGCAATCATCCTTACCAGTGTCCTTTGCAGCTGTTTGCTGATTTTCAGAGATGTCATAAAGCGAAGAGACTAGTTAGTCCGCGTTTATTCGCCCCATACTTCGGCCTCTGAGGGGTTTGCGCAAAGGTTCCCTCTACAAGGAGGATTTCTCTCTGATTTAGGCAAAGTTGACGCTCTGCTCTTCGCTGGGCGTGGTGACCTCGGGCACGAAACGCAACTGCCCTTTTTTGTCACAAGGACTGCGAGCGTTGGTGCCTTTAAATCAGTAGAAGCAAGACTAGTCATCCTACAGCATTCCGCAATTCCTTGGAAGATCTCTTCGACGCTTTGCTCCTTGATGCCATTGAAATTGAAATCGAATTTTCCTTTGGTCCACGGGTTTTCCAATGTCCATGTACTGGGCCATGCTATTCTATAGCGCCGATCGCATTATCGCGAGACAACATTGGAGGCTTATTCTCCAGAATATTCATCACTTCCCAAGTACTGAAGATCGTACGTATCTTAGAAAGTGACACGATCACGTCGCGGGGGTTGGTGCTGCTGCTGCTACATGCTGGTTAAAGTTTATGTACTTTCTGTAAACTTTTATGCAGGTTTTGATTAATGCTGTTTTGCTCTGCCATACAGGTCTAAAGCTTTTCCTGCATGTTGTTTACTGTAGGACTAATTTTTTGGTTGTATGCGGGAGTATCCGCCTAAGTCTCGGTTGCTGTGCCTGGCTCATGAAGTGCGACCTGCGCCAGGTACGTATTGCCTTTCGTAAAACAAGTATTGGCCGACGTAGCTAAGCACATTTGGTCACCTGAATCGGTGATTCATGGGCCGTGCGGCGGCGTACGTATGTGGATGTTCATTTCCGCCAAAATAAAATCTATATATATATATATATATATATATATATATTTATTTATTTATTATTTATTACCTATATATATTATATCATATATCATATAGGTTACTAACTAAGTAACTAATTATTATAATTTTATTTCATTTTATTTCATCAATAAATTTACATATTTCTTTTATTAAATGAGATTTAATTAAATAATTTCCTTTTTTTATTATTTTCTAATAATAATAAAAAATTTGTTAAAAATCCCTGTACATGATATTGCCCCGTCCTTTTCTGAATTATTATCAACATATTAATATAATTTATTATTGAAATTGAATAAAATATAAAATCCAGGGTAAGAAGTCCACCAAAATTGTTCTATAGAACAATTAAAACCGTCTGGGGTTGCTTACAATTTTATCAACGGGTAATTTTACCGGGTAGTATTTGAATAAGTACATCGTTACAATATATATATATATATATATATATATATATATATATATATATATATATATATATTGTGTAGAACAATATAAAAGAAAAAATTTTCGAGGATAAATGATAACTGATGGGTAAAAATACAGTGAAAGCACGCGCTTTTGAGTGCACTTTTACTCACAGTAAGTGCTTCAATTCCAGTTTTATCCATTAGTTACCATTTATGTACTTAATCGTATCTTTGAAAAATTCTTCTTTCCTGTTGTTCTGCATTGTATAAAGGGGAGATCCAAAACTAACGGAAATCGGTCTGTCACGAGGAGAGAGGGCAGTAATAGTAATTCTGAGACCACGTATGCGTTAGGGAAACTATTGTAATGCTTAAGTCTACTTATGGAGATGGTGACGAAAACGTGATAAAATCAATGCTCTCGCATGGTCGCCCAAGGCCCAGATGTGCTGTATGTGTGGAGGAGTAGCAACGGCGAGCCTATTTCGATAACACAGCGAAAACGTCTGCACGAGGAAGCCCGTGCGGATTCTAGGTTGCAGCCCTTCTTCTTGAATTTAGATTGGATCCCTGAAGATCCCTGAGATTGACATTAGAAGGAGGACATGTTCTTTGCGGCCCTTACTGAAATTTGGCAGACATCAATTCAATTCTATTTTAAATCACGAGGCACTCGGTTCTTTGCAGTTCTCTATATATTCCTAGTTATCTCCGAACTGTCCCAGGTTCTCAAAGAGTGATTGATTCTGCGTGTGTGTTTAGTTATGCCTGCGTTTTATTATCGAGTGTGATTGTGAGGCTTCCGTGAAGGTCCTCACTTGTCCTAAGGTATAACTACCAGGGAATAGTGATAGGATTTTCTTCTGTGTTATTAGAGGACTTATGTTCCTCTGAAGTGTTATTACCCTTTTGTTGCTCTTTGCTCGGCAACATCGGTGCATCGCAGGTATTTGTCTGAGACATCGGAGCTGCGATACGCCCAGGATTTTGCAGCACCATCCCTTATGTTGGTGTGTGCGTCATTGAAAGCGAGCGTCACCAATGTATACTTAGCCAGCCGTTCTGGAAGCTACTAAAAACGATCCGATTTCATTGTATCTGAGTAATTCGCATCATATTTAGTACATATTTAGACAATAAGTTATCTCGAGAAGTAAATTAACTGTTTTTGTATGGATTTTCTACGTACAAACTAGTGTTATTCATAACTTATTTTATTGTTTATGTTCATCGTATTTATTATATATTATTTTTATTATCGTGTCGTTTATAATTTATTTATTGTAAAATTAATTATTATAGCATTCAAATGGCTTCCCCCCTATGATTGGAGTTTTTATGCTAGATAAATTCTATAGTTTTCATTATTTTTATCTTTATTGCACGTCCATATAATATACTTTCGAACTTGTAATTACTTTATTCAATTCATTAAATATAAGACCAATTTCATTTATTGTTTTTTTCTTTCATATTAAAATAAACATGGTACCCTGGGTAAGAAACGTGTAATGATACGTAAATATACAGGATTTATATAAATATACGATAGCATATTGATATATATTAATTATATAATTATTAGTTTATTCACGAATTCAAGTTTTATATTATACAATATTTTAACATAATTTCATTTACAATTAATATAGTTTATTTAAGTTTATATATTGTATGAATTTATACATGATAATGCGTATCAGTGACTATCATTTCGGACTCATGTTGATTTGCATTTGGGTATAGTACTATGCACGTTTTCTATCGTATTATAAATGTCGACTAAAACAACTTAAAGCTGCCATCAGATACAAGGATTCCACAGATGCGATTGTACCTCATTCATTGTTAAGCGCAGAAACCACACCTTTTTTATCGCTACCGTTCGTCACTTTTCGTCGATTTTGCTTCCTTATCTTTATATGATATGAAAGTTGCATGGCAACGCGAAGAAGTGCGAGCGTATACTGTAAACATGAGTAGACCGTGCTATACACCAATCCATAAAATTATAATTTCAATTCTGCACTACTGCTTAATACCATGACATATAGCTCACATTACTAATTACTTTAACAAATTAATTCCTTCTTCTTTAAATTCTTTGTACTTTTCGCTGGATCTTTGTAATTAAAGTTTAACTCCAAAGCTTAGACGTTGGTGTTGGACATCCGAAGACAAAAGGGGCTCAGAGATGTGTTAAATAATGTCACATCGCATTATGGGTAGTGGCGGTTTCAGAGTGAGTCGGAGCACCCTTTTTTGTCATTTTTCGAGCACATTGCGGTAGATTACTTCATTTACGGTTTGTCCAGGTGATACAAACTCTTTGTGAACTACCCCTTTGCTGTCGAAGAAGCAAATGAACATGATTTTCACTTTGAAATTGCTCATACTCGCCTTCTTTGGCCGTGGCGCTTCAGGGCATAGTCACTGTTGGCTTTGCACTTTAGTTTCGAGGTCATATTGAAAGAACCAACATTCATCACCAGTAATAATTGGATCGAAAAGAGTAGGAACACTTTCAATCTGCTCGAGACAATCTTGAACTATTATATTTTCGCACTTGAACTGGCCTTCCGTTCTGCACCTCGTTTTTGACGCTCTCACGGCCTTTTTTAACATCGGCATGCCAACGACGCACCTGACTATAACTCAGGGCATCACTGCCATACACTTTAAGCATTTTTTTATAAGTTTCTGTCCCGGTTTCGCCGAGTTTCGCCCAAAATTTTATCGCGTACCGTTGCTCTAAATTTCTCTGTTTTATTTTCATGACATGCACTACTCGCGCATTGTTACTAAATACTAAACAGCTGGTCGTACAAGGCTCGTCAAAGTCCCAATCGAGAGAGTAGGGATCTACTATTATGATAGAGGAGTTACAGATTTGCAATGTTACTATAGACCGAGAAATGCAATCGGACGCATTACTTAATTGTCTGATCTCGTATGTCAGACTTTTAAACTCCAGTAACATCAATCTTTGTTACTGTTCAAAGTATAAAATCTAGTACGAAGAACAGCTTAAAATATCATCGCCAGCTTTTTCAGGAAATTCCATATCTCCATGCCCTTCTGTTTAAATTTTACTCGAAACCGATTGATATCTGACAGCGAATTCAACCAAGCTTAAACTTTCTAGATCTTCGAGTCTTTCGTTGTAACGATCAATAAGATTAGTAAATGCAGATACTTCATCATCGTCTCATAGCACAAACTATGCTACAGTAATTACTGGAGGGCGTGGAAGTATCATATTGAGATAGCAATTAGGATTAGAAATGATATTTAAACTCTTAATAATAAATAGATACAATAAAACTAAAGCTAAAAGTATAAATGAATAGAGATTACAGCTAAATATTTATGTCTAATAGATTTGATATGTGCAAATGCAAAAAGCGATCACAGCGTAGTGCTTTTAAAAGAAAACTTACAGGGTGTACCTTAAAAAATACTTTTCTCTGCAATAGATTAACGCGAGTTTAGTGAAGTTAGTGAAAATGAGAAGGCTGAGCTCTGGTTTAGATTGTAAATACATTATTCACATTGCCGAAAGAGTATTCCAAAGACTAGGAAAATCGCCAGTTGAAACGTAAATTTCTAAATAAAATTTCTATGAAAAAGTTTTTTGGAATTCGCAAAACGTTGTTTTGCAAATCGAACTGTGTTAGTGTTAAAGTAAAACCATGAGCGTAGCCACCTACCATAAAAAAAACAAAGGTTGCTCAGTTATGGTTTGTTACACATAAACATTCCCGGCCGCATCTAGCTTTCGCTTTATTGGACGGTTGTACTCCAAAACTTTCCATTTTTTTTAACTTTTCTTTTAGTTGCAGAGCTGTACATCATTGCGACTTTCGTGGAAGCAACCTATCATACTACTCCCAGCTCCCAAGCAATCATGCTATATAAGTGAGCAGCGACAGGCGCATACTGTCTGTAATCAGTGCACTCTATTCATGCACCACTTACTGAATTCTGAGATAAACCTAACTGCAAATTGTCAGTTGTTTAAATACAGTGTATATATATATATTATCTAAAAGTGTCAAAGAAAAAGCATTTTAAAAAAGGACTATTTATTATTTTAAAAAACTTAAATTTTCTAAATATTGTACTTTAATTTAATTCAGATAATTTATATTAATATGATAAAATAATTATAAATCATTGAATTTAATAAACTATACTAAAAAATATTAAATAATTCATACAAAGTATAAAAATCACTAATAGGCTTAATAATTAAAGAATATTTTAAAGAATTATTTTTAATAAAAATAAGCAAAGTTTTCCTTAACATTTTACAATTATTTGGATTTTCAGACTTTGGACATCCTGTATATATATTAAGATGGGAACATAGTTGCCGACCTTCATGTTTAAATGGCGACATAAGTAGTACAAAAAGTCAGATTTAACGGATATAGCACTTACTAGCATCCCCCGTCTCGGCTTCGCCCGAGATAATAATTTAACCGATTTCATAAACAATTCAATAATATCTAAGTAAAAAGTACTCTATATATAAAAATCGCATTCTATCATCTGAACACGAAACTCCCCGTAGAAGTTGTCCCGACGTACCTAAACATCGTATCCGACCAACTAAACACGATAGTCTCGATAGAAGTCGGCCCGAGAAAGCTAGCATCGCTTCCTAACGTCTAAACACAAAATTCCCCGTAGAAATCGCCCAGAGACATGTGGACATCGCATTCTATCATTCGAACACACAATTGCGTATAGAAATCGTCTTGAAGCAACGGAATATCGTAATCAACCGCCCGTACACGTCAATACAATATTACTCAGTAGAAATTTGATTTAAAACATGTATATATAACATGTACAATATAATATATATAAAATATGTATATATCTTTTATATTTCCGTTTTTTCAATTAAATACCGTGAATATTTTAGTAGTGGTGCTAATTGAAATTCAAGCAAAATTTTGGTATGCGAATAGAATATTTTCTAAGTAGACGATGGGCCTTTTTACGCAGAAGTGACCGTATATTTTATTTATATATATATAGTATCGTAGTATCGAGATTGTTGGTATAAGAACCCTATTTTACAATCATTTCTTTTGTTCAAACTAAAAAAAAACAGTCTCTTGTCACAATTATGAATTTAATAGAATGTATAAAAATAAAAATATAATTTGTAGTCACAAACTATATTCAGTATGGTTTGGCATACAGAACCATTTTATAAGAGAAGGAGAAAGGAAGACAAAGAGAGAGAGAGAGAGAGAGAGAGAGAGAGAGAGAGAGAGAGAGAGAGAGAGATTTTCCCACGTAAGAGAAAATAAAATTTACAAAATTCAAAAGATATCCATAAGGTGTGAAAGTAGTGTCAGATTAACCTGAAGAACAAAAAAGGTAATACCGACTAACGTCACACCTTCAGGATATAAATCCCAAAGTTGGATATGAACATTCGTCTGAGCTGGCCTGGTATTAATACTTTAAGCGGACTATTTTGAGTTGATGTTCGTGATTTAAGACGCCACCTATTCGCCGCTGGTGAAACTGACCATTAAAACTGTTAACTTAGTTTATTGTTAAAAGTCAAATGATTTTCAATAAAAAATGTAGCCTATGTCCATCCCAAGATAATATAGAACCTTTATGTCAAATTTCAGAACAATCGGTTTAGTAGTTTTTTCGGTTATCGCGTACAAACAAAAACACGCTTTGTTTTTATAAATTATTATGATTATGATATGATATGATTATGATATGATATGAAGTATGATAAAAGAATTTCAAAAAGTTATTCACATAATCCACTCACCCGTCCCGATACGATCCTCCATTTTCATAAGAACCCTACAATTATCTAAATATTAAAACTGCAAGAAGAAGATAAGAAACGGAACGTCACAATTTTAAGAAATCGGTTAAATTATTATCTCGGGTAAAGCCGAGACGGGGGATGCTAGTAATATTATATAGTTACGCAGATGTTTTCATAAGTTATACCAATATTTTAATAATTGAAATTGTTGAAACTCTTTTGTTGTCTTTTTTTCTTATACAAAAAATAATATAATCAATATATTTAATTATTTAGATAAACTTCATATCGTAGTATTTATCAGATCGTAATAAGTAAGAAATTATTCATGAACCTGATTCATAATCACTTTTATTTAAAATTTAAAAGTAGACCAATGATTCTAAGTGTATTAATAAATAATTTTTTTTCATTTTTTCACGAAAATCTTAATTGATGAGGGGGGAAACTCTTACTATGGTAATATAATTTTACTTGAAGAAATATTTGAACGTAATTTGGTAGCTCTGAATACACTTCTATCTTATTAAAATTCGTCAAATTTCATTCGTCAAATTTGTCAAATTTCAGAACAATCGGTTCAGTGGTTTTTTCGGTTATCGTGTACAAACAAAAACACGCTTTGTCGTTATAAATTAGTATGATATGATATGATATGATATGTTATGATATGATATGATATGATATGAAGTATGATATGGTATGATATGATATAAAGTATGATATGATATCATATGATTTTTTAGTTTTGGCATTTATCAATAAAATTCAGTTAACAGGCGCCATCATTGTTGTCAACATTGTAATTGTTTGGTCAGTGAAAAATGAATCGTGATTAATCGATTTTCGACATGTCCTTTTGCACTATTTTGATTTGAAAAAAAAGTGTAATAGAAACTTTCTTCAAGAATATTATATAAATGTTATAAAATAAAAAATTTCTTCAAGAATGTTATGGCGAATAATCTCCATCGTTTATAATATGTAAACAGTGGTTGTAGCGGTTTAGAAGTGGAGATACTTGTGTTGATGATAAAGAACCTTCTTGACAACCGAAAAATTTTAAAGATAGTAAATTGTAAGCAATTTTGCACGAAAACTCAGCTCACATGCAGAAGGAACTCGCTAATAGGTTAGGAGTCTAAGACAGAGCAGTTGACTAACGTTTACATGCAATGGGAAAGATTTATAAATAAGAAAAATGGATGCCACACGATTTGACTGAAAGTGCCATAGTGTATCGATATAACATCGTACATTGTTATGATACAACATCGCATAGTGTTATTTACCAGACAAAAAAAGAAAAGTTTTTTGTTGCGTATTATGACTGCTGATGAAAAGTGAATCTATTATGACAATCCTAAATACACAAAGTCATGGGTGGACCCAAGTCAACCGTCCACATCGACACTACAACGGAACATTCAAGGCCAAAAGGTATTGCTGTGCATTTGGTGAGACCAAAAGTGAGAGTATTTGTGGATGATGGGATCACCTCGAGACTGCCATCGTTCTTTCGTCATGGAATCGACATATTGCCAAAAAGATGGGAAAAAGTAGTAGAAAATGACCGAAAATATTTTGATTAAGCTATCGTGTATCCATTTTCTATCATAACTGTACTTTTTGCGTTAAAAAAGGTCGGGAACTAAGTTCGCATCGTAATATACAATATGATCAAATTTGACCTGGACTGATGTACTTAAACTCCGCGCCTAAACTGAATCGGTAAAATTTTTTTTCTATATTGGTACAATCTTTTTTAATATCCGTGTGAAATAAGAGAGCACCGTATCTCTATTAGTGTCTATTTACTAGCTGTTTGTTTATAACGCAAAAAGTTTGTCTGGCAATATTGAGTATGGACTCACGGTGCATTCCCCGAAGCGGATTTTTGAGTTTCAGAAAGAGGAAAAAGTCACAGAGAGGCAAATGTGGCAAATACGGTGGCTTTCATTTCGTGTTTGGCCAAAAAATCAGACACAATCATGCTGAGTGTGCCGGCGCCTTATCGTAGTGAAAAAATCATGAATTGTCCGCCCACAAATCCGGTCGTTTACGAAGAATTACTTCACGTAAATGCCTCAAAACAGCCAAATAGTATACCTTAGTGACCGTTTCACCATCTGGAACGAATGGTGAACCACCCGAAGGTAATCGAAAAAAACGATGAGCATCACCTTGATTTTCGGTAGATGGGCGACTTGCATGAGGCAAGTTTTCGGCGACTTCACGACCTTCACCGAAGGCTTGTGCCACTCAAATACTTATGTTCGCGATAAATTCAACTCCCAAAAACACTTCTGCAACATTTTCAACGATTCAGTAGTCGTAATTCCATTGGAAACACAAAATTTCAAGCAAACTCGTTGATTAACTTTTTTTTCAAGCTTAATATCGCCAGTTTTCAAGCTTAATATCACATTTTGCGTCGTAAACAAACAGCTGATAAACCAACATTAATATAGATATGGCGTTCAAATTTCACACGGACATCAAGAATGTTTGTACCAATATAGGAAAAAAAATTTTACTGATTCATGTACGCACGAAGTTTAAATGCACTATTCCGGGTCAAATTTGATCATATGGTATTTTATATATATACATATATATATATTCCTGCAATTATATCTTCCGGCTAGATCTTAAACTTCTACAGATTACTAGCAACCCCCTTTTCGGCTTTGCTCGAGATAGTAATTTAGCCAATTTTTTAAACAGTTTAATAATATCTATGTAAAAAGTACTCTATGTATAAATCTATATTACTATAGATAATTTACTTACCGTCGCTTCCCTATAAAAAGCTGCTTCAAAGCAGCATTTGCTTTGAAAAGATGATATTTCATAGAAATGTTCTCGATACACCTGAATATTGTATTTTATCGCCCAACACGAAATTCAATATTTCCTCGTAGAAGCGTATATGTATTTATGTATGTATGTATGTACGTATGTATATTTCATATATTTTCGTATTTTAAATTAAATAATATAAATAGTTCATTACTGGTACCAATTAAAATTGAAGAAAAAAAATGGTTTACGAAAAAGTACATTTTTTGAAGTGGACGCACAGATATCGACTTTGTGACGATCAGACTATATTCCCGATACTGTCTAATACGATAAAAAATATTAATTCGAAATAATTAAGGTTTCAAAATTAAAATAATCGGGCAATGCTCCCGATTACCGGTCAAATGCGCAATTTTCAAAACAATATGACTGCGCGTATTAAATATACCTGCCTCGCGAACATAGGTCAAGGGAGAGCAGAGGGGAACTCATGTGCGTCACGAGAGAGAGTTGCAGCCGCGCGGCAGCCAGCGTAGAGATGTCCCGCGCTCCTCACGCCAGCGAACTCGGGAGGCAGTAAAGACATTCGTCGCTGCATTTCAAACACCCAATTTTGATTGAATAATATGAAATTCTCATTTTTGACACTTTTATATTTTTAGTATACAGCACGTTAATCAAAGAATACGTGAAAGTAAATATTATAATGGATAGACGAATCATTAAGTGTGTGGGAAAATCCTAAAGGACATATAGATGTGATTAATTATTATTAATATAATCGTAATTGCTATGCGCAATTATAATATTTAGTTATTATTACTATTATTAAATATTCAGAGTCAGAAAGAATTCAATACTAAAGTAATTATTATTTCATTCTTATTATAACTTGTTATAATAACCGTTATTGTTTATTTTTATAATTACTGTTATTTTAATTATTACTATTTTTTAATAATAATTATTATTATCCTTAATTTGCATTAAATAAGTTAATTTGTAATAATTATCATCAAAAGTATTATAATACCTAAATATTATTTAAATACGAGCGAAATAATTGAAGAAAAACAGCGCCAGAATTATTATAATATAATTTATACTATAGAACAGGAGATCGCCAAAGACGTAAATTTCAACTTAATTATTATTATTATTATTCAAATAAATAAATACCCGAGAGGACTAAATTACGCTGAAATGATTATAAGAAGACGAGCATCCTCAAGGGAAAATCTGCAAATTAGCATTATAATTAGTATAATTATAATGCGATTATTATTATTTTATTATTGAAAAAGGATTATTATTCTTTTTCGGCAGCTCAATATGAAATTAGTCGAATGGCGGCGTAAAAAGCCCATCAACTAATTTTTCGTGCATAAAAGGGCGAGGTTTCCGCCCCAAAAGCAGTGCTCTTGGCGATACGGCTGAAAGAAGCCCCCTAGAGCTATCCGTACTCCAGAGCTCTACTAATCCTGCCCTTCCGAAAATCCTGAACAGTAGAGTCGTAATCCTGGTTGCGTGGCACTCCATTAAACAACAACGGCTTCACTAAAACTCCTCTCTTTTTCCTGGTGCGACTTGATCCTGGTTGCACGGCGCTTCGTTAAAGACCAGCGGCCTCACCAAAAATCCCTTCTGCGCCTTAGTAAGGCTTGATCCTGGTTGCGTGGCGCTCCATTAAAGACCAACGGCTTTACTATTCCTTAAGGAAACTTGATCTTGGTTGCACGATGCTCCGTTAAAGCCCAGCGGTCTCACTCATAGCTCCGAATAATGTTGTGATCCTGGGTGCACGAGCTCTGTCGTGCTTTAGTGCTTGCGAAAAGAACCTGATGGGAATTGAGCATCCAGGGACTGAGGCGGATTGAGCCAGAGCCACGATGTACCAAGCACTCAGCAACGATAAGATAACTCGCTATAGACCAGCAGGCTACGTTCGTCCCCCATACTCCCCCAAGCCCCAGTAAAAGTTTATATAAATATATAGTGCGTGAGATTAGTATATTAAGTGCGTATAAATTTAACGTGTGAATATCGTATAAAATACGCAGCATTCGAAAATTAGTGTAATAAGGTATAGTATAGGGTTTAATTTAAAATTTTATCTGGTATGTTACAGATCGAAGGGCCCGAAGCCAGAAAACTTTTCTTTATTTTTACTTTCGTAATATTTTCTTTTGTATAGTTTTATTATAATATATTTTTGTTATTTTTTATATAAACATAATTGAAAAAAACGTGATTTTTCCCGATCTTGTCTAAACTTTCATTTCCTTTCAAATTGATTCTGGCGATACCGCGTAAGCTATTCCGAGGGGAAAAGGTAAATATTATAACTTTTATACGGAAGCGACGATATATACCTATATAGTTTCGAGATTGTTGGTAAAGCAATTTTTTATTTTGCCATTGTTTTTTTTATTCAATTAACAAATCACATAACCTGTGTTCACTCCGAAGATAATATAGAATATATATTTCGAAGTGCAGAGCAATCGATTTAGTAGTTTTTTTATTTAATATGTAAAAACAAAAACATAATGTATCATCGTAACTTAGTATTAGTATTATTAGGCATACAACTACTTTACAAGAGAAGACAGAGAAAAAGAGAGATTTGTACATAAGAAAAAATTAAATTTTCAAAAAATATCCGTACTAATGGAAGTATTAAGTTAGCCTGAAGAACATACAGGATAATAACGATTAAAATCACATCTTCTTTAGGATACTAATCTCAAAGTTGAACATGACCATTCAAATTAGCTGGCCAGGTGTTAATAGTTTAAGCAGATTACTTTCAGTTGATGTTCAACATAATTCAAGATGCCACCTACTGATCACTGGTTGAACTAACTATGTAGAATCTTAACGGCACACGCGTACAGTACTATTTTTTACTACGCGCACGATATGTGGAGTCGACGCCGAACTCGGTTTATTATCTCGATCAATTAATAATTCACCGTTGATAATGTATGGGTTCAGAATTTATTGATAAAAGTAAAATGATTTTCAATTTAGAGCCTATGTCCTTCCAAATATAATATAGAATATATATTTCAAATTTCAGAGCAATCGATTGAGTAGTCTTTTTATTTATTGTTTACAAGCAAAACCATACATTGTCTTTTTAGTTACTATAATTTGTTATCTAAATTATAGTGAAGTTTTAGCTTACTTATAATGTACTAAATTATAATATTTATAAATTTATAATAATTGTTATTATAATAACTTTGACTATCTCCAAAAATAGTTACATATATTAAGTGTGCAACTTTAGTTTTGCTGATTTTTTAAAAATTTGGGGCTCTATTTTTCAGAAGTGACTACCTGTTTATGATTCTAAATACTATCCGTCACTAGTCACTAAGAATTTTGAAGAGAATTTTCTTTTCCGTCGCTAAGTCGGTCCTTGACATCAAAATCACCACTCTGATAGCGTTGATAGCACTCACTACACATTATTTCACTAAAAACAGTCTTGCCGTAAACACTTGAGAGCATTCTATAAGCCTCAACCGCAGTTTTCTTCAATGGAAATCTGAAAATCAATATTTCCCACTGATGACGAGAATTTCGCTCGAAAACTGTCATTTTCGATCAAGAATACACTTCTGATACAAATATAAGTTCACTAGTGTGGTGCTGTAGTTATATTCACACGTGTCCAATGGAATTTTTGACCTCCCTATGTCAACCGGCGGAAGCAAAGTTGCACACCTAATAATTTATATATTTTTTATATATACAAATGGTATTTGTCATTGAACACCTATAACGGAAAGTCATATATATTCTGTAATTTTTCATTCAATATGATATGTAAATAAATACCAAAAAATGTACATAAATTATTATTTAATTATGATTAGAACCGGCGATCCAATGGAAACGGAGATGGATAGTATTTTAATTTTAACTCGTGATAGTTATTATATTGCTGATTATGATGAACAAATTGATAAAGTAACAAATTACCAAAGAGTATTACTTGAAAATATTATTTTTATCGAATGTGGTTATCCAGAAAGTACGGTGTCATTATTCAAGAATAAAAATCATTATTGCATTAGGATAAATTACAAAGTAGGCAGTGATTGTGGCTTTTTCCATATGTTTCGCAGTACAAATTTACGGTTCTTTAACAATATGGCAATTATTATAAAAACGGAAGAAGAAACTATTGGTAAGAACTTTTCAGTAACATTTCTCTAAGCAAAAACTTTTATGTATAACAATATATTATTTTTTATTTCTAACAGAATCTTTAAAGGCGATAGCCGAAGCTATTTTGGTATCAATGGAAATTGCAGGTTTACCAAAAGTGCCAATAGTAATGAATATTACTCTTGATAAAAGAAAGAGTAAAATGATTAATGTTAAAAGTCATACTGGTCTTTTGGACATTACATCTTTTCCATCACTAACAAGAAATGTTTCTGAAACTCAGATGAATGCTCTTAAAAGTGCAGGTATGCTTCGTTTTTCTTAATTTGGAATTCATAATAAAAATTTTAATTAAATTTAATTAGTGAATGTTTTCAAAAGTTTTTTAAAGTAAAATGCATAGTCGAATAAAATGGTAAAGCAATGCTGAAGCAATCGCTCAAAAAAAATTTACTTACCAGCATATAGTTCATACATACGTCATACAGGACATTAAAATTCAATGATTTGGGCTAAAAAAGTTTTTCTAACAATTAGAGTATCCTTCAAGGAAGGATATAGGAATGCTGAATCCAAATCGTTTAATCACTTTAGAATTTTGATATATTCTCACATAAATATGTAAAAAAACTCTCTTTACTTATTATTTACCAATTTCAGGATTATATAATCCTTTAAATTTTGTTATGCCTAAAAATATAAAAATATTTCTTATCTTTCAAATTCTGTTGAATTGACTGAAATATCGTTTTTTCCCCTAAAATATCGTATTTTGACCTTTTCATAATTGTGAATATTGATTTCTTCCTATCCTGTAATTAAACTAAACACTGTTAAACCAAATGGTAATTAAGTAACCCTTTAATCTAGCCATAAGCCTGCAAACTAATTAAATCTTTTAATTAGATAATATTCAAAATTATACTTATGTAGACTCTTGAATTAAATTAATAAATTTTTTATCGGTCTTACAATCATTATAATCGAATATATTAACTAAAATAATGACAATGAGACTGTTCTTGTTTATTATCACTCCCGAAGAGTTAGTTAGTTTAGTTTAGTTCCTGAGGATGAACCGTAGTGGTTCGAAACGTCGGACACCAAAGGAGAAAATAGGGTAGAAGAGGCGGTCATAATGACTTTCACTAACATAGAATATAGCTTATTATTTGTATTATTTTTATTTTATTTTATTATTTTGATTTTTAATCTAATTTATTTTTAGTAATAAGTTTTATTTCAGATTCTTCGGTGGTGACAATAAACAACGACAGTCTGACTGTCATTATTTTAATTCATATATTATATTATAAAGACTGCAAGAATGATGAAAATATTTATTAATTTCATTATATTAGTTAGGTATAAGATTGAATTTGAAGAAAGTTACGTATAAACGAATGACAACAAAAAGATGTTTTTATAACATATAAGCAATAGGATTTATGGTCTATGTTATATGTAACATTAGTGCATAAAGACAAAGAATGATATTATCTTTTTGTTGTCATTCGTTTATACGTAACTTTCTTCAAATTCAATCTTATACCTAACTTATGTAAGGAAATTAATAACTATTTTTATCATTCTTACAGTCTAAGTATCTAAAATTTGCTAAATAAAATCTCATAAGATAATTACTTTGTAATTACTAAATTAAGGTAATAGTGTTGTTTTCGTGATGTTCAAAAATTCTGCCTATATAATACTTTATACCTGATTTTAATAGTAATTTTTTCTTTCAAGTAAAAAAATGCCATAACAACGACCAAAACACTCGATCTCAGTAACTAACATTACGCGACGTCACAACCATAAACTCTCCGCTACTACCATACGAGAGTGGATTGATAAGTTTCCGGCCTGACCAAGAAAAACAACGTTTTTAGAAATTTTTTTTTATTTCTTAATATAATCTCCTCCAAAGCTGATACATTTCTCATAGCGGTGTTCTAGTATAGTAATGCCATCTCTATAGACTGATTCGTCAAGCTCCTCAAAATAGCCATTTACAGCTTCGATTACTTCTTCATTGTCCGCAAATCTCTTATCGCCAACCATTTTTTTAGGTTAGGAAACAGATAATAGTCACTCGGGGCTAGGTGTGGAGAGTAGGGAGGGTGCGGCACAAATTCAAACTTCAGATCGTTGATTTTAGCCATCGCAACGATGACGTGTGCGCTGGTACGTTATCGTGATGAAACAAGATTTTTTTTTTCAATAAGTCTGCGTAGTATTAACCAGTGATAGTGGTATAATGCAGTATATAATAATGTAATATAATATAATAATGTATACCAGTGATAGGTATAATGATTACCTTTTCAAGGTAATCATGTATATTATACCACTTGCATCCCAAAAAACAGTAGCCATAACCTTGTTCGCCGAAAAAATTATTTTTGCCTTCTTTGGAGATGGTTCCCTGGTTCAATCCACTATTTAGACTGTTGTTTGGTTTCAGTAGTGTAGTGGTGGACCCAAGTTTCGTCAACGGTTACGAATCGACGCAAAAATTCGCTTGGATTACGCTTATACAACGCCAAATTGGTGGTAAAAATGTTCTTTCGAATCAATTTTTGGTCGACTGTTAGCAAACTCGGCACCCATCTTGCACAAAGCTTTTCCATATACAAATGTTGGTGCAAAATATTTTGTACACGTTCATATAACATCTTACAAGTCTCAGCTATCTCACACACTTTTAATCTACGGTCTTTCAGCACTATTTGATGGATTTTTTCGATCATATCTGGAGTTGTGACCTGAATGGGGCGTCCTGAGCGAGGCTCATCAGAGGTGCTCACACGACCCTTTTGAAAATCGGAAACCCACTGCTTAACGGTTGAATCTGATGGGGAGGATGTCCTCGGTGTTGAGTCCATCTCTTCTTTAATTTCCTTCGGCGTTAACCCCCTTCAAAGAAAAGTATTTGATGACAGCACGATTTTCCAGCTTTTCCATTTTTACGAAAAACACAGAGGCGTCTTGTTCAGCGTGCTCTCAAACCTAAACTAACATGGGAGTCGGACTGAAACTATAGCTACAAGCTATCTAAGGATGATACTATAGAACGGCACCTCAAGCTAAGTCTAGTGGCGCCATGTCTTGGTCAGGCCGGAAACTTATCAATCCACGCTCGTATATAATATCATATATGCACATATGCTAGTTGTCCTGATTCCTTATAGCTTAGTAATATGGTTAATAAATATTTTTATAGGTCTAACTGTCTTTACGCAATAATATAATATATTTATTTAATGACAATCAGATTGCCGTTATTTATAGGCACCTCCGTAGAATCTGAAATTGAAATTACTACTAAAAACTAAAATAAAAATGCAATAAAATAAAAATTAAAACATGAGATAATCTATATTTCATCTGAGTAAAAGACAACCTGATTGACGAGACCCCAATACCTTAAATTTGAATTTGCCTTATATGTCCAACGTTTCGATCCGCTCCGGATCCTCTTCAAGGAGTAAATTAAAATAGAACCTAGCATGCTACCATATATACCCCATCTTCACCCCTAAGTTACTTAATATAATATTTATAAAACTCCCACCCTTCTTGATTTTAAGTGTCAAACAAATTGTATTGTTATACATAATTTTGTATTAATAAAAATAAGTATTCCAACATTCAGGTGAATACTTTCAGGAGTTTCTCTTTTATATCTACTTTTAAGACCTAGTTCTAAAGTATTTATATTTTAAAAATCGAAAAATATAATAAGTCTAAACTATGATCCTTTAGCCCAGATGTACTATTAATGCTTCGTAAGCTATACTGATGCTCATACATTCTTTGTTTTGCTATATACCCGTTTGCCCAATGTAATATTTGTCACATTCTTTACAATTATGTTGTATACTATCGTGTATTTGAATATTGATCATTCTTATCTCTACAATTGTTAAATAATCTTCTTATATGATTATTTTTTAAGTAAGCTTGAATATTATGATTTTTGAAAGTACTTCTAATCTTTTCCGATAAACCTTTTACATACGGTAACTTTTTTAGTTTTCATATTATTTTCTCTACTATTATTAGAAATCTGATTCACTCTCTCCGCAACCATTTTTTCTACAAAGTCGACTGGAGAAACATTATTAATGAATATCTCATTCATTAATCTAAAATGATCTTTTTTAAAATCTATGTACAACGTTTGATTACTCTGTCAACGATTCCCTTTATAGTTCAAAAGGTACAAAAGTTGGAATGTCTTATTCGAATAACCAAATCCTTTAAGAAAATAATTCCAAGCATTGAGAATAGTATAATTAGCTTCAATAGTGATTTTAAAAATGAACTTAATAAAATAAAAGTAATCAATAATTTTAAAAAATACATAAATTTGATAAATATTTAAATAGCAATATCGTAAATAAATACAAAATAGTGTAGAATGTCTCAGAAGAGGGTACAAATATCCTATTCCCAATTTTTGATGTAATTTTTGAAATATGGTAGGTTCATTAAGCACTTAATGGTTTATAAACGGCCAAGATTTCAATGCCTTTGACTGAACCAAAAAAATAGTTATAATAATTTGAAATTTCGATTGTAATTTGTAATTTTTTTATTAAGCTTCTACATGAGGACGATCTTCTACAGGAGGAATTCATATTGGTGGAATTGTAGCTTCGTGGGGAATGGCCCATCAATATCATTGTGGGCAGATCGTCCTCATCATCCGATGTGCTGTGTCTCTTCTCGGGGGCCTTGATGGGCGGTGATTCACTTATTATCCCGACCTTCTGAATGGGCGACTTGACGTCCTGCCACGTGACCTTCGTCCTCGGTCTAGAGGAGCCGACGATGTTGAATGCTGAATTCCTAAATCAGCCTATCTATTTTTCTGTGAAGCGGCCCGGGCTCTGTCGTTCGTCGCACTGAGTCCCCGTGTCATTCTTCTGCGGTGCACCGAAAATCTCGCTGAACGCCGATAGACCTATTATGTCTTCCAACGCCACTAATTCGTCTATCTCCAACATCGTTCTCATTAAATGTTATTTGTCTGGATAGAAACAAAAACATGTTAATAGGTGAAATGGAACGTTACTGGACAATGTTCACAGTCCCTAAGTTGAGTCCGCATGCTGCATCGCCATTTCTAGCCTAAAATTGGATCCTTTTAGGTGATACAAATATGCTTTGGTCTGCTTACAGTGGTCTCGGTTGCGCTCACTCGATTTGTGCCCTGGAGCACCACAATCGACGCTCGAAATGGGCGTCCACGCTTGCTGCGCCATCGATGCGATCTAAGCCTCCGATCTTCTGGGAAAAAACGATGGCTATGCTTCCTCGTTCGCGTTTTGACCTCATTCAGGAGACGTAATGCATAATGCAGACTGTTAACTGCTGGGCGTGCATCGGACCTTCGACCTTTCCGTATGGGTTGCGAAATTCAAAAGTATTTGATCCAAATCATCGAAACACTTCAAACGAAGCTACTTATGATCGTCTTCATCGTATGGTTTACATACTCCCTTCGATTCGTCTGAGCGTGATAGTGGACGTGAATGCGTGCTTTACCCCCCCCTCCGCCGCTTCTAGCGAGGAAACATCGATGGCACGACTATGGTACGCCGTGCCATGATCCATCGAAAATAGGTCGGGAACTCAATGTCGTAAGAGTACCCTAGCGACCAACTTTCGGAGCACCATCTGCGTATTTGTACGGTTGATCACTATTCTATTACGATGAATGCTCGTATCCATGTATGCTATTCAGGAGGGGCCCATGACGATACTTGCAACTACCTGTCAGAGCCGCCGAGCTATCCTGCTTTCCATAAGTCCAGCAAAAACCTTATACTCAACTTTGCATTACTGACATCCTAAAATTTGTGTACGTATGCAGCAACCTCAGTGTACATACCTAGCAAGTAATAATACAAGGCTATTTGGCATTGAATGAGGATACGTTTTCACTGTTCGTCAGCAGCATTGTCCTCAGCAATAGCTGTTCGCTCGCCACTATCCGACGGGATAAGTCGATTGGTCACTCTGTATGATTTTTTGAGTTGACAGGTAGAATGATCACGACGAGTCGTTTGCACACTACATAGTGCGATCGAGCTTCTCATCATCATACAAATGGGTGAGGGCGTCAGGTATGTAGCTCAACACACCTTTACGGTGCTAAACCTCGTAGCTATGGTCCTGGAGTTTGATGCCCAACATTCCGTATATTGCAGAGCCATCGAAGAAAGTTATCGGTTATCATCTTAAAGTGATAATCTTCCAGATAAGATCGGAACTTGCGCACAACCCATAAGATGACCATTGTTGCATTACAACACTATTGTTGCATCAAACTACAGTGGCGTTCGTTCGAGGTCATCGTACGGCAAGAAAACTGCAGCACTCAAGTACAATCCATAGCTCCCGTCCGTCTGAACGACGAAGGCTTTTTTAAAGCTAGGCCTTTGTAAAATGGGTGCAGACGCTATAAGAGTTTTGATATGCTCAAATGCGTCTTTTTGCTCGCAGCCCCAATCATAATGACATCTCTTCTTCGTGAAGCGTGTTAGAAGCTGTTGCAAAATCTTGTAAGGACTTACGATACTACGCGACCATCCCCATACAGTCTTAACTGCTTCAAGTTAAGGGAGTATACAAGAAAGGCTCGATTTTAACCGGATTGGGCCAAAGCCTTGCCGATTCACAAGTAGCCCGAGGTATTTCACCTCGGTGCGAAAGAACGCTCTCTATCCATATTTATGGTGGGCCCAGATGTCTTTATGCATATACTTTGACACGTGTTCGGGTCATTTTAAATGTTCCTCATGATGATTTAGTTAAAACATGAATGATTCAGTTAAAACAAGAATTTCGACAAGGTATGAAAACGCATATGGCAGGAGCTTAAGTCCGATCATACGATCGATCAGTTGCTAACATGTAGGAGACTGCGTTGACTTTTCTAAATTTAACGCAGAAACGTTACTTGTCGTAGGCTTTTTTCACCATGTTCATCGGACTGGATCCATAGCTCCTCGATAGCTGGATCTGCTCACTCTTGAGCATGTTCTTGACCTGCTCGTGTATTTTTTACATTTTTCTGCGAGTAAATACGGGGTAATACTGTTGTTTTGTGGGTTGAGCTTCTCCAGCGTCAATTTTTCCTCGACCCAGGCCATACAGCCAAGGGACGCGATTGTATTGGGCAGAATACATGCAAACAATTATTCGAATAGTACGCGCTCTTGCTGCTCCATATCTGGAAGACGGATGTACGCAAAGACCACCAAATGCATTATTGCGACACCGGCCACTTCAAGCGTAATTACTTGTTCTCTGTTGGTGCAGTTGATCGGTGCACCAGCTAAGGACTGTTTTGAAGGCGTGCAGAAAATTTACGTCTACGAATCAATCCCCGTTGAGATCCGGCAGTATGATGACTGTGATCTTGTTAACCGGCGCGAAAATACCAACTGTTTACGTCCACGTTCGTGTGCCGGGGTAACGTATCCCTCATCCTTAGTTTATGGAGCAGGTAGGGGTGCGGCTAAAATACAGCAATGGTCTCTCAGGATAGGATCAAACAAACTTTTGACCTAACGGGCTTGGTACACTCAGGAGTTACCGATGCTGGGAATGGGAAATTGGCACTTATTTCCTAATTACCGCAAATCCGTTACAAGTGGTTCAACGACCATCGCAGTCAAATTGATGGAACGTTCTGCTTTGATGGCCGGAGGCTTGGCTTCACTATCCGGCTAAACGAAGGAACTACTCTATAGAAACTCCCTTAATCCTAAATCAGAAACAGTTGCAATAGGGGATGCATGGATCTAGGGTAGCATAAGAGGAGCCATTACAACTATCAGTGAAATTTTTTATACCGCTCGCTACTAATATACATGGTACACCGAACGGACTGCAGTAATGCAATCTAATTAGGTGAACGTACGAAAAAGATAAACAAAACAAAAACAGAAATAAAAAAATAGAGGATGACAAGGAGAGTAGGAAGCCTCGAGAAAGAGCTAAGACTGTAGAGAGGGAGCCGATTAAAACTGACACTGCAAATAAAGCAAAGGCGCCTCATACCCGGCTTACAAAAGCCAGTGAGACGAAGACAGCCCAGTCTAAGGCTGCAAGCAAAGGCAAGCCTCTGACAGACATTAAGGCAGTCAACAGATCCTCCTCAGGGCTTGAACAAATTAGTAATAGTTGTAACACTCTGCAAAAAGCAATGCCCAAAAAGGAACAAACACAGCATAGGATGCAATGGAAATTGACAACACTCCAGCACCTCTGCAAGACACAGTACCCGCAAAATCTACTAGGGACTCTGTCCAAGGCCCCAGTCCAGGCAGCGGACCATTTCGAAATAATCAAGGCGGTCTTCAAAACAGCAGAGGACCCTAAAATGAGGAAGGAGGGGCTAAATAGCCTCAAAAAATTAATGGTGGCCATATCAGAGACGGCCATCAGATGTGCTCGCGTTGAGACCCGGTCGGAGGCCTTGTACAATCTAGCCGCAGAATCAAGGAAATCTCCGCAGACGTACGCATCTGTGGTTGCAATAATTGAAAAAAGCGACAAGGAAAGCAGTTGTGCTACTGTTAAGGCTCAAGTTGCTAAAACCACAATAAGGCCGCCTCCAAATGTGGTCTTTCTTAAGCCTCGGAACGTGGAGAAAATTTCCACAGGAAAAGCTAGCAGGTCCTGCAAAGCACCTTCAACCCTAGGCAGGCAAAGGTTTAAATCAGGAATCTCAGAGAGACTCGCCCATATGCTTTTCAGTCAGGGCGACGTACCTAGTAGTGACGAGCGCATAGCGAGAAGGTGGTGAAATGATCACAATTGTTACGGTATCACAAACTAGCAATAACGAACATTATCTCAGAGCTAAAGCCCTCTACTCTGAGTTTGGTGGCTACGAGAACTTCATAGAACTCTCTTGCCTATAGCTAAGCTACGTAATCTTCAATTTTTTGCTTGCGGCTGACCTGTGGCCGTTGTTCTTTAGGCATCCTGTGATCTGGTCTTCCTACAATTTATTTGTATGTATACGGCGGGAACTATCTGTGCTTATGCACGTTTATCTTCATTTCACATGTGCGATAGGATAGAGAGATTTTTTGATGACAATTTATAATGTAAAGAGAAAAATTCTTTATATATAAATGCACTCACTTGCACACACACACTAGCTCTTGACTAAACGCAGGCACGTTTTAAAAAAAAAAGAACAAAAAAAAAATAAATCACTCATAGCGTGCTTATTTTTAAAAAGTACCGAAAAACTCGGCTTTTTCGATTTTCGAAATTGACTAAATATTAGTTGAACGAAATTTATTTTGGTAACCTTGTTGGCTATAGAAAAAACTCGCGTAGACTCTTTTCCATTTTATTCACTAAAATCCATCATATCATATCATACTTCATATCATATCATCATACTCGTACTAATTTATAAAGACAAAGCGTGTTTTTGTTTGTACACGATAACCAAAAAAACTGCTGAACCGATTGTTCTTAAATTGACATATAGTTTCTATATTATCTTCGAAAGAACATAGGCCATGTTTTTTATTGAAAATTATTTTACTTTGATCAGTAAATTAAGTTAACTGTCTTAGCAGTCAGTTTCACCAGCGGCCACTAGGTGTTTTTTGTTCTTTTTTGTTCTTCAGGTTACTCTGACACTACTCTCACACTCAAAATAGGATTATATTCAGTATATATTATTATTAGGTAATAATTTTGTACCAAGAACCTCAAAGTATATATATATATATATATATATATATATATATATATATATATATTGTATATAATATACGTTTTAAATACAGCTTCTACGGAAAATATTGTATTGGCGTGTACAGGCTGTTGAATACGATATATCGGTGCCTCAAGACGATTTCTACAGGCAGTTTCATGTTCGCACGGTAGAGTGCGATGTCCAGGTGTTGCTGAACAATTTCTAAGGGGAGTATGGTGTTTAGTCGATAGGAAACGATGTCTAGCATTCTGGGGACGATTTCTGGGGTTAGTATCGTGTACAGTTAAAAGGAAACTATATCCAGGTATGTCGAGACGACTTCTACGGGGAGATCGTATTCAGTTGGTGGGAAACAATGTCCAGGTGCTTGGGATGATGAGATTTGTATTCTAACATTCGAACACCCAAACTCTCAGTAGAAGTTGTTCCGGGATACCTGGACATCGTATTCTATCTCTACAACATAAAACTCGCTATAGTAGTTGTCCTGAGACATATTCTATCGTCCAAGGATGATACTCTCCATACTCACGACACACTGGTACATCTTTTTCTACCGCTCGAACTTAAAAGTACAAATTTTCCTATAGAAATATATACATATAAATATACACACATATATATATATATACATATAAAAATATATATATATATAAATTTCTTATAGAAAAAAATATATATAGAAAGTACAATTTTCTTCATCGAAGCTCTATTTAATATGTATATATATATATATATATATATATATATATATATATATGTATGTATGTATGTATTGTATAAAATGGTTAGAGAAAGATCGCGTTTTTCGAGCGGACATTGCTTTAAATCATCTGTTAATATGGAAGCGATGATCGATAACTTACGGTAAATTATTTATAGTAATATAGATTTTTGCATATAAAATACATTTTACTTAGATATTATTGAACTGTTTAAGAAATCGTTTAAATTATTATTTCGGGCGAAGCCGAGACCCGGGAATGCTAGTAACAATATATTTGTTATCTGCCTGTGAAAAGATTTACGGTCCAAAGACACATGAAAATTGTATAAGTAATATATTCTTTACATGATATTTCACTGTGGATATTAAAAATTCAACAAGAAATGAGACTATACTGTTGAGTAGTATGCACAATAACACTTCAATAAAATGTTCGCGTTTTAACTTCAAGTTATACGTAATTTCTTTAAATATTTATTATTTTATTATAGGCACCAAGGCACTGATCAATATGACTGAACAATTTAGCAAGCTAAATAAGTTCAGCCATAGCTTAACGACGAAAAAGCCCATGGAATTAGCTAAAAGTATCAGTAAAAGAACTGAAATTATTGATGGTATGAAACCCAGTTTTACTGTTGGAAAATATGAACTGTCCGGAAAAATGACAAAATCTAGCAGCAGTAGTGATGACAACCGCAGTAACAGTGATAATGAAGAAAATATTAGGATGATTCCTATTCAGACAGAAAGACCCACAGATTTTAGTCACGATAAGAAGTTGGTACTCCAAACGTATACTCCAACTATTGGTATGATTATGGATATGCAAAATACCGAAGTCGATGAGGTGGGCAAAGAAATGACCGTAGAAGAATCGATAAATGCCGGAAATAATTTAATTGAGGTAAAATCCTTCATCGTATATGTTTAAAAAAAGTTATTTTCATTTTAGCTTAGCAATCTTGTCTTATTATAGAAAGATGTGTGGTTGTTAACACAAATCTCAAAAACTGACGAGTAAATCATTCTTAATTTTTTTATTAAATTGTTTATTATATCTAGAGTAACAGACTAGGTGTTCTGTTAAAAGTACTCTTCTTTTATTTAATAAATTTAATTTATGTATTCATTTATTCTTTCAAGTAGCATGATATTAAATAACGTCATCATAGCCAAGATCACGCTGAGCCTAGAGTAATTTACAGATGCTAACATATGATTTCAATGCGTTTTTTAATAAATTACGAGGGTAGGTCCATAAATCTTTAGAAAAAGATAGAAAAACAATTTTTTTGGGTTAAATTTTTTTAGTTTTCAACATAATCTCTTTCTACTTCAATACACTTTGACAGACGTATCTCCAATTTTTTTAAGCTTTCAGAAAAGTATGATTGTTGTAGTTCCTCAAAATAAGCATTTGTATGAGCGATGACCTCCTCATTTGACGCAAACCGTTGTCCGCTGGGCCTTTTTTTAAAATTTGGAAATAAGAAGTCACTCGGGGTCAGATCTGGTTAGTACGATGGATGCTCTATCAATTCAAACTTCAATTCCTGAATTTTAGCCATCGAAACTACGCACGTATGCACTCGTGCATTATCCTAGAGAAAGAGTATTTTTTGTTCTTCAAATCAGAACAATTTTCTTTTATTTTCTCATGTAGCTGACTTAATAATGACGCATAATACTTTCCAGTAATCGTCTGTCCCTTTTCCCAATAGTCAATCAGGATAATACCACGTGCATCCCAAAACACAGTAGCCATAATTTGTTCAGCTGATTTCACCGTCTTTGCCTTCTTTGGAGCCCGTTCACCTTTAATAATCCATTGTTTAGACTGTTCTTTCATCTCTGGAGTATAGTGATGTATCCATGTTTCATCTACAGTGATTAATCTACGCAGAAACTCATCTGGATTGCAACGTATGCGCTCCAAAAGAGCCTTAGAAGAGACCACACAGTTGCGTTTGTTCTCAGCTGAGAGGAAAGGCGGCACTCATCTCGCAGATATTTTTTTCATAGCCAACTTATCGTGCAAAATTCAAATGACCGTACCTTTTGAAACCGCTGTGGCTTTAAGTATTTCGTCCAATTTTATTCCTCGATTTTATCGATAATTTCCGGGGTACTCACGTCTACGGGACGTCCTGACCGATATTCATCTTCCGTTGATGTACGGCTACGTTTAAATTCATTTATCCAATTGTAAACTGTTGCAAAAACAGGGGCAGGTGTACCATGAACTGAATCCAACTCAGTTTTTCTTTTAAATAGAAATGTTTAATCACCGCTCTAAACTTACTTTTTTCATTTTCTTAAGCAAACAAAAGTTATTTACTTCGACTGACAATAAAAACGAAAGCACTAGATGAATATGGCTGCAACTTTGCCAGATACTTAATGAGGAATGATGCTTACAGTCACTATGCAGACACTAGAAACAGATGATTTGCGATGTTACGAGCGCCATCTCTTAGATTTTCTAAGGACTTATTGACCTCCCTTTGCAATATCTTAAAAATTATAATATGTCGACACTTCACTTTATTTATTTCGTCATATAGTATTTGTTAAAGTTAAGAATAGCCGGTATGACAGTGAAAAATTTTTCAATTTTTGCCAGAACGAATTAACTAGAATTAGATCTGGTTCATATGATCAGCGGATTTATGCAGTATAACATTAAGAGAATTGCTGAGATTGGTCGTGTAGCGTTGTGATCTGACGATGGGCAGCAAGAACATGTGCGTGCTTCATTAAGAAGCGCTATTTTCTTGAAGCTCCGTGTTGCCGTCTCTTTCCCAACATAGCGGAAGGCGAAAGAAACAGAAAGAACAGATACTGTGCGAGTATTCAATGGTTACATATGTCATAATCAAAGCTTATTCATATGTCAACAATTCCATACTAAAACATTAGTTAAAATTTTTTCGCATCATAAATTTTTGATATCGTGAAAATGTCGAAATTTGAGCCGAGTCGACGTCATTTGCGGGAAGTTTCACTTTATTGGTTCAATTTGAAGAAATCTGCTGCCGAGACGCATCGATTGCTTCAGGAGGCTTAAGGAGAAGGTTGTGTCGATGATTCAAGTGTTCGCGGATGGTTTCGACGCTTCAAAAGCGGTGATTTCGACGTGGAAGACAAGGAGCGTTCCGGGCGGCCGCAAATCTTTGAAGATCGAGAATTGGCGACTTTGCTTGATGAAGATTCTTGTCAAACGCAAGAAGAACTTGCTGAAGTATTGGGAGTTGACCGAACAACCATTTCCAAGCGTTTGAAAGCCATGGGAATGATCCAAAAGCAAGGAAATTGGGTGCCGTACGAACTGAAGCTGAGAGACGTCGAACGGCGTTTTTTCACTTGCGAACAGCTGCTTCAGCGACATAAAAGAAAGGGTTTTCTGCATCGTATCGTGACTGGCGATGAAAAGTGGATACGTTACGATAATCCGAAGCGAAGAAAATCATGGGGACTACCCGGCCATGCATCATCATCGACGGCCAAGAGAGAAGAAGAGTAAGAAGTAAGCTTTGGTTTCTTGGTCATCGATATTGATCACCATGTCTACCTCGCCATCGTTGGCGCATACTTGCGATCAGGCAGCTACATATACGATACCACCGGTATTATGGTCGATCGTATCATATTGTCAGTCTTCGGGCCTATATAGGATTTCCGCGCTCCCGGATTTATTAATGCTAGGAATGTTTTTCCGGTGATCTCCATATTCAGAAAAAGTCTATTCTCATACTCGTACACCATGGCTGTAAGCTTAGATTGTTTCATTTCTCTGGCGTATATCGCTACGTTGGGAACATGTTTAGGGTGAATGATAGAAGGATGGCGTTCTCTTGCTGTTATCCTAACTACGGTGCTATATGTTGATGGAGTCACGGCATGAGTGACTCTAGAGTCTACTCCCTCCTCTTGACCCCTTATTCATTTCCCGACTGTCTTCTTTTGGAACCACAGCGAGTACAATTTGTGATGGTAAAATTCTCCTCTCCAGAGTTATAGCAGAACACCCTGCGTCATTTTAGTCATTTATATTCTCACTGTTCTGGCCGATTGCACGTCCAATACTGCCTGTCGTCGGGCCTAGCTCTATTTCTTCTTGGCTCCGTTTGGTGTATCTGTAGGCGTAGCCTGTCACGACTGGGTGAATAGTATTATCGGTCTCTCAACCTCGGTTGAATACCTGGTTCGGTGAGAACACCTGGTGTAACCGGATGACGGGTTTCTATTTCTGATTTGTGGGGGTCGAAAGGCTGGTCGGTATTGTGGGCTTAGTGATGCATTTCTAATATCAATTCTACGTTCTGATCGGTCCGGTGATCGTCTTCTGGTGTCATACGGTCTCGTTGTCTTACCTTTCGCCGAGTTAGTATTGAGGCGAAGGTCTCTAACAGTGTGATCTGCTTAATTTTTTTCTTTGGAGTTTTCTCGTCTAAAGCAGCTACTCTAGATCGCTGGTTATAGATCGATCGCCCTGAAGGGGAGCAAGCAGCCAAGCTGATCATGCACCTATCCGCTGTAGGTGGTTTCTTGTATCATTTAGTCAGCTTCTTTTTTAACTCGACTTGTTGACGAAGCGCTTTTAGCTCCTCGATAGATCGGAAATCCTTTCTGTTTATTCTGCCCATGAGGTCAGGATGGTGGTTTCTATGTATCCGATCCTGCTGGATTTGAAGCGGTAGCGGCGGTGACATCTTGGTTAACAAAAGCCTGATTCCTATCAGATAGAATCCGATCGATTCATTCAGTCCTTGCGGCCTGTCGCGGATCTCATCTTCTAAGTGTAGCACGTAATCGATTGGATAAAACTAGTGTCTAAATCCTATTTTGATATCTTCCATAGTTTGGCATTCTTTATATATAAGCCTGGCGTATATACGCGTTACCCCGCATCGAACATCCGATATTAGCTTCAGAGTTTCCGTAACAGGGAGATTCAGGCTTTTCGCTGTCTCTTCGAGGGACTTGAGAAACTCGTCTACGTCCTCACTGGATGCTCCCGAAAATCGCACATTCCATTGACGCAGGCGTGGATCGGCTCTGATCTCCCTAATGTATGCACTGCCAGCGGCATGCTTAGTCGCATGTGTCGCTGGTGTACTCGATAAAGGGAGCGCGTATTATACGCTTTCCTAGCCAGGATTTACTGGCACTGTTCCAGATGTTATGCCTGGAGTATGAGTGCTCATCATACTGGCATTTTGTAGAATTGCTACAGCTAATATGCTGGGTTTAAACAGGGGTTAGACGTATTGCCTGTCATTTCCACGACGAACATAGGTCCTTCATTGTTTCCGATGATTCTCGTGCTTTGTGCTGGCGGAGTATACCATTGCATCTGAGTTGCTGTCTATGTTGGAAAATCATAGGTGTTCGGCCTTGTAACGGTATGGCTCCTGGATACGCTTTGAATTCTCTCGGTTTGTATTGATTCCAGCTTCAGGATGCCGTTGCCCGATTGGGTTTTCCGGATAGATCCTGTATTATTTGTTCTCCAGCTCCGTTCGCTATGTTCCACGCGGCTGTCTTCTTGCCGAAAAGTTGGCGTACCTCGAAGCCTACCAGTCGGTCACAAACGACATCAATGTACTCGCCTATTTTTACTTATAGTTTTGTTACGTCTTTTATTAATTTCTCCTTTTCATTTCCGTGAATAGGCTGTTCAGCCGTTCTGTCTCATCCTCAACGGCATTGCTCATATTCTGTATAAAAAAGGACAAAGCAAAAAGAATTATGGTCGATGTATTAGGCACACTGCATGCTGCAGTGGTTTCGATATGTATAGTTCTTAAAAGATGATGCTATTCAATCGTCAAAATTAATTCAGAGGATTTTCGAGTGGACCGACTGGGTTAGTTTTATTCAAAATTTGTTTAAATTATTTTACTTATTTATGATTATTCCCTTCCATAATTACTGTATTAGTTTTAATTATCGATAGAATGTAGAAATTATTAAATCTATTTACATTCTTATAATTGTTTGTTTCATTTATAATTATTTTAGTTAGTTTATTTATGTTGGTAATTCATTTGTTTCTATGTTATGGTGAATTATTTATTTGTTTTATCTTGTTTGACTATAATAATACTTTATCAAATTGTCACATTGTTTTAATTATTGGAATTAATTATAATAGTATTCACTTGGATTAATCCATCAATGGTAATAAAAATATAACAAAATTTTATTTCTTAGTCATTATTAAATATCTTCTTCCACTAATTCATGTATGATTTATTTATTTTTATGTTGTTTGTTGTAAATTTATTTATTATTATAATATTTTTATTGTTAATTTAGTTGTTATTAATTTTATAAACGATTTCATTTTCAAGTGAATCGTTATTATGTTTCCTCATTACTAGCAACCCAATCGTTTTCTCTGACACTTACTATTGTCATCAGATATCCACTAAATATTGTAAAATTATTTATACAATGGATTTGTAGTTTATTATAATTTTCAGTCACTAAAGTTGAAGATAGCCTTTATTTAGTTTCATCAGTTCATATCAGCAAAAGCTGGTTTTTTTTTGTTTAATGTAATCGTTTATATTATTCAATTTATTATTAATTAATTTTTTTATTAACATTTGAATATATTTTTATTTGTCCTGTTATTTCCTTTTATCTATTGTCGATCAACTAATGTCTATTTAGTCTATTATCTGGTTTAGAATCTTGTTAATATATGTCTAATTAATTCAAATATCAGAACTGTTAATTCTCATACAAGTGAGTTCTAGTGATATGATTTTTTTTTAAAAGTTCTATTGCTTAAGTTAGAAGAAGATCTTTATTATTTACAAGAAAAAAAAATATTATTCATTAATTAATTCTAAAAACTTATTTATTATATTATTATTATATGTGATAATATTTTATAAAAAAATTTATGATCTTTATTTATATATATTTTTATTTTGTGAAAAATGTTATTGATCATTATTTAAGATGTTAGTTAATTATATATGTTATTTAATCAAAATGTTATTTTATATTTACACTTATTCTTTAATGTAATAAACTAGTAAGTTGTTTCTGCCATACAGGCTTTGCATACGTTGCTCACCTATTTGTATATATATATACCAGGTGCTAATGTGCTATGTGCACTTATTATTTATTGGTATATATAAAAATTTTAATTTTAATAGATTTTTATTCTTTACAGAAAAGAGTAACCTTGTCCCTGTATACGGAGGTACTCAATTTCCTCTGTTTTGCACAAAAGTCACTTGTTTCTAGGCATATGTGCTGTGCTCATCTAAACTATCATTTTATCAATAATGTTTATTTAGATCTTAAATTTATATAGAGGACCAGTGTCGATATTGTTGTGTGAGTTCAACGGGAATGCTAAATTTAGTCAAATATTAAAAAAACTTCTCAATGCCATCCATATGACTATATGGTGTATGTCAATGCTCAAAAATTTACTGCTTATGATTTTTCTGAGAATTTTTGTTTACCAATTAATTCTTCTGAATTTAATTTCCACCATTCTGTGGATATTTGCCAACTAGAGACGCTTTACAGAAGTGGAAAATCTACATTTTTTCTGATAGTTTTGCCTCTTTCTATTTTTGTGCACTGACATATGCATGGGTTATGTAGGTTAAGTTGATGCCAGAGATATCTCTTTCTGGCTATTACATAGGTAGATTCTAATGCTAAGGCAGAGTAGTAATTGCCCTTTTGTTGTTAAAAAAAACTATATCATAGGTGATGTGGTCGTCAGGGGAAAGGGGAAAATTCACATATGTAGGGGATAATAGAATGATATATTAACATGCAATATAATAATAACACACAGAATAATTAATATGACAATATATTAATAACATAAATAGATTATAAAGTAGAATAATATTTTAATGAGGCAGTAAACATTAATCTTAAATGCAGTAATTAATGTATTTAAATAAAGATATCAATCACTAACGTGTACGGGTCAAGATCATGTGCATGTATACTTTATATTACACTGATCAATACAAGAGTTTACACAGTAATTACGTATGTCAACTTACAGTATACATATACCTTGCCCCATACTCTCTATAGGAAGAAAATATGCTGCTGCTATTTGAATAATATTCCAAGTTATTATTATACTATTACCATAACATATAAGCAAATATTTCAAAGTACTTTCAGTGAACTCTTTGTGGATTTTCTTACAGTGTTTACTTACAGTTATTTAGACACATTGTAACGTGAGTTACGAGAAAAGAAAAGTGTAATAGTTTAAATTATAATCTATACGCGTAGAATTACTCTATAAATAGATAGAATTGAAAATATTAAACATATAAATACACACGCGTTAATAAACAAACACAAAACGTATAAAAATTAAATATATAATATAATCAACTAACCATATATTATAGATAATATTAATTGAAGTTCATTTAAATATTAACCAATAGAAATAATATTAATTTAAATTAATTTAAACGTTAACCAATCAAATTTTGATTAACGTACTTTTACAATGTATAAAAGTGTGTTAATTTTTGTCAAGAACGCAGTTCATTTGCGCATTCATTCAGGAAGGATACCTCTCAACTGACGAAACGAATCGACACACTCAGACTTATTCTGCTTTTCTCCGGGGCAGATTCGATTTCGGTACTCGTTGAGCAAAGGTACCTCTCGAGTAACGAAACAAACCAAAATTCTACCGACCGATCCATCCCTTTCAGGTACGATTTACTTTCGGTACTCGTTGAGGAACGATACCTCTCGAGTAACGAAATAAATTGATACTTTTTTGGCCGACCAACCCTTTCCCTTCTGTAGTGAAAAAAACTCTTTTGCGAAGCAAAAGGAAGGCACCTTTACTCGTACAAAAGAGTCATAAAATTATTTGCTCAGAAGAACGGCCACTCCCGATTTCTAAAAAGGCAATTTTAATTTTTCAACTAGAAAAGTATAAGGAAAAGTCAACGAAATAAAAGCGATTTATTTTTAAATCGAATATAATTTAGTCGGGAAAAATACGCCCCTTTTCTCTGAACTAAATTATTATAATACTAAGGCAAATCTCTACCAGACAGATGTCGAAAAACTGCAAGTCATATCAATAGACGACTGACTATTTAATCGTATAAATTATTTAATTTATGTTAGTTGCGCTTGGCAGCGATAATTTTGATAAGAATTAAATTTATCCTTATTAAAATTTCGATCTTTTTATATTATTGATTAAGGCACACCTTAGAGTAATATAAAAACGGTACAAGTGTCGTTTGAAATAAAATTGTTAGAAGCACTCGGTTTCGTGTAAGTAGACGAATCGAGCCGTGCGAATAAATATACGTAAATACAGAAATAATAGAAAGAGAAAGAATATAGGTGAAGGCCGTACGAAATCCCGTAATTCGAAATAATCGGATTAACTTGCGATATTTTGTAAATATGTATATAGATATGGGAAAAGCGTAATAATAATTTATGATAATATTTTTCTTATTTAAATTTCCGACTACCAGTTCCGATACGTTCCACTCTGTTCAATCGAACCCTGATATAAAATTAAAATACCGAAAATAAAATCAACTTAATGAGTGGAAATGGAGCGTAACAACATTAATGTGACCTCTTGCGTTTGCTACAGATTCACAAGATGATTTGACTTTGTCTACAATTATACACAAAGTGCCGACCTGTTTGCTTCACTTAATAAACATGTCAATATCACATTCTTAACACATGCATGCCTATTAATCAAACATGATATATAATATTATTATATTATAATTATTATTCTATACGACGATGGGATAGAATCCAATATTGATAATAATTAAGTTAATAATTTAAATTCAATTGATTCAATTAGCGATAATTTTATCGTGAGCGAGTGAGGCTGATTTTACCTGATACTTTTTAAAATTTATATATATATATATATATATATATATATATATATAGTTCATACAGCTAGACGGACCTATATGTAGTTTCTATAAGCGGACGTTTTATAATTTACAACTGGGTACTTATTGCGGGTACGGTAGGGGAAAACAAGCATTCATAATAAAGCATATATATGTGGCAAACTAATAACGCAGATAGTTCCAGAAGTTATGCTCTGTCTCTCTTACTAGCTGTCGCGCAGTGCTTATTGTCCAGTTAGCTGCGGCGGCTCCCGTCGCAAAATTTCCCAAAAAAAAATATTCGCTCATCTCTCTCTCGCCAGTATAAGGGCACGGAGGTCAGAAAGTTATAAAAATATTTAGATATTTATATAATCAGATATTGTTGTGAAAAGTAAATAAAAATTAAGCAAATATAACAAACATAATAATTTATTAAACATTTATAATTAAACATCTTATATAATGAGTTTGACATGCTTTATTTTTGGTTTTAAAAAGTCAATTAAAGAATAAATAAACAGTAAAAATAATATTTAATTGTAGCTGTGAAAGATTGTTCTGCAGTAAAAATAAGTTTTACATAAAATAAAACATAAAACCACCATGATGCGCGAAAGTAAGCAAAGCAAAATGGTTCCGTATTTAATAGGATTGCATATCACATAAGGTGCAAGTCAATTCCGAAATATAATAGTATATTATATCTTATATTATAATTATTTAATTACTGTTTTCTAATTATTTAATAAATATTTTTTATGTAGAATATTTAACAAAAAAATTCTATACTCCACGTTATTATGTTCTTAGACATAATAATATGTAATTGTTGTATTTTGCATGATGACTACATTGATACTGAGATACGTCGGTTACTTATATTATTACTTCTAGAATAAAATTTTAGTTATAATTGTATGATCTAAATTATGATGATATATACGTTTCGAGTAAAAAGTATTTCTGTAAATTTACTGACAAACTACTTTCACGAGAATAGATTCAGAAATTTATCTGAAAAATGATATTGACAGAAATGCGATTAGTTGAATGAGAAAATTCGGTGTCTAGCGCTCTTAAAATCTAAAATCCAATTTTAAATATTTCCCTGGGTATATTCATAACCTGACCTTGGAGAAATCATCATCTCTCTTTTTATTTCAGATCAAAATAACCTAAAACCCGAACTCAGTGATTCCAAAAACATAGGTTTGACGTTCAAATGACCTTTATTGACCTTGACTCTGAAGTGATGAGGTCAAACCAAGTCCAGATAGGAACTTAGCACATCAATTTACTTAAGGATAAATAGGTATCCTAGCATTATGTTTTTGAGCCGATATATCGGCTTTCCGAATTTGAATTTATTATTAATTTTAATTTTAATTTTATTATTAATTTAATGAACTATGCTTAAAAAATGAATAGCATCTTGAGTATTAATAGTAGTACTAATGGATGTATACTTCTTACCGGTACTTCGAACTTTTTCGAGAATAACATTATTAATTTCAAAAGCAGACATGTGTTAAGGAGTAATTATCGATCGAACACAAAGCCACTCTAACGGCTTATCTAATAGACTATCAACTTGAGGCTAAATGTGAGTAAAGTACCAATATTATAATCGACTACAAAAATGTAACCCCGATTATTAAAAATAGTTCCATTTTCAATTATTATTAATAATGTTAACAAAAACGCAGAGTTTCCTCCCCCAGCGTGAACTCTATGAGCTGTAAACCTATGCGTTTGAACGTTTCTGCATATTAGTGATGCTTTCATACATGCTTCAACAATATCTACCCTTGTTCCTCTTCCAATAATAGATAATATTTGTCAAAATCTTCTGCACAAACAATACTTATTCTACCCATTAATTAATTGCAAGCGAGACTGTCTTGAAGACTAAGATTAAGAGCTTTCGTTTATGCTCAATGACTCATTGAACATTTATTTCATATTATACGTTTAGTTTCTTGTAGAAGTATACCTCGAAATCCATTTTTATGACTAGAAAAATTAATTATTACCAGCATGAAACATTTGTTGGTAACGTAAAAGTCGAATGTGCAGCTGTTTCAGTCTTGATAAGTATAGCAGTAATACCTGAACAAGCCATCCCAATTGTAATATTTGCAGTTGATCTAACAAGAAGAAGATTTACTAAACATGTTTTCCCAGTACCTTCAGGAGCATCTAAGAAGAAAATCTTACGATCGTTCTTAAAAATATCATGTTAATCCATCACTAATTTAGGAAGAATTGGTTCCACAAATGCTTTTAATTCAATATTATCAAAATAACCTGCAAAAAGCTTTGTATTATGAGCATTTATAGTTTCATGACTTTCCTGCATCAGATCTGGTAACGAGTCACGAAAAAGTGGTGAGACCGTGGATACAAAAACAGAGCACGCCTTTTTCTAAGGAAGGTTTTTTTTAAGTTTGAAAACAGAAACAAAACATGTATGAAAGTCCAAAGCGATTACATAGAACAATAGTTTAAGAGTAAAATAAATAAGTCAAATTATTTTTATAGCCTTGTAACGTTCCTGTCCTCCTCGGAATAGGTTATGCGGTACACTTCAGGGTTATTAAAAAAGGGAGAAAGAATTTGCAGGAGCGCATGCTGGATCTGATAAAATAATTTTAATCTCATACAGTGTATATTTTATAAAATAATAAAAAAAAATAATGATTTATTCAGGAGAGAAAAAAATTCTATAAAAAATCTTCTATACATGGACCGACACCCGATGTTGTTGTGTTTTTCTGTAACGAAATAAAAAAATATCGAAAGAATAAACAAGATATACTTTATCATACTTAATATTAAAAGAGCGCTATTTTCCGCTACTTTACTAATTCGACACTAGTTACCGTATGAATACCCGGTGCTATTTACCACGTGGAGAATTTTTAATTTTTAAATTAAAAATTCGACAAAATTAAAAATTCGTATATATTTAAAAATTAAGGTACATCGCTGCGATCCCTTTCAAAGTAGTCCCCTCCCGCATCTATACACTTATTCCACCAAGTTTTGCAGTTTTCGTAAATTTTCTGGAACACTTGTGGGATCTCTCCGAGTATCCTCGTTACAGTTTCTTGGATGTCTTCAGCGGAGTCAGAATGTCAACCTTCGACGAATTTTTTCAAATGGAGGAATAGGAAAAAGTTGCAGGGTGACATGTCCGGTGAATATAGCGATTATGGTAACATTACAATACCTTTGGACGTCAAAAAAGAGACACTTAACGCACTGTGATAGGGGGCATTGTCCAGATGCAGAACCCATGTCTTCACAATCTCTGGACGTATTCTGAGCATCCTTTTTCGTAATTTTTCGAGCAGATTGCGGTAGAATCCTTAATTTACGGCTTATCCAGGTGGTCAAACTCTTTGTGAACCATCCCTTTGCTGTCGAAGAAGCAAACGACCATGGTTTTCACTTTGGATTTGCTTATTCTCGCCTTCTTTGGCCTTAGCACTCCGGGGGAGAGAGAGAGAGAGAGAGAGAGAGAGAGAGAGAGAGAGAGAGGAGAAAATAAAATTTACAAAAATCAAAAGATATCCGTAAGGCTTGAGAGTAGTGTCAGATTAACCTAAAGAACAAAAAAATAACACAAACTAACGTCGCACCTGCTTCAGGTTTCAAATCCCAAAGTTCGATAAGATCATTCATATAAGCTGACCTGGTATTAAGGCTTTAAGCAGACTACTTTGAGTTGATGTTCGTGATTCAAGACGCCACCTAGTGACCGCTGGTGAAACTGGCTACTAAAACTGTTAACTTAATTTATTAATAAAATTAAACTTATTTTCAATAAAAAACAAAGCCTATGTCCCTCCCAACATAATATAGAATCTATATGTTAAATTGCAGAACAATCGGTTAGTAGTTATTTCGTTATCGTGAACAAACAAAAAAACACTTTGTCTATATAAATTAGTATGATGTGATATGATATGATATGATATTAATATAATTATATATTATTTTTAATTTAATCGGACTATAAGACCAATAGAAATATCTATTAATTTTATTTAAAAACAGTCGACATAAGCACAATTAAACTATTTTGTTTGTCTTCTGCTCATCATAATTTTATATCATTTGCCTACTCATTTTAATATCCATTATTCGCTTGCTTATGGTATACCTAATTATGACTTTTTGAAAAGTCTATTAGCTTGGTCATTTGTTCTAGATACACAAATGATGTGAAAATCAACTCTGCAGTTTGTAAATGATCTTATTACTTATTTAAGCTTAATGATTTTATTACTCGATTAAGTTGTAATGTTATTAAAACTATTTATTTATTAACGTGTTTAGGAATTTTCGATATATTTTGTGTAAAGTATATATTCCGTAATGTATAGCGATACATGTAAAATGAACATACCCATTTGTTTCCATAGACTACTGTTTTAAGCTATCATTGCGTTATATAATATATTTCAGAATATTTTATCAGATTATAATATCATCATATTTATAGGTTTAGCATATTAGTGTTCTTAATATGTTAAGAACACATCCAATTCTTTTAATTATTTGATCAAAACTAAACAATTTTTTTTAGATTTTTTTCTTTTTTTAAGGAATTCTAATGTAAAATGTTCAATATATTTAGATATATTATTATGTATTCCGTCATCACAACCAGGATATCGAACTCTTCAAATGAGCTGATTGATAATTTTATCAAATAATATTTTTTTGTTAATACATTTTGGAAGATTTTGAAGAAATATTTTATATTTAAAATTTTCATAAAAAGCATGATTAGATTTATATTTTTTTAAACTTTCAATATATTAAACACAAGTCAAACTAGTCTAACTATTTTACTTTTGTTAAAAGTATTTTAGAGTCTTCATGAACCGCTTTTTGATTGTTTCAAATCCTGAAAAAAATATGCAACATTTATAATTTTAAGTATTTAAAGTCACAAAATATTTTTAAAATTAATCATTTTTTATTATTATTTATTTTGTATCATTTAACTAGTAATAGATGTAATATGTATTAAAATATACGTTAAAGTACGTTTGTATTTTCTATACAGCCTAATACACGCAAAACTTTCATTTGAAATAATTAATGTTTAAAATTAAAGTAATCGGGCAATGGTCCCGATTAGCGATCGAACGCGTGATGATCAAAACAATACGAGCGCGAATATTAAATATACCTCCTTCGCAAACGTAGGCCAAGGGAGACCAGAGGGAGACTTGCACGCGTCGCGAGAAAGCGCCGCAGCCGCACGGCAGTCAGTGTGGAAAAAATGTCCCGCGGTTTCGAACTCGGAAGGCAGTTCAAGGTACTAGTCGTTTTTTTATTAAATATTATAGAAGTTTCATTAAAACAATTGAATTGTACTTTTGTCGACTGCCCATATACAAATCAATAAATATTTTTTATTGGTTTAACAGTCCAATCAATTCAATCTAAAAATAAAATAAAAGTAAAAATAAGAAATAAAAATAAAAATAAAAAATAAAAAAAATAAAAAATAAAAATAAAAATAAAAAATAAAAATAAAATAAAAATAAAAATAAAATAAAAAATAAAAATAAAATAAAACTTAAAAATAAAAATTAAATTAAAAATTAAATTAAAATTATAATGACAGTCAGACTGTCCTTGTTTACATTCACCCCCGTAGACTAATCTGAAAATAAAATATTAACTGAAAAAATTCTTTGTTAGTAAAGTACAGTCTGACTGTCAAATTTAGTAAATTAAATATAAATTCCCCCTCTACACAAATTGTTCAAAACCAATCAATTTAATAAGGAATGATAAACACTGTCCAATCTACCAGACTCTAACATTAAATTCACATTATTTCGATTCCTGGAAATGTGAATACTTTCAAGACTCTCCCGTTTATACTTATTATTAATACCATGTTCCAAAATATCCTCATTCACAAAATCAAAAGAATATAAAAACTTTAAACAATGCTCTTTTAAACCAGAAGTAATATGTGAGCTACGTAAACTATATTTATGCTCATAAATTCTCTTTTTTAAATATCTACCTGTTTATCCAATATAGTATTTACAACAATCCATGCAATTAATCTTGTAAACAACTCTTGATTTTAAGCATAAATCATCCTTATCTTTGCAATTATTAAACAATCTACTCAAATTATTGCTATTTTTAAAGAAAATTTGAATGTTATATTTCCAAAAATTTCTTTTTATTCTTTCAGATAATCCTCGAACATATGGTAAGACAATAATTTTGCCTCCGTTAACATCAATTCCTACACTATGTCTATTTTCGGTATTATAAATGTCAAACAATCTCTCAGCAATTAATCTATTAATAAATTGAATTGGATAGCCATTATTAATGAAAGTCTCTCTTACTATCTGTAAATTATTTTGTCTAAAATCTTTATGTGACAATTTAATTGCTCTGTAAATGACACCTTTCAATGCTCCAATTTTGTTTCCGAATTGGTGGTGTGAATTAAAATCTAAAAACCTACCTGACCAAGTAGGCTCTCTGTACCAATTAAGTTTTACCTTATTATTACTACATCTAATTACATTAATGTCCAGAAAACTTAACTGACTATTAACTTCAACCTCCCTTGTAAATTTAATTCTGTCATGTACAGAATTGAAAACATCCACCATTTCATCCACAAAAACTTCTCGAACAATTGTAAAGATATCATCAACATATCTCTTAAATATCATTGGTTCAAAAAGCAATTTTGACAAAGCTATACTTTCCAACTTTTCCATAACTAAATTAGGAATAACCGGTGACAAAGGCGACCCCATTGGACATCCGTATTTTTGTTCATAAAATTTATTATCAAATGAAAAAATTGTGTTATTAAAAACCAAAATAATTGCTTTAATAAATTCATTCATTGTTAATTTTGTATGCAAATTAATTTCATTCCACTTTTCCTGTATAATATCATTTAACAACTCTAAAGGTACATTTGTAAACAAAGATACTACATCCAATGAAATCATCTTGTAGTTTTTCGGAATAACAATATCTTTCATTTCATTGTAAAAACACCAACTATCCTTAATGTAAGAACTAGTTCTTCCAACTATCTTAACCAATATATTAGACAAAAATCTAGCAATATTATAAGTTGGGAAACCTATGGAAGATATTATTATTCTAAATGTCAGATTTTCTTTATGAATCTTGGGAAGCCCATAACATTTTGCTACAGTTCCATTTTCACATTTTAAATACTTATATGTAGTATCATTTATATATTCATTTATTTTCCAATTATTTAATAAATCTTTCAAATTATTTTGTAGCTTAATGATATGTGGATTACCAATCTTCAAATAAGTAATATCATCATTTAATATATTATTTATACAATTTATGTAATCAATTTTATTGGAAGCTACAGTTACATTACCTTTGTCGGTCTTTTGGAAGATTATATTAGGGTTATTTTTCAAAAAATTCTTCGCGGTAATTAAATCATGTATAAAATTACTATTTAAAAAATTATCAAATTTATTTTCTCTTTTAAAATTACTAATGACGTTAACTAAAGATGCCCTACATTCCTTTTTTACTTCATCATTTAAACCAAAAAGATTACTTTCAACCTCCGCGATGATTTCTTTGATCGGGAGATTATTTTTACAATATAATATTCCATGTTTGGCACCTTTAGGCATGATGTTTATTACTTCATTTGGTATCTCCTTGTCAGTTAGATTCCTAAACCAATTTTTATTGTTTGCATTGTTAATTTGATAGCTTTGAAATTATTTTTTATTTCTTAAACATGATGTCCCTGATGAGGAGCCGCAGCGAGCTCGAAACGTTGGACAAGTCTTCAATTAGATAAGGGTGTTGGGGACAGTCAGACTGCACTTTACTAACAAAGAATTTTTTCAGCTAATATTTTATTTTCAGATTAGTCTACGGGGGTGAATGTAAACAAGGACAGTCTGACTGTCATTATAATTTTAATTTAATTTTTAATTTAATTTTTATTTTTAATTTTTATTTTATGTTTATTTTTATTTTTATTTTTTATTTTTATTTTTATTTTATTTTTATATTGAATTGATTGGACTGTAAGACCAATAAAAAATATTTATTGATTTGATAGAAGTCTCATTTTTGATACTTTTATATTATTTAATATACAGCACACATATAAAAGAATACATACACATAAATATTATCATGAATACATGAATAATTAAACGTATGAGAACCTCCCCAAGGACAAAAGTGTATAATTAATCATTATTTACATAACGATTATAATCATTAATATTTGTTACAATAACTATCATTGCTATTATTATTATTATAACTAAATAAACTAAGAGAACTCAATATTAACTTAATTATTTATTATTTTTATTATTATAATAACCAAATATTAACCCAAGAGAAATATATGATTAATTATTATTTTCAAAGTTGTAATTATTATAATGTATTATAATAATTATCGTTATCATTATTAGTATAATCAAATATTATCTAGAATCTAAAAGAAGTAAATACTAATGTAATTATTTTTTACATTTTATATTTTATTATATAATTAAATAATTACTATTATTATTTTATGCTATAATAATTATTACAAATATTATAATCATAACTAAATGTTATTTAGAATACGAGCAAACTAAATTAAGAACTATATAATAAGTATTATAATAAATCAACGCCGAAATTATTATAATAATCATTTATATTATAGAAACTCGAGCGTCTCCAAAGACGAAAATATCAACTTAATTATTATTTACATATTATTATTATTATTATTATTTGTAATAATTATCATTACTATTATAATTTTAAATAAATATCCGAGAAAATTAAATTATGAATTATATTTATAAGACAGTACCGAAATCATTATAAGAATACAAGCGTCCTCAATAGCAAAAATCGCAAATTATAATTATAATGCGATTATTATTATTATATTACTCTAAAATTATCATTATTATTTTTTGGCGGCTCGATACGAAATTAGTCAAAGGGTGATGTAAACATCCGATCGACTAAGTTTTTGTGTATAAAAGGGAGAGTTTTATGCCCCAAAAGCAGTTCTCTCGGCGGTACGGTCGAAAGAAGCTCCCTAGAGCTATCCTGACTCCAGAGCTCTAGTAATCTTGTTCGTTAAAAAATCCTCAATAGTATAATCGTGATCCTGGTTGCGTGGTGCTCCATTAAAGACCAGCAGACTCGACTATCCCAATCGAATCCTAGTGAAGTTTGACCCCGGTTGTGTGGCGTTCCATTAAAGACTAACGGCTGTACTAAAGCTCATCTCTTTTTTTCTGATGAGACTTGATCCTGGTTGCGCAGTGCTCCGTTAAAGACCAGCGACCTTACGGAAAAATCCCTCCTGCACCTTAGTAAAGCTTGATTCTGGTTGTGTGGCGCTCGATTAAAAACCAGCGGTCTTACTATCCCTCAAAGAGATTTGATCCTGGGTGCGCAGCGAAAAGAACCAAGTGGCGGAAATAGAGATAAAGCTGCGAAAACTAAAATTAATAATCTTAAGCAATATTAAAAGAATATGAGCTATTAAAGAGTAAAAAATTAAAACTAATTTTAAAACAGAGAAGATACTCTTTTTTCCCGGTGAGTTAAAGACCAGCAGGCTTCGTTTGTTCTCCACATTCCAATCAGCCCCAGTAAAAGTGTGTGTGTGTATATATGTATGCATATATATATATATATATATATATATATATATATATATATAGTGCGTGAGATTAGTGTAATAAATGCGTATAAATATAAGTTGTAAATACCGTTTAAAATAAGAAGTGTGCGGTAATAGTTTAATGAGGTATAGTATAAGATTTAACATAAGAAATCCGCCTGTTTTATTACAGATTAAAGGACTTTTTATTGTAATACCTTATATAAAGTTTAATAGAAAATATTGTTGTTATGTTTTATATAAATATAACTGAGTATTGTGATTTTTCCTTATTTTACCAAATCTCCCTTTCCTTTTACATTGATCCTGACACTACCGCGTAAGTTATCTCGAGGAAAAAAGGGAAACGTTACATGGTGCCTGAACATGGACCGTTAAAAATTTCAGTTTATTATTGTTAGTAATTTGTTAATTATAATTGTAATAAATTATCCTATGAAAACTTCCGTTTTTTCTTCTTATTCTATGTATACTCATTTGTGTTTTGTAAAAAATTTTTTGTTTTATAAAAGTTGATTCAATAGTCCAAATTAATTAATCCACTTACTACCTAAATAAATAAATATAAATATATCATATTTATTAATTAATTTTTCTACGCCGAATAAAAATAAATTAATTAAAAATGATCGGACTACGAGTGTCATGGGTCTATAAATTAAACAAGACAGAAATAGAGCACGAATTAGAATTGCACTGAGTAAGTAATGAGAGTACCCTTATTACATTGAGACAACGTTTGGTTGCTTTTATGTGCGCTCATCCCAACTCATTTAAAGAAAAGCCCCTTGATAATATGTATATGGGTGTTTTTCGGGGTGCAAATTACGAGTATCATAATAACTTTAAACGGAAATGAAAGATTTATTCCCAAATTCACTAAAACTCCATTAATCTTATAGTTTCTCCATTTAATGTCGGAAAATAAGAATAGTGTCAAGAAAGTTAAAAACTGAAATTATAAAATTCGTCAAAATAAACATGTTTCGGTATAAAGTTTGCGGTGTAGACTATACAGTATATCCCAAAAGTTTTAAGACTGGAGGTATAAAGGTGCAATAAATGTATTTATAAAATGTTTTCAACAAATTTTTTGTTCAAAATAGTCTTCATTAGAAATAATATGCAAGTTGGCACGATCTTCCAGTATTTACGCCTTTTAAAAACTCTTCTTTTAAAATATTTTTAATTTCGTTGTCATAGGTTCTTGTATCTCGTCTATTGATGCAAAATGGTTCCCTTTGTAGTCCATTTTTAATTTTGAAAACAGAAAAAATCAGGGGGGCTTAAATCAGGTGAGTATGGTGGTTGGCTGAGTACACGAACCATTCTTTTGGTCAAATATGGAATGTTAGTTGCCGCGGTATATGCTGTTGCATAATTGTGCAAGAGGAACGAAACGCGCACACACTTTCTCTTTCTAAGTCTGTCGTTATAGTACATTGAACTGTGCATTTTGGTTTTACAGTAAGTTCTTCAATCAATCTGAAACTAAAGTTACAGTTATCCTTTGATGTAGCTGCGACTTGGTGATTTTCACTCTTCGTGGCGCATGACCGCCATAAGCCGTTTTTCACATTTCCTTCCTTTCCGTTGTACTTTTATCAACTTTAAAGCAAAATTTAATTGCAATGCGTTATTCGATATTTTTTTTCATCTTAAACAATGACAGCAACCATTTTGATACTCCCGCGAAAACAACTAGTCAAAAGCTATATGTAATCTGATGAATTTAAACCTTTGTGTAGAAGTAAAGGAAGGTTGTAGTAACTATTGGTCAAAGTTTTATGAAGAAGGCGCAAGTAGTAGGAATTTTATACCCATAGTCTTACAACTTTTGTGACACTGTGTATATTTTTGGAGAAAAGTTCCACAGTTCCGTATCAGGATCCTCCAAATAATTTTCCATATATACACAATAGGTACCTTCGAATACATTTTTCTCAAGAAATCTGATTTTTTCTATTTGTTTGCAAGCTTAAAAAAACCTTCTGTTTGTAAAATGTTCAAGGAAGAGGAGTGAAGGATTATAGAAATGTATGTTCGGGGCTGGAAACAAATGACGTAATAAGTTACGATATGTTAAAAAATAAATTTATTTGATATTAACCTAAGGCATAAAAACCCCCACTCAGTAAGTAGGGGAAAAGAGCCGTCTAAAATAAAATAGAAAATGATTACCTAAACGCGACCTTATTATCTAGATAAATACAGACATAAAAATCCTACAAACTATTCGCATACATACAACTTTTGTCAATGGGGAAGGAGCGTTCCGCATTAACCTACTGCTCGACGTAACGGCCCTGACGCCTCAGGAAGACAATTTTTGCCGTAACAGGAGCCACTGGACGCAATTGCCTCCGGGAAGTTTCTGAAAGATTTACTCGGTGTAATTTCTCCACAAGACCAAGTGTCTTGCTCCGTTGATGCTCCTAAATTGTGCTGTACAATTCCAACTTATACACTACACACATTCAGTATATCAAAATTATAATTAATGCGCAAAGTTAAGCTGAATGCAGGCAGCAATCTATTATTTATAACTAGCTCGAATATAAGAAAATTACAAGGAAATGTCTGAGTAGTCATTTGATTGAGGTTATCATTTGGTATACACCAAAGTATCAGCGTTTTTCTCTACCAAAGTCTTGCAACCGATCACAAAAGCAACGAGAAGAGCCGTGGGAAATCTACCTAAATAACACGCCGCATTTCCTAGCCACATGTACTACTCGCTGTTTTGAAATTTCTATCTCTCCCAACAAACACAAAGCATCATCTTACGGTTAAAGCGATTTGGTTTTGTAATTAATGGACCGTCTTCACCAAATAAAAGTCTAATCATTGAAGCATGTTCACTTTATGCTTCAACGAACAACCGATACGCTTCAGCTGCTTTTTTCTTTTGATGAAATAAGTAAAGCAGCGCATACCGATTTACTTCTAACGAAACCTGACATATTCACTACGATAAACAAGTATGACGCTATTACTTGGGCAGAATGTGACTTATGTATTTTTGAAAGATAATACCAATAGACAAAATTGATATATACACAAAATGATAGAAATTTATACCTATTGCTATTGACATTTAACAGTAAAATCGAAAAAATTCTTTAAAAGAAATGAATATTTTTGAAATTTAGAATCGAATTTGTTGAAAGAAATGTTTTGAAACATCAGAAAATTAGTTATTGTACTTAAATAATGTACTTGGCTATCTGGACCTGTGAATAATTTTTCTACATACCCTAATGACTAATTCATTCGTTTCTGATTGACGTCGCCAATCGGAATTTACAAGTTTCATTTTCTTTCGAGTTTAGGACTCAGCTTTTCCTTTCTGAATCTATTTGCAAATTTTGACCATTGTTCTGGCAATTGTGGATACAACGCCAATAGATTTCTTTGCCTTTTAAAATAAACCAATAGACCAATAAATCAATAAACACCCAATTTTCATCTCATCGGTTGTCACGTCAATGATACGTATACACACACGTGTGCGCGCGCGCGTACAGAGACATATATATTCACATACGTATGAGTAAATACATGTATACCTGTGGATCTACCTGTATTTACATTCTTGTTGGATCTTTTTACATAGAATGTATTTATTTATTATTGATCTAACAGTATTTCGTGAATAGAAAATTCAGTATTTTTCTCATAATTTTAACGTAACTGTTTGTAAGCTGGCATGACATAAAACTTCGTACGCTTCACGGATCCATAATTCTAGAATTTTGCGTTTTCGCTCTAAAACTTTGGGATATAAAAAGAAAATGAGTTTAGTAATTTGATATTTAGAGGCCTACGATGGCTCGATCACTAGAGCGAAGGGCTAGTAACTTGGTGATCCGAGTTCAAATCCCGGTCTCGTCCGATTTACATGTGCTTTGTTCACAAACACATCGTAGACCTCTGTCGCTGATTAGCACCGGTATTTGGAAGCATAAAGAGTGTGAAGTTAAATAATATAAAATAAAAATTTGATATTTTAAACATATTAAGTCATTTTCATCAGAAAAACATATCAAATTTTTCATTTTATCTTTTTGTTTGCGTATTTTTGAATGTCAAATTTGTAGAGTACATCAAAATAGTATCGTTAATCCAATTAAATACTATACTAAGTAAATTAATGAACACATTATCTAAAGAATTATGTGTAAATTCCCAGCCTCTTAAATCTAACCCATTGCTATTATGGCTTTTGGTTGCGTTCTAAACATTATTTAAGTCTTATGTCGTTCTTCTGCTCATCACGCAGTTATCTACATAAATCAATCTTCCGAATTTATTCTGCAAATTCCATTAGGCATCACTATGATTGCCCTTATTACATGGTTTGATATATTGTCAAACTCCAATTCGTATTGTAAACCTTTGTTACGATTTCAGTTTATCAATATTAAACACCTTCATGTGCTTATTCAATGACTCACAAGTATCAAATACATCATTGCAAAATTGAAAATAGCAGGTTCAATTAATATTTTACTTTCCGCCACATCCTTCTTACACTCAGTATATTTTCGTGAATGATAATATGCTTCAAATTATTAAAATTTCTTTTACCACATGAGCAATAATATCTTACATGCTCTCTCAACTATATATTATGCATTCATTTCGTTCACTTCTTTAAATTTAACGCGTGTGGCTCGTTATCTGAGCGCAAACGAGTGCAATGACTTAGGTGTGGGCGATGAGGGAAGGGAACAGGGAACAAGGTCGAATATAAGGGGCAGTAGCGTACACGCGAGCGCCATCATAGTATCCACCGAATGCTGATGCACGCGTCGGGTACATTTCGAAAGTCGACTCTGGCTGAACGATAGGCCTGAACGACGTCCCGAGGGTGATCGGGGCGCAGAACTACTGCCTCTCCCTATTCTCTCGTTTTCCGATGTCGCGTAAACATTGATAAATTCGAGGCAATCTTAGATTGTCACGCCCTGTCTACCGCACAATTGAAACGTCATATTACTCGTGCGATGGATACGAAAGTCGGTGATGTAATGCTCAGGCTGTTGATACCAGTCACGAGACATGCTCGGCCAGTTTAATACCCGATGACCTACTGCTCTACAATGAAAGCACGAACCGTAAAACTGCCAGGCGTCTTCGTAGGCTCGTGCGAAGGTATTGCTGATCGCGCTGCGACATAGTCGATTAATAATTAACCTCTTCTTGTAGTCACAGTTGCTTTTTCTCATTTTTATTCATGCGGACTGAAGTAGTTGATAGATCTGCAAAATTGATAAACGTTTCGTGTCTTGGAACAGTCGTAACGTTCCCGATTGATCAGTGCGGCTTGTAGTCATAACGATTCCAGGTTTCGTCACGATCGGTTGGGTCGCTGATGTGGATTCAAAATACCCTTCTATGGTCGATACTAATCTAGTGGAGCTACACATAGTCATGATCACCGTCACTGCCAGCAACCATTCCTGCACTAAACGGATTCACCCCTACCGTCCTTATCGGAGATCTATATCCCGGAAATTCTTTTTTATCCAAGTTTTTGAGCAGTCTTCTTCTATATCGTACGTCGTTCCTAGGTCACTGTATAATAAGGAAGTCATCGATCGTCGTGACCTGGACTGCCTCTTAAGCGATTAAGGAGTCCTAATCGAAACATGAACATCCTGAAAACTTGAACAATCTAGTGATTATTTTCAAATTACTTATTATCTAGAACGGAAAAACAGAAAAAAAAGAAAAATTAATCTTAAGCATTCCTAAAGTTTGTAAACGTTGTTCCCGTCTGAATATAATTAAACGCTGAATGCAGAGTTCAAATTTTTCTCCTGGTTAAATCATTAAATTTCTTGATTTATTTATTTAAAAAATCTTCATTCAAATATTCTCGTCTAGATATTCCTATAAATAAATCAATGTAATAAATCAATGCAACGGTTACTAGCAGGCGAATCGGAGTCGTATGCTCCACGTAGCAGATATATATGTAATATAATTCAAAAGCAATTCATATAATAATAATTATAAATTTTATATATATATATATATATATATATATATATATATATGTATATAAATCAGGAATTCAAACAAATATTAATTAAAAATTAATTAAAAATTTTTAGTAACTTTTCAGTATCCACACCCTCTTCTCCCAATCTTTTAACAAAATAGTGTTTTCCTATTTCTTTGAGGCCGACAATTGAACTCTTAAGGCAGTATTCTACTTTAGACCCTCGAAAAAAACGATATTTTTGTGAAATTTTTCTGAGAATGCTATTGAAGATATGGATGTAGGATTTGAAATGCTTAATAAATACACTTTTAAAGTTCATAAAAAATTGTTTTTATTTATTTTCTACATTTTTATGCATGTAAAGTATGGTCAAAGCCAACACCTCAAAAAGTAGGTAACGTTATCGTGGTCGTAAAATCTTGCCGACGGATGGTCTGAAACAAAAAAATCAAATAGTTGTATGTTCCGTATGACGGCAAAAACCGATCTAACTAGAATATTTTATGTACGTGCAAAATTAACAAAATGGCGGCTAAAATACGAAAGAAAAAAATTGCTTTTTTCCGTCTTTTTTTGCAATAAAAATATAGTTAGAATGAAAATTATAAGTTGATTGTAGTTAGGACGGTTGATACAAACATATATAATATGTGTTCAAAATTTCATAAGGATTGGTTCAATACTTTTTAGTTTTCAGGACCACGGTACTTGAAAACGCTGTTTTGAGAAAAACGCGTTTACAGTTTTTGTAAGTGAAAAATCGTAGGAAAAATTATCTTACGCTCAATCAACGATGCCTGGGCCATACAATATGCCTTCAACTTGTTCCAGGCGAGTATTTTCATCTAATTTAGCCTGCTTTTTATGAGTTCTGCTCTCCTTAGAAGCCTCAGTCGAGCCGCGGTTCTCTCGAACGAGAGAATCAAAAAATTTCACTCGTATAAATTAATAAAATCTCTCAATGTATTCAGAAAATAAAAAAATCTATAATCTCATTTATGACATTGACGATTCTGCAAAGGTGTGAACGGACTGGATTTCAGTGGCAGACTTCTAAATTGTTTAGATATCATATCATATCATATCATACTAATTTATAAAGACAAAGCGTGTTTTTGTTTGTACACGATAACCGAAAAAACTACTGAACCGACTGTTCTGAAATTTGACATATAGATTCTATATTATCTTGGGAAGGTCATAGGCTACGTTTTTTATTGAAAATTATTTTACTTTCATCAATAAATTAAGCTAATGGTTTTAGCATTCATTTTCGCCAGGGGCCACTAGGTGGCGTCTTGAATCACGATCATCAACTCAAATTAGTCCGCTTAAAGTATTAATACCAGGCCAGCTCAAACGAGTGTTCATATCCAACTTTGAGATTCGTATCGTAAAGGAGGTGTGACATTAGTCGGTATTACCTTTTTTGTTCTTCAAGTTAATCTGACACTAAACTCACATCTTATGGATATCTTTTTATTTTTGTAAATTTTATTTTCTCTTACGTGAAAAAATCTGTCTCTCTCTTTCTCTCTCTCTCTGTGCCTTTCTTCCTCCTTCCCTTCTAAATTGGTTCTGTATGCCGAATCATACTGAATATAGTTTGTGACGACAAATTATATTTTTGTTTTTATACATTATATTAACATCAGAATTGTGACAGAGACTACGTTTTTTTTTTTTAATTTGAACAAAAGAAATGATGGCAAAACAGAGTTTTTTACCAACCTCGAAAGTATGTATATATAGATATATATCGTCACTTCTACATAAAAAGGCAATGTCCATCGTCTGCTTAGAAAATATGCTATTCGCCATACCATTTTGCTTGAATTTCAGTTCGCATTACTACGAAAATATTCACGATATTTCATTGAGGAAACGAAAATTACGCAATATGTAATTGTTCGAATCAATGCTAAAAGGAATAAATAAAGCAGAGTTTATAATAAGTAAAACAAAGAATATTAATCAGTGATCTCAAAGCTTTATTAAATGCGTCTTAACTATACAAGGGTTTACACTCGACCAATTGTACACTCTCTCAAGGGCGCTCGCGCAGCGCTGTATACGCACACATGTACTGTACCACGTGTACAGTTACTACATGCATATATCTCATGATCTGTATGAATGGCGCTCTACACCAATACACCCTCTCACCAACATACAGCATGCTTCGGTGAATTCTCCCTGTATATTTACAATGCGCGCTCAGTGTTGGCTTTAATTTCTGCAAGCTCTGTCGGTGTCGCTGCCATTGGACACTCTGGTGTCAGTCAAGGGCAATATAGACGAGCATTGTTCACAGGTTTTAATCCCAACTTTCTGGTTCTGATTTTTAGAGCAGATCCATTCTATTTGTACATAATTTCGTTTAATGCATTTTTTGATAAAGCGCTCCTTTCGTTCAATCATATTTCCATGCCTGTTACTGCCATCCGTTTCCGCGCATGATTTAGCAGCCAGATTATCACAATATAGAATGACTCGCATAAAACTCGTAGATATCATAAATTTGATTGAGTCGTGTATGGCCAAAATCTCTTAACATGATTCGCTCATTGCTACATATTCTGATTGACTTGTGGACAGAGCGACGCTTTGCTGTCTTTTTGTTTTCCATACGATTGCATCGCCAAACAGTCGTACAATTAGACCGCTTGTTGTTAATGACTTATTACAGTCTGAAAGGCTGGCGTCTGAGAAAGCTGTCATCCTGTCAGAAGTACCTTTGTATTCGAGACCTTTATCTACCGATCCTGACAGATATTTGTAAACACGAGAAGCCATTTTCCAGTCTTCCGGTGTAGGACTTATCTGACGTCTACAGAGAATATTTACCGCGTATGTTATATCCGGTCTAGTCGAGTTGGCCAAATATAACAGTGATCCCACTAATTCACGATACATTCGATTCGGAATCACTTCTACTGCGCAATTTTCATTTTCTCTGCTTTTACGTGATCGATCATTCGCATATGCTATAGATAGTGGCGTGTCCACGGGGTGCGTTCTTTCAAAACCGAATTTGATTGGCAAGCTCCGCATGAAGTTTCCCTGAGACAATTTAAGAGTTCTTTTCGTCCGATCGCGATCTAACCTGATTCCTAGGAATTCGCGAGGTTCTCCGAAATCCTTGATTTTAAATTCGGCACCTAATTTCTCGGTTATATCTCCGATTTCTTTTCTGCTATTGCTGGAGACGAGAATATCATCCACATACAAGAGTACAAAACAAACGGTTTCATCTGTCCGTTTGACAAACAAGCATGGATCTATTGAGTCAGACATATATCCGAATTTATTGATAGATTCAGTAAATTTAACATTCCATCTTTTAGGACTAATTTTTAAGCCATATAGCGAACGTTTTAATTTCCAGAGCTGGTTATTGTTTTCATCCGAATTTACTCCCTTTGGTATATGCATGTAAATATCCTCCTCAACTTCCCCGTACAGGAAAGTGGTTTCCACGTTGAGCTGACGAATTTCCCAATTATGGTAGTTCATTATTGCTATGCATGCTCTAATTAGTGGTAACCTTCAGACTGGCGCATAAATCTCGCTAACTGAATACTCGTTTTTATCGTTTAGTTTAGTTTTGAAAACCCACCTCGAATCTAAGATATTGGGATTTTTGTCGTTCGACATTAACACCCTTTTGTTCACAGTTTCAAACACGTTTTTGTCTACGAGTGATTTTATTTCGCTCTCTATCGCTTCTATCTAATCCTTGCTATTCGGAGAGCTAAGGGCTTCGCGATAATTAATCGGATCTTTATTTATGGACGCGATGAGTATGTAACTAGCCTCGTCGCATATCTCTATCCTGTTATCGTTGTTAAAGTACATAATGTCTATTGCTGATCTCAATTTCTACTGTCTACCGCGCCTAGCTATCGGATTATGTTTTGTTTGAGAGTTGCTGTTTTCCTCTCCCTCTGAATCCTGCGATTCTGTCGGGTTTTTGGCAAAAGATAGCCTGTTCTTTTCTCTGTCGAACACGTCTCCGTAGATGGTATGTTCTAGTGATTTGAGATGTCTGATTTCATACATTTTTCTTTCCTCCGGTACGAATATCTTATAACCGGTTTATGTATAACCTACAATTACACCTCGAATACCCTGTAAGCCGAATTTATGATCTGAATTTCGCGGTTTCTTAAAAAAGCCTAAGCTGTCCTAGGTCTAAGTTAAAACTACTTCGCAGTTTGGTTAACGATATGTTCATATCTAATGCTTTGTGCGAACTCCTATTATACGTGTAGACTGTTGCAGCTACCGCAAGATCCCAATTGCTCAGAGGCAATCCTGAATCGCACATCATTGCACGTACTTTCATTTTGAGTTTTCTGTTAAATCTTTCTGCAACACCGTTGTATTCCGGAGTATCTGGACACGCAAGTTGCAATTCCGCGCCTAATTCCGCTAGTTTAGCTATGGTCTCCCTACTAGTAAATTCCGTACGTTGATCTGTGCGAAGATAGCAGAATTTTTCGTCCGACCCGTTTTGTATTGCGTTTCTCAGTTTTTTAATGCATGATTCTATGCAGTTTCTTGCTTCGGTCTTGCTTTTAACTGGGTACGCGCACGCTACCCTGGAATGGTCATCTATAAAAACGATTACAAATTTATGTCCTCCTGGATATGACGCTGGTTTATTAGGCCCCATAGTGTCACCATACAATATTTGCAATGGTTTGTCTGCACGCGTTCGTGTTTTGTTAAACGGTAACTTCATGCTTTTGGTTAAGTGACAAACCTCGCAGTTATCTACTTCTGGGTTATTTACCAAGTCCTTTTCGTTGATCAGATTTTTGTTTATTTTCGCGAACTGTTTAAGGTACGTAATTGACGCATGTCCTAGTCGTATGCCACAGCATGGCTGCAGAAAGTACTTTAGTGTTTGATATGTTGCGATTTCTATAAACAACTTCCGGTTCTTCCGAACCTCTTACTTCACATTCTTCCTCTTTCGGAATAACCGGGATCAGTTCGTTTCTTAGTTCAGTTTCTGTAGGCTCAGTGTCCGATATAGCAATCGACTCAGAACCGTTCGGCTTCCCTAAACCCGATTTACTTCGCGTGTTCATTGCTACACTAGAGTCTTCCGCTGTTAATCCACTGCCGGTTTTTAACTTCGGAATTTCTAACGAAATATTCCAAAAGGGAGATTTATAGTTACCGGTAAGAATTCTCTCTTAATTTTTCCTATCTATTCCGTCGATACGTTTGTTATTAAGATAAATGTCCATTCCGCTTTCTACAAACTTCCTGAGCGACAGTAAATTTCTCGCGACGTCCTTTGAGTATAAGGTCTCCGGTAGTTTAATAATTTTGCATTTACAGCACGCGTTTCAACTGTCCCTTCGGTGTTAATATTTAAAAATTTATTTGTATTCGCGCATCGCGTTCGACAATCAATCGACTTAACATTTGCGAGGATCAGTTTAGAGCCGGCGATGTGCTCCGTAGCACCTGAATCGGCTATAAAGTCACACAGTAATAAATCATTGTACTTTGAGTAATTGGTCAACTCACCCTCTGTTCCGCGATTTTCTTCGCTACCGAACTCTTTCTCCATATCATAGGCCGTACACCCTCTTTTCTTTAAGCTAAACGGGTTGTCCAGCTTCCCTTCAGATCGACCTTAGTCATACGGTCACTTTGTCGGCTTGCCCTGTTTATTGGGGCAATCTCGAACGATGTGATTGCCCAACTTGTTACAGTTGTAACATTGTATCAGTGTAGGTGTAGGACAATCTTTCAGAACATACCCATATTTGCCGCATACTCGGTACTTGAGAGCACGGTCGTCCCTTCGACTCGTGCTCCCTCCGTTCCTGCGGTTGTAGTTGAATTTTGTGCGATTGGTTTTTTTAACGCCGTGTTCAGCTATCTTAGTCAGCAATCTCAGTAGTTTTAGTCTCGAGCCTTTTATACTTCTTTAATCTCTCAAGTATATCTCTAGGAAACTTTAAATTTACAATCTTTTGATAATACGCAACATCAATATGATTGATGATTATATCTCGGGCTCTGAACATGTCGTCACGAGCTTTCTCATCAACGACATCGTTCTCCCCTATCGTCAGAACGTGATTCAACCTTTTAACACGTAATTCCGAGTTAAGATAATCTTCAAAAATATGAAAGCGCATATCATTCGTAAGTCTATATTTTCTGAAAGAGTTTTTTTCTTTATTAGAATAATTAGCAAGTTTATCAATAACTTCTTCAAGCAAGTGACTATTTGAATCGTTACATACAGAATTAGAATTATTATGATCAATGTTTAAGTTATCAATCTTTACAGTTAGATTATCAGTCACTTCACTGCACTTATCGTCACCAGAACCGATACCATCATCAGCTAAGCTCGCACTGAGATTATCAGGCAGGGCTTTTGCTAGAGAACTGCTCGACTCTGTTCTCGAGCAATGCAAGTGATCGTGAGATTTATTAGCATTTATCACAGAACAAAAATATTAGAATTATCATTAATATTAGAGTCTGATAGTCTTACGTTGTGTCCCAAATCTCCCTCTGAGGCTGTGCCTGGATTGTAATGGTAGTCACGATGGCCCAGCGACGGTTGTACCTCCTTCTCCTTTGACGGCGGTGTTGAACCAGTGTCCATGTGATTTACCAGGACTTCAATCATCTCATCAATCCGCACAACTTTTGTGTCAGAAAACACAATAGCGGCAGACAAGGTTCTCTCTTGCAAGCGGTAGAGATAAACTCACTGCCCATGATAATACCGCTCGTGGCCGTGCCTCCTCCATACCTTTTCAATCGCCAACCATACCTTCCTTCCTAAGGTGGGACTTCCTGCGACTTCGTTACCTATAGGATTTTATCAAACGTAAGTACTAGCTAGATTTTACGCTTTGTGGCGTGACTAAACCACCTTAAGTAGGGATCTCTTTTCACACTACACGCGTTCAGTTTCCGTAAATACGATATCGATTTTTCTTCTTGGAAAAGAACAGTGTTTCTCACTAAATCATCGAAACCCTTAAGAAAGTATTAAGAGCCCCGGAGAGCGACGTCTCGCTCTATAGTTACCTTTAAACGTCGAGAGAATACAGAAATGTATGCGCCCCCTCTGTCAAGTCGGTATGGATGGCAGGCAGGCCCTTCAGACTCGTGCGTAACACAACAGCAAAGGTGCTTGACAAATCAGCCAAATCGTGTACTATCCAGCATACGCAGGGGGAATGCGGTCGCCAGTACTACTGCTCCGTACGAATACGGTGCACTTCACACTCCGTCTTACTCTAGGGTTATATGAATAAGTAACCCGATGATTTTATATATACCGCAAGAGGCTCACTCGCGCGTATATATCGCGCCGACGTACTAAATTTACCTATCCCGCATAAGGCATCGGGCCCTCATGGTATAACGGTCCTGGCAAAAGAGCCCTGGGCCCCCTCACGTGAGGGCACAGGCCTGGGCGGTACCTAGGGCCCCTCTAGTTATGGTGTCGGATTAGAATCTATATACCGGGATAGATGCATACGCATACTCGTATACTGCTACGCACGTATACAGTACTATGCTTCGACTATATATATATATATCGATTTAGTATGTATGCACGAATATCGAGTCGGCATGCACGTATACTCACTCGCCCGTATGCATGTAACATGTATATATATATATATATATACCTGTACAGTATGTATGTAGGACCATATAATAGACGCGCGCCTATACTACCGCACATATATACTATTACATACATATACCATATATGTATACCCGTATAGACAGTATATACGAATATAGCTCTCATAAGAATTACATTGCGGCGATTTTTCTTATGGACTTGCGTGAAAATTGCACGGTGGTTACGGAAAACGCCCAGCCTCGTAGGAGTCCTTGTACAATTTGACGCTTGGACTCCGTCCGGACTAGGCCGCGCGTCCGCTGTACCGCCCCCCCCCCTCACTACGCCGCACCGCGCACACGTGTACTCGGGTGCAGACGCACTTTCTCTTTTCCGTTAAAATTGCACTCCCGAGTTCTAAAACAAAATTCTAGGAAATCGAAAAATTTAGCATGAAATGTTATTGAAACTAATTCTCTATTCGAAGCTCGCACGTAAAAGCTAAAATTTTTCCCGCGAGATGTTTATATCCGCAAATCTCTACATAAGTTGTTTTAGTTATTAAATTGAATATTTATTAAAGATCAATATACATTTATGGCACTCTGAAAACAAGTTTAATAAATAAATATTAATTGTTCAAACAATATGATACATGTAATTTTTAAATCGTTTTAAACATTATCTGTCACAAAATTCAAATTTTATTATACTAAAAATTTGCACTCAAGCATATATTTGAAATGAATTCATCTTTAGATTTAGTCTACTGGATTATCTAATATTAAAATATTTATTAATTTTAAATTAGTTACTTTTTAACTCTTAAAATTCAACAATTGTAATTTTAAATTTTTTAATTAAAAACCATAGTGGGAAATACACTAAGATTCTTTTATTCAAATCTAGACTCGCTCATCATCATATATCTTTTAAAACTTTACATGCTTTATGTAATTAATTTTATCATAAATAAATTAATGTCAACTTAGCCATATCTTTTTGATTATGATTGAACCAATTTTGAACTTACGCTTTCCAGCGTTTGCGCACGTGGCTGAATTTTTATTGAAATCCATTTCAATTCAATTCCTCTCTCTTTGAATTATTTGACAAAAATTCAGCTCAATAAATCTTTGGATGAATTTATTCTCTCTCGCTTCAGCAAAAGAAAAGTGTCTTTCGTGGCTTTCAGACAGGGAGCAACACGTGCTCAACCTTTCTCTCTCAAACAAAGGAAAAATTTCACGAACTCGCACTTTGAAAGGTACTTTCACTTCACGATTTTAAAACTTTTAAAATATCGCGAAAATCACTGACCGGCTCAGTGGACGTGGGCGGGTCCCATAACCTGTTGGAATCAATGCTAAAAGGAATAAATAAAGCAGAGTTTATAATAAGTAAAATAAAGAATATTAATCAGTGATCTCAGAGCTTTATTAACTGTGTCCTAACTATACAAGGGTTTACACTCGACCAACTGTACACTCTCTTTCAAAGGGCACTCGCGCAGCGCCGTATACGCACACACGTACTATACCACATGTACAGTTACTACATGAACATATCTCATGATCTGTATGGATGGTGCTCTACACCAACAGTAATATATATTGTATGTATATTATATTGTACATATTATATATACACATTCTAAATACGGTTTCTACTGAGAAATATTGTATTGACGTGTATGGGCGGTTGATCATGATATCCCGTTACCTCAAAACGATTTATATGGGCAGTTCTGTGTTCGAATGATAGAATGCGATGTCCAGGTGTCTCTGAGCGATTTAAATGGGGAATACTGTATTTATATGATAGAAAACGATGTCCAGGTATGAGGAAATTAACTTCTATGGGAAGATTCGTGTTGAGACGGTAAAATACGATATCTAGACCTTTCCGAACGACTTCTACGGGGAGTATTGTGTTTAGTCGTTAGGAACCGATACTAGCTTTCTCGGGACGACTTCTACTGGGAGTTTCGTGTTCGGACGGTAGAAGACGATGTCCAGATATGACGGGACGATTTCTACAGGGAGTATCGTGTATAGTTGGTGGGAAACAATGTCCAGGTATGTCAGTATGACTTCTATGAAGAGATTAGTATTCTATCATTCGAACACTCACACTATCAGTAAGAGTTGTTCCGGGGTACCTGGACATTGTATTCTACCTCCCCAACACAAAATTCTCTATAGCAGTCGTCCCGAGACATTTTCTATAGTCCGAACATGATACTCTCCGAAAACGTCGTCTCGAGATACTTGATCATCTTTTTCTACCGCTCGAACTCGAAAGTACAATTTTCTTCACCAAAGCCGTATTTTTGAAGTGGGCGCTACATTGAAACAGCTTTTTATACAGAAGTGATGATAGGTAAATACGGTCAATTATTTATACAAACATAGATTTTTCTATATAAAGTACTTTTTACTTATATATTGTTGAATTATTTATGAAATCGGTTAAATTAATATCTCGGGCGAAGCCGAGACGAGGAATGCTAGTATTAATATAATCACCTAGATTCTTTACGAGTTGGCCGCCGGAATGACGTCATATGGAGTATAATAATTATCGATCATGAAATCGATGGAAAGATTTTTTAGTGCCCCTGATAACGAATGTAATAGCAGATTATGAAAGTCCTCCCTCCGAAGGTGAGTATTCTGCCCTTTACCCCTCCAAACACCCCAATTTTAGCGGGAACGCAAGAGAATTAAACCAAAAACTTTCTATATATTATGTTGCCAAACATCTCCTTTCCGCCTTTTTGTCTTATGAATTTCGCTGCTATGTACAAAGCGCTACAGAGCTCGTATCTGGCAATACTATACATCATTTGAAAGGTCTTGACATAACGTATAAAACGACGCTATGCATGATTAGTTTGGATATTGCGTTCAAAAGTTATAGACGTCTAACATATAGACGAGTTCACAAACGCCGAAATTCGCGCTATTTTAAAGTTTTCCATCGTCAAAGGCAAAACCGCTAGAGAAACGTTCTGTGAGATTAATGGTGTTTTGTGGAATGGCACGCTATCACTTCGAACCACAGAAGAATGGTTTCGACGATTCAGAGTCGGTGAAAACGACACCATGTATAAGCCAGCCGGTGGAAGAACTGTGACGACGAATACCGATCAAATCATGGAATTGATCGAGTTAGACCGGCATGTGGCATCTCTTGACATCGTCCAGGAGATGAGAGTTAGTCCTCAGACCATTTTAAACCATCTGCAGAAGGCTGGATATAAAAAAGCTTGATGTTTGAGTGCCGCATGATTTGACGCAAAAAAAACTTCTGGACCGAATCAACGCCTACGATGTGCTGCTGAAATGGAACGAACTCGACCCATTTTTGAAACGGATGGTGACTGGCGACAAAAAATGGATCACATACGACAATAGCAAGCGAAAACGGTCGTGATCCAAAGCCGGTGGACCGTCCCGAACAGTGGCCAAGCCAGGATTGACGGCCAGGAAAGTTTTGCTGTGTGTTTTGTAGGATTGGAAGGGAATCATTCACTATGAGCTGCTTTCATATAGCCAGACGCTTAATTCTACTATTTACTGTGACCAACTGGACCGCTTGAAGCAGGCTATTGACCAGAAGCGTCCACAATTAGCCAACAGGAATGGTGTAGTGTTCCATCAGGACAACGCCAGTCCACACACTTCGTTGATGACTCGTCAGAAGCTACGAGAGTTCGGATGGGAGGTTTTATTGCATCCACCATATAGCCCAGATATATCGCCAAGTAATTACCACCTGTTCCTGTCCATGTCGAATGCCTTTGGTAGTGTAAAGTTGGACTCAAAAGAGGCTTGTGAAAAGTGGCTGTCCGAGTTCTTTGCAAATAAGGAGAGGGGTATTATGATGTTACCGCCTAAATGGAAACAGTTTATCGAACAATACGAGGCATATTTGAAGTAAATCTGGCCACTGTAACACTTTTTATAAAGCATGGAATGAAGAGCAAAAAAGTGGAAGGGAGATATTTGACAACCTAATGTATTCTACATAAACTTCTATAAAAAAATCTACACAATATCCTTACTACGTTATTGAATTTTCGATGGAATAAGGTGTTAGAGGGGGAGAGAGGACAGTTTCTACAGTTTAGGACGTCTGACATTAAATTCATGATCAGTGACCCCGAAAAACTCTTACACTAACTTTACATAGAATTTTACTGTAATATGAAAAATTATGGCATTTGAAGAATAGGAGGGGTTTGGAAACCCATTAATAAGCGTTGAATCTTCGAAATCTGAAATCAAATTCGTATTCACGCCGGACGTGATTCTCTGTATACCATATATACCGGTATGAATTGAACGCCGAGATACACGTGTCTTGATAAGAAACATTTGTTGTTAACAAGCCTTAATTTTTTTTCTTCGGTTGCTATAACAACTTTCTAGCATATTTAGTATACATAAATCATTAAACAGAAAGTGATGATTTACGGAAAAAATTAATTTTTTGCTTTGATTCGAAGAAAAGTGCTACAGAGTCATATTGAATGATGTCAAGACATATACAGACAATTCTCTATCAGAAGCAACACACAAAAGATAGTTTCAACAGTTTAGAAATATTAATTTTGATGTGAGAAATGAAAAACGTGGAAGACCGCCAAAAAATTTTGAAGGCACTGTATTACAAATGATATTGGATACAGGTGATACTTTTAGTGAAAAGCCAATGGTAGAAATATTAAATATTATACAATAACCAATTTCTGATCATTCAAATATTATGTAAAAAATCTAAAAGTGTGAAAAAATGTGCCACATTAATTGAATGAAAGACATATGTAAAACTGAAAAAACATTTGTGAAATTATCAAAAACACTTATCAAATCTTGCTTCAGACACAAAAAAAAATCAATTTTGCACAGAATTGTTATTGATGATGAAAAATGGATCTTTTTCAGAGATCATAAATGCCAAAAATCATGTGTTCATCCGGTATAATCTTCAACATCGACACAGGCCAGATCGATGCGAGAAGATGACAATTCTATGTATTTAGTAGGAGTTGTTAGAACTCGGAGAAACAGTTAATACTGATCGTTACCGACAAAAAATAGTCAAATTTAATCATACACTGATCGAAAAACGACCAGAATGGGACAGAAGTCACAGTAAAGTAATTTAACTCCACGACAATGCCCTGCATACAAAGTAAAATCGGTTCAAGATCCAATTAAAGAATGTGGCAGACTACTCCATCCACCGGATTCACTACACTTGACTCCTTTCGATTTCCTTTTATTTTTATCGATCAGACTTGCGTGACGTCCCGCCTTGGTTCATAATTCTGCTTAAGGACAAGTGACATTCCGAATTTTGATGCGACAATTTCATTCCGCAAACTGCCGGCAAAATTTGAGCCAAGTTTTGGCCTAGTCTCCCGACTAATAGCCAGGGATGTGGGGTCGGTGCGTCAATAGATCCGCAGCACAAAAATCATGACGAAACAGAATCAACTGATACACAATTTAGAACTGCGTAAGAGTCTACTTGGACTCTTTAGTAAACCTCTAATTCAACATGGAGCAGCTTCTGAATACAGGATTAATAATCCCACCATTTACCTTGCTCTGTTGTGTGTTTTTTTTAATTTTTTAATATATAAACGAGCTTCAAGAAAGATATAAAGGAAATTTAACAATAGTAATTATTATTATTGACTTCTAAAAATTTATTTTCTCCAATAGCAATCAATATATAAGCTGCATTTGTTTATGGAAACAAATATGCATTGTTGCTAATTCTAAAAGCTAATCCTAAATTATAAAAATACTAAATCCGAACTAATAAAACTAAGTCTAAAAATCGTACAAAAACCTTAGTCCACACACAAAAATTATATTAAAAAACTAAGTTAAAAAAACGCATAAAGAACTAAGTCAAAAAGTCAGTCCGCACACAAAGTTATAAAGATACTAAGTTAATAAAAAAGAATATGAAAACTAAGTCTGCACGAATTTCTATAGAAAAAACTTATAAATTTTTATAAAAAAAATGTCCACACGCAGAATTTATGGAGAGAGCTGAGTTTAAAAAAAAATTTATAGGCCTGTATTATATGTAGTTCCGACAAATCCTTCAAAGATTTTCGTAGAAATTCGTCTCAGTAGTGGGGGAAAGTCAAGAGAAGAAATAAACATTGTTTATAAGCAACTCTTTCGTTGGCTTTCTGACATTGGTCAAAGCTTATAAGTAATATATAATTGTTAATTGCTATAAAATATTTGTAAAATATCTATAAAGTATCTAGAAGTCATCCTTCTATATAATATCTATAAAATACCTACACGTCATATTTGTATAAAATATTGATAAAATATCTACAATTCTATAAGTTTATTTATAAGAAAATATCTTTATTTTCTCTATACATCGACTGTAATTATTTTATTACGATTAGAACAGGTTTATATTTTTGGATCCATCTATTGGGCATTGGTCTTATCTATCATATTAATCTTTATCAATAATAAGAATATAGACCCTGTACAAATTTAGCCTTATATATTATGATCGCCCTATTTCTTTTTCTTTTCAGTTTGCTTGTATAAGTATTTTAAATGTTTAATTTATTCTTATCTTATATTATATTTAATTTATTATTATATTATATGATATTACTAATTAACTAAAACGCATAAATTTTAATCTATACATATAATCAATAACGAGGCTTAGCTGATAATATTGGATCCAAACTTATCCTATGTTACGCTACTTTATTAATTAACTAATTTTCTTTATTTCTATTATATATATATATATATATATATATATATATATATATATATATATATATTAAACTCAACTGTGCAGCACTTTGACTGTGACATGAAGTCGAAAATTTGATCTGATTGGTTTGCTGAAAAAGATAAAGGCACAATTATTGGCATGGTATCTACAAATTCCCAGAACGGTGGTCTCAATTTGGAGAAAACAATAGTCAGTACAATATAATATTTTCAATAAAATGTTTTTCACTATCCCATTAAAATTACTGTTTTATTTTCACATAAAAACGCTCTTTTCATACCGTGGACCTGGTTACTTATATTTATAAGTATATGTAAATATTTATGACTACCAATTCATTTAAGTTTTGAAATGATTACTTATTATTACTATATTATTACAATAAAAAAGTTGCTTATTAAAAGAGTGCCCATGCAGCCACTTATTTATATCGTGGGAATACAGTACTATGAAATAGTAAATAAATACAATACATTGATTATATTGATAAATGTATTACATTCAAGAGATGTTTCAAATGATAAGGAATTCGAATACACCATAATTGCCTTATTTTATACTATTGTAGAAAGTAATTTTAAAGAGATTTCACAATCTTATTTACATGAATATTTCGTTTTGACGTCGAGCAAGCTCGACAGGCTTTGTATAGTATTTTCTTAATCATAGTACATTGTGACACAAGGAAGCAAAATAGGCGTTTTCCGACGAAGGTATGTTTGCCGCCCGAGCGAAGCGAGGGCGTAAAATTACCCGAGTCCGAAAACACCTTTGATCCCATGTGTCACATACTATTTTCCCATACGTGGGCGCCGTTTCTTTCTCCAAGAAATGCACAAAAAATTGAACGGCAAACTCATAGAATTAAAGAATATCAACCCCCCCCCCCCACGTGTTAGCCATGCTTCGATAGAGCGAGCAAGTATAAAATCTAAAGGTCCAAATGATACTCGCTCTGAAATAAGTTGCCCTAACGTAAAATGTAATTCGTTGGATTTAAAAAAAAATATAATATTATCGGTTTTCTCTTAAGATTATACGTGCAATTCACTTGAATTGAATAAAATTAAATAAAATAATTTCCTCTTATTTGGAAATTGATATATTATGTTAAGAAAAGATTTAGGATTGGGTAATGGCGGTGCAGGGGGTAAAACCCCTGCCGGGGATTGGGGGGCGGAGCCCCCCTCTTTTCTATGAATAAATAAGACTAATCAATTGAAGATTATAAGTTTGTTAATAATCTACGCTCAAATTATTATAGTATTATTAAAATATTTAATAGTATAATAAATAGGAGTTTAAATGAAAACTAATTAAAAAAAAGATATAGATCTTTTTTAATACTTAAAAAACATAAAAATTTTTATAATAAATTCCAGATAGAATATAAATCTTATTTTATTTTAAAATCTTGAATACCTAACTCAAAGTGTAAAAAAAAAAGGTCGAGCCCGCGGTCGACTGGCGCATATACTCGTAAGTCTAAACATCGTAAATGCCAGATGTTACGCAGGCAAGGAAAACTGAGAATCCTATCGGACTACATGGTTCCGTTCATTCGCTTTTCGTCCCAAGGGAGGAAAAGTAAAATTCTGGTTTCTGATTGGTCGGGAAGCGGCCATAAACACTTTTCCTCCCTAGGGAGAAAAAGTAGTATTTTGTTCCCTCTAGACAGCTACAGAAAATCATATTTTGCGCCTTGAGTGCGGGAAAATAGATTCTTCATCATCAGTGACAATACGATGCAAAAATTATTTATTTTTATACCGGTGCAGCAACATTTCGGACATACAACATTTTCGTTCGATGTCTCTCTGCTTCACTTCGTATGGTGCCCAGTTTCCAATCCTTTGAAAGAATTCCAATACATTATGGCGCAGATAACGATTTGCTACGTGACGCTTAATGATACAGGCAAATCTTCTTAAATCTGATACGGATCCACATCCAGCAAAGCGACTAATTTCTCGTCTTCAAAACTTTTCAGCTTCCCAGAGAGATCCTTGTTTTGAACTTCACAGTCACCACTTTTAAAACATTTGAACCACTCGCGGAACATCGAGTCTCCAGTACATTCGCCCCATTAGTTTACGAAACCAAACGATAGGCCTCAACCGCTCTTTTCTTCCTACTAAAAACTAAAAGCACTTATAAAGAGCTATAACATTTCTGCCCGGGATCCACTAATGATGTCATCTTTTAAAAAACCCTGAAAACTGCTTGTACGCCCAATTGAAAAACTCAATTTGTATTATCTGTAAAACCTGCTTATCTCATGTATATTCTTTCATTAAGACTGCCATTTAAAAGGTAGTTTTTGCATCGTATTTCATAAAAAGGGAGGTCCAAAATTAATGGGTATCGGGCTGTAGTGAGCAGAGGTGATAGTCATTGTTCGATCAGATATGCATTAGATAAACGTTTCATGAGTTAGTGTGCGAAGTTTCGTCACTGTGAGTGAATCGGTTCATCCATAGATATTTGTAGTGAAACACCTTTTTCCATTTCGGCGAAAACGTGATGACCAATTGTTCAAAGCAACGCGTGGTTCTGAAATTTTGTTTCCTATTGGGAAAACCTACCGCAGAAACTATTGCAATGCTTAACTAAAATCCGAAAAATGTTCCTGTAAAATTAATAAAACGAATTTTGAAATATCTAAAAGAAACTCTAGATCTGGGTTTAATTTATAATAAAAATAATTGCATAGAAATAATTTCGTTTAGTGTAAGCGATTTTGTAAGTGATCATATTATGCGGAATTCTGTATGCAGATTTCTTTGAAAAATAAGTGATATCATGGCGATCAAGAAAACAGAGCACAATTGCTCTTTCGAATCCGAAGTCTGAGTTTATAGCAGCACTTACTGCTATTGAAGAAATTCTTTGGATAAAACAATTAATGAAAGATACATCGACAAAAATTTGCCAGAATCTATATTATTCGTCGATAATCTAAGTGCGATTCAAATAATTAAAAATTCAAGATATCATTGGAGAACTAAGCACGTAAATATAAAGTGCAAATTTGTAAGACAATATTATAATAATAGTATATTTATAATTAAATTTCTAAACACAGCGAATTAACAAGTAGATATCCTAATCAAGCATTGGTTGTAAAATCGTTCAAATATTTAAGAAGTCTAATGAATATAAATCTATAAATTAAAAAGAAAATTTACATGTGTGACTTTTGTATTTGTGTTTTTCAGTGGGAATGTTGAAAATATAAAATTACAATTACCAGTGTTCTACACATCTAAAGTTTTTCACTATAGAATATACTATTCCTACTGGCTCTGTGTTCGACTTACAGACAGCGCCACTTGATCGTGTCAGTCCGTTAACACTGGACATGTTTCTCTGTATACGAGGAGGGGAGCAAAAATAACGGGAACCGGGCTGTGATGAGGATAGTCATTGTTCAACCAGGTATGCGTTAAGAAAACGTCTCCTGAGTTAGTAGGCGAAGTTTTGTCACTGTGAATGTATCAGTTCATACGTAGGAATATTTGTAGTAAAACACCTTGTTCCATTTTCGCGAGAACGTTATGGACGAGTATCGAGAACAACATATTCGGAAAGTAAGTAAATGTACAGGATAAGAGAACGACGGGTCTTTTGAGGAGCGCCTCGCAACCAGGATCACATTCATTTTAGGATAGGTAAAACTATTAGTCGTCTGTCTTTTAAGGAGCATCTCGCAACAGAGATCAAACTAATAGTTTCGGACGGGATTTAGTGTCGGGATTGATTTGAGCTCTGAGTAAGTTTTTAGCTCCAGGTGGAGTTCGTGTGACTCGACTTCGGGGCAGTCGGTTCACCGGGCGAACTCTCGATTTTGCCTTTTGCAGGCCCTTTTATACTAAAACAGAAAAAGTTTCAAAATACGACACAACACGCAATTTTAAACGTCTCATATAAACAAATACATAATGCCATACAAACCAGGTCATAAAACCATACATCTCTTTCACGACTAATCTATTTCGCAACAGTAATATGTCAAAACGCTGCTAAGTGAGGTAGTTACCAATAAAATAAAGAAAAAATTTATACAACTTTAATTTATGTTAAACTCAAATTCGAAAATACAAAATACGGATGGGTACGAGTTTCAAAACCGTTATTCCTAAAGAACATTATGCCCAAAAAGTATTTGATTAATTTAAAAAATATAACAATATAAATAATAGCATATAAGTATTTGTATAAAATTGATCAATTGTAATATAATTATAAATAAATAAATACACGCAGGCACATTTATAAGTTATATAGAGGCCTATCTTCCTTTAAAAACAAAAATTAAATACATATTTGTTGTTTTCAAATGTTAAAACTATATAAATCTAATTTTGTAAAAATCTTATGTTTGAGAAAAATGTTTACTTCGGGAATTACGGTTTTGGGAATAACGGCCTTCAGAATAATATTCTTGGGGAGAACGGTTGCAAAATCGTATGTAAAGCAGTGACACCATTTTACTACGAACCGCTGCAAGCTTTTTGATATCCCCTTAATCTAACGGTTTTTTTCTTGACAAATTAAAAAAAAAATATATTGAAAGATTATACTAATCAGTTTGTTTTACTTTTAGACCTCTTCAAACGCAAGAATAAATAGTTCTGATTTATCGCAAAGGAATATTGCAACAACGCCAGAAATTACTATTCAGGGCATTACAGAGAATTTTGGTACGATTTCAAGCGATAAAGTAGTACCTCCGACATCATTAAATTTGCTAAAAAATATTAGTCATTCCTCAGGAGAAGTGGACAGTCAAATAATATCTAATACTCAATTATCTGAGGTATACATTTTAATAAATTTGTTTTGTTTTAAAATTACTTGTTAAATATACCGGCCATTATTAATTTAATATTATTAATATTACATGTTGGCCTAACATTTACTCAAGAAATTTCACTTTTCACATAAGTTCATTACTCACAAAATTATTGTAATCAAAAATATTAAAGCCTGATTTACGCTTTGTTTAGATTAATATATTACAAACCAACAACAATAAAATGCAAAAACGATCAACATCGGACCAAGACTTTACACTTTCTATTAGCTCATCGCAAAGCGAGTCTGCTCTTAAGAACATAAAATCTAATACAATAGATACATCACCAGTCATATCCACTACGAAAGAAATACTTTCGCCCTTTTCGAAATTCGCCAAAGGAATGCAGAATTTTGGTGCCAATCTTGACCCCCGTAAACTTAAATCAGCTGGTCAAGTCAGTTCTAGTGGAATTCCAAGAAATCTATCAGATCAACATTTGGAACAAAGAGAAAAACTTCAGGAGAGATGGATCAAATGCAAATCCCGTTTGATAGTTTTATAGAAGGCTTTATCTCTCTCTCTCTCTCTCTCTCTCTCTCTCTCTCTCTCTCTCTCTCTCTCGCTCTCTCTCTCTCGCTCTCTCGCTCTCTCTCTCTCTCTCTCTCTCGCTCTCTCACGCTCTCTCTCTCTCTCTGCCTCTGCCACCACTGCCACTACCTTGAAACTCCACTTTTACGTCACTCCCCGATGTTTGTTTTTTTTTCATAACAGCCACCTTTTATTATGAAGCATTAGCTACCAGTTAATATATTGCAATGAACATTACAGATTTTCTATGACAGTTATTTTTAAATTTGAAATTTTAATTAAACTTTTATATTTCAGAAAAGGTTAAGAATCCTGTATTAGTTCTTAATCATTTTAAAAACTACTTTTAAACAATTAGAAGATTGTAAAAAATATTTGTATAATTTAAAAATGATTTCAATACTTTTAAAAAATGTTGCTTAACATAATTTTATCAGTATTTAGAAAAATGCTTTATAAATATGCGACTATTTATAATAATAATAATATAAATTTTCAACATCGTTATAGTCCGAAAGCTAGTGACATATTTATCCTTGTCCTTGAATGAAATTCAGATAAGCTTATCTTCATCCTAATTATCAAAATAATTAAGTATAGTATTTTCTTCTAAAGTATAAAAAGTAATTATGTACAGTTCTCTCTAGGATACCTATTGTGAGTATTTCATACTGAAATTTTACTATTTATCTAATTTGTTATATATAGATTAGAATTAAAAAATAATAATTGAAATTTTAAATGAAAAAAAATTAAATAATCTATTATAATCGCTTTCAAAATTGCAAAACTGTGATGTAACTGGTAAAAAAAAGAATTATCATCAAAAATTTTTGTAATAATTCAAAAAATGAATGGATTGCGTAGTCAAAACTTTAATCTTGACCTGGGAATCATATTTCTAAGTAAATATAAACTAAATACTATATTAGTTACTTTATAAGTAAAATATATAAATTATATAAACTTTAGTCTGACTACAAATTTAAATTTAGAATTTTTCAATCTTTTTCAATCTTTCAGAATTGAACTTTTTATTTAATAAACATAATTTAATCGTGAACTAATCAAGCAAAGGACTCCTAGGTTAAGGCAAAAGTTACTATGTATTATTATAATTTAAATTAAAAAATGTTTGTATCTAATTTTATGCTATTATGTTTAACCTCAAAACTGTAAGAGGGAGCTGTGTATTAAATCCCAAATCCAAAATTTCACAATATTATTTATCAATTTTTAACAAGACATAAATGATGCTTATTTTTCAAATGAATAATTTTATCTATCAAACTATTAACATTTTGAAAAATTATTTATGATCAAAAAAGTAAAAAGTTTCCATGTATATGATAAAAAGAAATTGAGAAATGCAGATAGTCAATTATGTAAATATACAGACTATCTTTATAGAGAATAGAATTAATTATATAAAAAGTACATTGCTTTTTATGTTAATTAGATTCTTGCATTGTAATAAAACAATATTTTTGTTACTATATTTCGAAACATATATAGTACTATTTAAAATAAATAAAAAGCATTTCTATATTATTTTTTGTTCTTTGTAATACACAAAAAATGTAGATAATCCTATTACTGATTATAATACTAAAGAAGGGTTTCAAATGTTTATTTAATTATATAAATTGTTTTAAAAATGTGTTCAACTAAAATTAGACTTAAAACAAATTATAGTAGATATATAAATTATTTCAAAACTCTAAATTTTAACTTTGTTCAGATGTCCTAGTGTACTTTCCTTTTTTACATATTTTTGTCTATCATAAGAATTTTTGATATGAAAAAAAGTAGTATTCAACAATTAGAAATATAATAATTATATTGAAAACTCTAAATTAATTATAAATAAGACTTTTAAATTAGAATAAAAGTTACCAAAAATAAGTTATATACCTTGAATTAAGCATTAAAATATAGACCTAGAGATTCTACCCACCACATATTAAAATATCAATTAATAATTAATATATTCAATAATTATGTTTAAAATCATAGATTCTCTTAAAAGTGTATTTATAAATCTTTAAACATTCTTTAATATATAATAAAATGAATAACAAAATTCCAATTTTTATTACTATTACTTTTATATATGTATTTTTTTATTGTTTTATTATTTAAAAAATTCTAATTGATAATAGGATTTTCTTATACAGTAGTCTGTGATAGTATTGTGAGCTAGATGTTTATAAAATGACATTAACTAAATGTGTGCAATATATATCAATGAACTATAAAAATGTTAAGCCTGTATTCTTACATGTATATCAATCCAAAGTATAGAAATAAATATTAGGATTATTAAATTGTAAGCAAAGTTTTCATATTCTTTTTTCATAAAATGTGTTCATTTTGTATATGTAAAGCAATTACGTCTATCCCAAAGAAATCATTGTATAAGATTTTGCCTTGACTAAGTTGGATAGTCAGAACTGTAAATGCTATTAAGGTAAAAAAATGTCATTCATCATTATAAATAGTTATAATCTTGGTTACAATCGAATACAACAAATGTGTAGTTAAAGAATATTAATAATGTGTAAAAATGACCAAAATAGTGCATAATAAAGTATTTTTTTAGTTTGTTATATGAAAATGCTTTTAGCTTACATTTTTTTTGTAATCGAGTATGTACATGAAGCATAAATTTACATGATGAGCTTAATAAAAAATAATTCATGAAGAAATTATGAAGAAATGCAATAATTTATACGAAAAAGTACCGTTAGAAATATTTTACTATGTAATTTAATTTAAGACCTTAACAGATAATTAATTAATGGATACAAAAGGCCCTGCTGAAACTGGGTTATTAAAATTAATTTAATAAAAATGTTATTTTTTTACAAGTTTAATAAAATAAAATTGATAAAAAGCCGTTCAAGTTTCTTAATTTAATATTTTCATAAATTTTAATGTAAAAAATTAGAATTAAAAAACATTACATGAATTAATTAAATGTCATTATTAACTTTAATACCCCAGTTTTAGTAAGCAGTTATTATATTCTGATGCATAATTACTAATTATTGTATAAAACTACACATTGTTTTCTGTGTGTCAAAATTAATTTATCAGGTATGTGAATAAGTCTTTCCCGTTTTTTTTCAAATTTTGAGCCTTTATTGTGAAAAAATGGTTACAAATGAATTATTGAAAGTATTGGCCATCGCTAGCTACAACTTTTTCCCATCTTTCTGGCAACATACGAATCCTGTTGCGAAAAAATTCGACCGGTTTGGCCTCTATCCAGTCATCCACCCATTTTTTGGCTTCCTCGTAGGAATGGAAGTGCTGGTCAGCCAGGCCATGCGTCATCGATCTGAAGAGATGGTAATCAGACGGAGCAACGTCTGGACTATACGGCGGGTGGGGTAGGACTTCCCATTTGAGCGTTTCTAAGTATGTTTTACCGGCGGTGCAACATGTGGGCGAGCATTGTCATGTTGCAAAATAACTTTGTCGTGCCTGTCGGAGTATTGTGGCCGTTTTTCTCGCAGTGCGCGGCTCAAACGCATCAATTGTCGATAGACCTCGCCTGTGATCCTTTCATTCGGTTTCAGAAGCTCATAGTAAACCACACCTAGCTGGTCCCACCATATATAGAGCATGAGCTTGGCGCCATGAATATTTGGCTTGGCCGTCGATGATGTTGCATGGCCGGGTAGTCCCCATGATTTTCTTCGCTTCGGATTATCGTAACGTATCCACTTTTCATCGCCAGTCACGATACGATGCAGAAAACCCTTTCTTTTATGTCGCTGAAGCAGCTGTTCGCAAGTGAAAAGACGCCGTTCGACGTCTCTCAGCTTCAGTTCGTACGGCACCCAATTTCCTTGCTTTTGGATCATTCCCATGGCTTTCAAATGCTTGGAAATGGTTGTTCGGTCAACTGGCAATGCTTCAGCAAGTTCTTCTTGCGTTTGACAAGAATCTTCATCAAGCAAAGTCGCCAATTCTCGATCTTCAAAGATTTGCAGCCGCCCGGAACCCTCCTTATCTTCCACGTCGAAATCACCGCTTTTGAAGCGTCGAAACCATCCGCGAACACTTGAATCATCGACACAACCTTCTCCATAAGCTTTCTGAAGCAATCGATGCGTCTCGGCAGCAGATTTCTTCAAATTGAACCAATAAAGTGAAACTTCCCTCAAATGACATCGACTCGGCTCAAATTTCGACATTTTCACGATATCAAAAATTTATGATGCGAAAAAATTTTAACTAATGTGTTAGTATGGAATTGTTGACATATGAATAAGCTTTGATTATGACATATGTAACCATTGAATACTCGCACAGTATTGGTGGCGCCATCTCTTACAAAAAACGGGAAAGACTTATTCACACTCCTAATAGTTTTTTTATAGTTTTCTACAATATATTAATTCATTAGATTAAAATCTATAAAAACCTATAAATTTTACATAATTTTCTTAAATGTCTAAATTATTTTCTTGCAAAGTCTAATATATTTTATTTACAGTTTACTTGATACTTATTTAGAAATTAATTCATGAATTTTGCTTTTATACATTAAATTGCAATACTTTAAAATTAATTCATGGTTATTCTTAGAACTATTCATCTTCAATAATTAAAAACAAAAATAAAAGAATCCACTTGTAAGAGTGCATAAATTGTAATTTACAATCCTTCCATACCTAGTGCTTTTGTACTCTCTTCAAGCTTTAATAAATAATAATAATAATAATAATGATGATGATGATGATGATGATGATGATGATGATGATGATGATGATGATGATGATGATGATGATGATGATGATGATGATGATGATGATGATGATGATGATGATGATGATGATGATGATGATGATGATGATGATGATGATGATGATGATGATGATGATGATGATGATGATGATGATGATGATGATGATGATGATGATGATGATGATGATGATGATGATGATGATGATGATGATGATGATGATGATGATGATGATGATGATGATGATGATGATGATGATGATGATGATGATGATGATGATATAAGTCAAACTATTCTCTATGATCACCAGTGTATAAATTGATGGATTAATACTATAATAATATTTCCATTCAAAAATATCCAATTGGTTAATTCTTTTGTCTGTTTGACTATTTCCATAAGAAGTTTATATTACAAACTAATCATGTACTTATCCTCATGCTTCTTAATAATCATTTCATTTTACATATACATGGCATTCTAGGGCAATCCAGTTCGAGACAATTAATTTTGTATATACTTTTGTATTGATCAGTGGGATAAATAATTTATATATTGTATTATTTTATTTGCCTAGAACATTGTGCAAAGACATTATTGTAAAGTAATCGCAAAAAAATAAAAAATTATTGCTTATTACAATTATCTATTGAATTTCCTATGTACTAATAATTTATAATTTTAATAATATTAAGCTTTATTTAATTTAATGTTATGATTAATTTCCATATAATTATATACTTCTGAGTATATGTTTAAAATGAATATTAGTAAATTCATAAATATTTTCATTGGTCTTACAGTCCAATTAAATCAATCGAAAATAATACGTAATAATATCAATATATATATTTATATTAATATTTGTAACGGTGAGTGACCTTCCGCTCGTTACGTAATTTCCTTACCTCCTTTCCGTCTCCGGACTGCTTCCAGGGCGGGAAGTCGGGCTAGATATATGTTTAGATTTATAGGTCGAAATTTTATGTTAGATGAATATATAAATAGGTTTTATACATCGAGAGAAAAAAAAAATCTAATTACGTCGAGAACTCCAAAGAGTCCATTTATTACAAAACAAATACAGATCGACGTAAGATTATACGTCCCGCTCGGTTACACGCAGAACGTGGCTACGTCCGCCGACTCCCGCGCTCTTAAAACTACTCTCGAATTTAACCCCTTACTTCCCTCCCTTCTTGGTGGCCGCCGCTGCTTAAATTCCCCCGCGCACTCTTTTCCCCGCTCGCATACTATACATCATATAAAATATTTTAAGTTAAGGGCGCGCAGGCCCACTCACCCGCTACCGCTAATTATAGGCGAGGGCGTCCCCTCGTGCGCTCGCTGCTGCTCTCGGCTCCTCTTCCGCGGTGATCTCCCTTGGAGAGAGAGAGAAAAGAGATAACGTATCTGCTGTCCCGGGTCCGCACACCAGCTTATACCACTGGCACAAATATTGTCTTTTCACCACTCCACTTCCCGAACTGTCTATCGTCCCCGACCTTCTACACTCTTCCTTCCGTACACAATCTCCGTCACTTCACTACCTCACGGCTCTCCCTTTCACTTCAAACTTCCTTTCTTTCTTAACAATGGCTGCGACACGTGTCGATTCTACCGGCTTTTTCAATCTTCTGAAGTTCTTCTTCATCTTCACCTCCGATTCTCCAATCGCAGCTCCTCTTTTCGCCAACATCCAATTATTAACCTTCTTCCCCGATTTGCACCAATTATCGTGCGTCTTCTCCGATCTGCGCCAATCTCGGGCTCTTCCGTCATCTTCATACCGTTTCGACCTACATTATCGGTCTGCAATGTCTGGTTTTCTGACTTCTTTCGCGCGCCAATTTCAAATTTACTCGGGAGATATATCTATATATACGTCTCCATATTGGTAGTTCGGTGCGGCGCCGCTAAGAGCGGTGGCGCTGTTGGCCGCTCTTTCTCCGCGGCGACTTCCGTCTTCACGTTGGCTGCTACTTCCAGTGCGGTCGTCTGCAGTGCGGACGTCGCACACTGTGTATCTCCGACTCTCACTAATCTTGTTGTGTTTTTTTCAGCGTCTCCACGCGCCCTTCCTGATAGTTGAGCTGACATCGTTGAGCTCGATTGCTGTTGCTGCTTCCTGGTTTTTTTTTTGTGTATGCGGCTTCTTTGCGTTCGTTCAGTATGTTGCACATAACCTGATGCGGCCACGTGTCTTCAAATCTTCCACTTCCCGCTTGCAGCGTCTACATGGCTTTTGGACCTTTGCCACGTATGCTTGTTTCTTTATTTTCTTTTATATTATCTCTTTAATTTAGTCTTTTCACTCGCGTCTACTTTACAATTTCATCATCTCATTTCCCCGTTTCGAGGTTATGTTCTCTCTCTCTCGCTCTCTCTCTCTCTCCCTCTCTCTCTCTCTCTCTCTCTCTCTCTCTCTCTTCTTCTGCATGCGTCTAACTATCTGTGTTCATCTGTATCTCTTTGTTTTTTTGCTTTCTCTCTATCTGACTTCCTTCCTTCTTTTTTTTCCATACTTTTCTTGCTGTCACTTCTATACATGTCTTTTCCTTTTATTACATGCACTCATGTCTTGCTTCAATCTTCTCCTTCTATCTTCCTTTTCTTCTCTGCTAACACTGTCATTAATAATTTTTTTTTCTATTTGCATATATTTTTCTTCATCTGCACGTATCATTTGCTTTATTTTCCTCCTTCTATGTGAATATCTTTTATTTTTTTTTTTTACATGCATCCATATAACTTTCCTCGCTAATTTTACTTTTATCTTTATTTATTCTTATTTTCATTTTCAGGTTGTAGTTGCTGCAATTCCCATTGCAAACTCCCCCCTCCTAAACCGGAACACTCGGTGAGTGGACCGCGTTTACATTGACTACGCGTTACAGTTTTCGCTTGTTTCGCTCACTGTTACCTCTCGCTTCCCCCCTTTTCTCCGCGAATCGTCCTTTACCTGGTTTTGCCCTAGGTCTCCCCCCTCTTATTTCCCCGATTGTCCGTATCACGCTAATTTCCCCCCCCCTCCATTTCCTACTTCCCCCTGGCTTCTCCTATCTCTCCGCCCATCCCTCCTGCCACTACCTACTCCTACTATCTTCCGTGACCTACTTCTTTCACTTCCGTCACCTCCTCCTTTCTACTTCCGTCACCTCCTCCTTTTTACTTCCGTCACTCCTCCTCTCTACTTCCGTTACTCCCCTCTTCCCCCTAACCGCTGTTCCTTTCTTCGGGCCATTCTTCCTCCTCCCCGAAGGCCTGTCGTAATATTCTCTGCCGTAATCCTTTTGGCAGGCCCTGAGTCTCACGGAGCATTTCGAGGGTACGTCTCTGCCGATCCTCGATCTGCTCCGTGGACAGCCTTCGGGGTGGTGCTCTTCTATCCGTGGTGTTTGTTGGATCTTCGGCTGGTCTTCTTGGTCTCGTCGGGAGGTCGTCGGGCGGAGCCTCTTGCCTCCATCGGGCCAGCCTGGCTGATGGGGATGGGCTCGGCGTGGGGCTCGGTGACGAGTTCGGCCACAACTCCTCCGGGGGTCCTATTAGGACTGTCGACGCTGGCGATTGCGGCTTCGGGTTCGGGCCTTGTGGCCGGTATGCCCTCGCGCAGCGTGGGCAGTCCTCCAGGTCTACCCCGCGTCGACGACAGTTGTGGCAGACGCGATGCCGCACCGGTTCAGGGCAGTGGGGGCGGCGGTGGCCCGGTCTCCGGCAATTGAAGCATTGCCCGAGCTCCGGGTCCACCGCCGGGTCGAAGGGGATTGTAGCCAGGCCTCCGAACATAACGCCCCTTCGGATAACCAATTTCCGGAGGGGTATGCGGGCCCCGCTCTCGGGGTGGACCCAGCTACGCTCCTCTCCCTCTTCGCCTCGCCGGTCGCGTATAGGGGCTTCGGTCGCGGGGGCCTGTTTTTGTTGGCCCCCCCTCCCTTCTGTATGGGTGGGAATTTCCCTCGACGACTGCCTAGGGGTCGTATCGGGCCGGGTTGGCGGTAGCGGCCTTTCCTGGCCGAGAACCCCCGCTGCGGCCTTGATCACTGCGCCGGCCCCTTCCTCCCGGCGGAAAAGGATCGACTCAAAGTCCTCCCGTTCGAATTGCCGGCGGGGGTTGTATCGCCTGGGCCGGCGAGCTTCACGGCGTTCTAACTCCTCTGCCCTGCGCTCTTCGGCGGCGAATTCCGATGGACCCGGTCGTCCGACCACCTCCTCGTCCCACTCCTGTGGGCCCCTGGGTTTTGGCGGGGGGAGTGGGAGGCCTAGGTGTCTTGGTCCTGCGGTGGGGGGGCGCTGCCCATCGTCCGCTGCCGGTGCCTTCTCAGGCTCGTGCCGCAGCGGCGGCACCCGGCCTACCTCCCTCCGGCGGTTTGCCGGGGAGCGCTCCCTCTTCTTCGGGATGGCCCCCTTACTCGCTCTCCCTCCCGTAGCCTCTGTTCCCTTGAGAGTGGCCTCCTCTCCCTCCTTCGGGGTGACTCCTTTCTTCCGTCTCTCGTCCTCTCCTCCGACTTCTTCTTCTGTGGGTCCCTGCGCGTTCATTCTCGAGGCTTGCCTACCTCAAGTTTCCTCCTCCTCCTCCTCGTCGACTGGGATGTCGGCCCAGTTTCGACCACCCAACCCGAGAGGGTATTGTTTTGGGATTATAATTTCCTCCGGTTCCCTCCCCTGTGGGGTGTAATACTCCCCGCTACTTTCGCTGCTCACGCTTAACTTACGCGTTGCTTCCTCTCCCTTGTTCTCCATACTTCTTGCTTCCGTCACTATTACACCTAACTTTCCCCCTATCTCTTCCGTCGCTACTCCCGTTTCTTTTCTTCCTTCACTGCTTCTTCCGTCGCTGCTTCCGTCTCTGAAACAATTAACATATAGATTAGTTTCCCCCTGTGGTAATGTGCCCTGCCTGGTTATTTCCCTGGGTACCCCGGGGTGGTAGGTATCGCTTGAGCTCGGATATGTGGGCTTTCGCGACGCGCTTTGCCGTATTGGTCTCGAGTACGTAAACCGTTGGGGAGAGGGCGTTTAGGATCTTATAAGGGCCTTCGTATTTGGGCGCCAGTTTCGCATTGAAACGATTAATCGCGCTTGACAGTACGCGAGTTCTTCTCCACACCAGGTCTCCTACCTGAAATCGAACTTCCCGTCTCCCTTTGTCGTAGAACTTCCGTTGCTTCTCCCGGGCTTGGTCTAAGTATCGGCGTATGAGGTCCCGCATGGTCCCTAGTCTCTTCATTTTATCCTCCCATTCTTCTGGTTTCATTCTCACCACCTCTATTCTTCCTTCTACTTCCCTTCGGAGGCTGTGCACTGGGTTGGGATTCCGTCCGAAGTTTAGGAATGCCGGTGACGTTTTCAGGCTAGACTGACAGGCCGTATTAATCGCGTTCCTGAATTCGTGTAAATGTTGGTCCCATCCCCGATGATCTTCTCTGACAAAGGTCGAGATCATCGTCTTCAGTGTCCTGTTGATCCTCTCGACAGGGTTGGCCTGCGGGTGATATGGCGGTGTGGTCACATGCTTTATCCCGTATTCCTCCATCGCCCTTTTAAGGTACTTATTATCGAATTCTTTTCCGTTATCGGTGAGTAGGTACTCCGGCGTTCCCCACCGAAAAATAACTAACTCTTCCAAGGCTTTCACTACTCCCTTCCCATCGGCCGTCCTCATAGGCTTGACTGCAATCCAGCGTGTAAAGACGTCTTGCAGGAGTAGGAGGTATTTATTCTGGGTTTTACTAGACGGAAATTCCATGAAGTCTGCCGCTACTACACACCAAGGCTCTTCTACGATTCGATCTCCCATCAGCCCTTGTGGGCCCTGTTGCGAGACCTTATATTTCTGGCACTCTGGGCAACGCCGCACGTATTCACTTACATCCGCCCAGATGCCCTTCCAGTAGTAATCCAGGACTATGCGCGCGTATGTCTTTTCTATGCCTAAATGTCCGGCGGATACATCATCGTGTGCGTCATGGAGCACCCTCCGTCGCTGTTCGAAGGGGATCACTAACTTCCAGTTACTACTCCCTTCCGTGAACGGTGCCATAATTGTCTCTCCCCTCGGCGGTATAGCATCCCGTCCACTACACACCAATCCTTGTATTTCTTCGGGAGCTCCTCTACTTGTTGGATCATCCTTAGGTACCACTCGTCTTCCACTCCCGCGAATCCCGCCACTTCCTCCTCCTCTTCTATTCCCCACGATAATGCGTCGGGTACGTAATTCAGCGCCCCCTTCCGGTACTCCAAATCGAAATCCCATTCTTGTAGTTTTAGGGCCCATCTAGCGTGTCGTCCGGTCAGTTCTTTCGACTTCTTCATCCACTTCAGGGCACTATGATCGGTGATCGCCTTAAAGTGGTAGCACTCGAGGTAAGGTCGCAGTTTCTTTATTGCCCATATCAGGGCTAGTCCTTCTTTTTCGGAGACCGTATAGTTCTTTTCGGCGTCCCGTAACACCCTACTTATGTAGACAATGGGGTGTTCCCCGTCTTCCAACTCCTGGGTCAGGACCGCTCCGATAGCGTAATCGCTAGCGTCCGTCTGTACGGTGAACGGCTTGGTGAAATCGGGGCATGCCAGAACAGGCGCTTCCGACAGTGCTTCCTTTAACTTCTCAAATGCTTCTTGTTGTTCTTCCCCCCACTTCCATGCGTGCTTCTTACTGAGTAGGCGGGCGAGTGGCACCTTGATCTCCGACTCGTTGGGTATAAACCTCGAGTACCAAGCTACCATCCCCAGGAACGAACGTAACTGCTTCAGGTTCCGGGGAACCGGAAATTTTACCACCGGGGCGACTTTCTCTGGACCGGGCCGTAGCCCCTCCTTGTCCAGAAGGAATCCCAAGTACGCCACCTGCGCGCAGCAGAATTCGCATTTCTCCCGGTTGATGGTCAGCCCCGCTGCCAACAATCTCCGCAACACCGCTTCCAACCATTTCAGGTGTTCGTCGTATTCTTCCGTCACAACGATGATGTCGTCCAGGTATGCGAACACTCGCGGTTCGAACTCTGGACCGAACAGACGGTCGACCAAACGCTGGAACGTCATTGGAGCGTTGGTTAATCCCTAAGGGCATCCGGGTGAACTGATGTAGGCCCGATCCCGGGACCGCGAAGGCCGTATACTGTTTACTCCTCTCCGCCATCGGTACCTGAAAATAGGCGCTTTTTAAGTCGATCTTCGAGAGGTATCGGGCCTTTCGCAGCTTATCCAAGATGGAGTCCATGCGCGGTAGCGGGTACGCATCCTTCCGGGTCACTGCGTTCAGATCTCGGTAGTCGATGCAGAATCGATACGACCCGTTCGCCTTCTTCACGATTAAAGGCGCACTACTCCACTCGCTTCCGGAACGCTCTATTACTCCTGACTCCAACATCTTCCTGATTTCCCCTACCGATACTTCCGCCATTTTGGGAGACATAGGCCTCAATCGGTGCTTAATCGGTGCCGCTCCTTGTACATCTATATGGTGTTCGGTCAAGTGGGTTACCCCCGGGTTTTCCGAGGGTGGCGGCACGATGGCTTCTACCAGGCGCTCAACTTCTCCCCTTTGTTCGGGGGTCAGCTCCGAGATGCCCGCACATTCTGCATATAGCACTCCTTCGTTTTCGTTCTTACCCCCAAAGAATTCTCTCCACGGGCTGTCCGGCGTCTTCCACTGCCCATGCCCGAATTTCACCTCTATTGCGAATAACTGGCAAAAATCCATTCCTAGGATCAAGTCGTGATCCAGAACTTCCATCACTTGCAAGTCCACTTCTTCCAACCGTCTTCCCACTTCCATTGTTACGGTAAGGATTCCCAATATTTGGGTAATTCCCCCGGTAACGGTTTTTATGTGCAGCTGGGCGGGTGTCATCCGGTCTCGGAATGCTTCGGCCACCCGAGGTCCGGCCAACGATATCGACGCTCCCAGATTAAATAACGCTAGGTAGCTCTTATCGGCTAATTCTACCCGCAGGTAGTACCGGTTCTCTACCCACGGTCCAGCTATCTCGTCCTTTATGCCGGGCCTGTTTTTCGCGCTCCGTCCCTCCGGCTTGTCGGGTGCGGCCTTATCGTCCGGGCGAGCAGCTGGTTTTCGGACTGCCCACCACGGCCACTCCTCTGCCTCTGCTCGTAGTTGGGTGGTGGTTGCGGGGAGGTCCAGTCCGGACCCTGCACCCGCGCTTCTCAGGTTGATCTCCTCTACCGAATCGGTATCTCCTCCAATCTTCCTTTCTCGTTTCTCGCGGCCTCGTCTAATTTTCTCTTCACTCCCTTCTTCTCTCACTCTACCCTCCTCTTCTGTCTGTTCGTTGCTTCTTCTTCTATCCTCTACCCCTCCATTATTCCTTCTTCTCTTCTCTTCTCTTCTTTCGTTACCCCTTCTAGCCTTTTCTTCTTTCTCTTCGCTGTCTCTCCAACACTTCTCTCCTCTTTCCTCGTCGACTCTTCTATTCTTCTCTTCGGGATTTCGGTTTTCCGACGCTTCGCTCGGTCCCGCCCAGGTAATGGATTTCCGCAGGCGCACCCGATAGGCTTGTTCAGTCAGCCCTTTTTGATCCTCTTTTAACCTCACTTCTTCTTCCTGCAGCCTTTTCTTTTCTTCTTCTATGGTGATCCGCTCTCGTCTTAACCTGTCCCACTTTTCTGAAATCTGCACGCTCTCCTCGGTTATCTCCCGCTTCGCCTCTTCTAATAGATCCCGCTCCTCTTCTAAATTCCGCCTCTTCAAAGTCGTCTCTCGGGCCCCTGTCGCTGTGGGCCGGGAAGCATAGGCCCTACTTGCTTCCCCGCCAATCCATTTCCCCAGCTTCCTCCTCTGGGTGGGGGGACAGTTGGACTGGGCGGCCCCCTTGTCGGATAAGGTGGGTTTCGGACAGGAGGCGTCTGGCGTTCAGGGCACTCCCTGGACCGGTGTCCTCTGCGTCTACATGCGTAGCACTCCACATGGGGGCATTCGTAGGCGCGATGGCCCACCACGTTACAGTGGTAGCACGTGCCCCAAAAGCCACCATCCTCCCTCGGTGGTACCCCCTCCCCCGGGTAATCGTTCGCTCGGAGAATACCCGCGCCCCTCAGTGGTAGTACTTCCTGTGGTCCGAGGCCTCCGCGGGGCCAGGTCGACCTCACGGCCTGGGCCCTATCTCGGTAGTCCTCCGGTGACGTGCGTGGTGCAACCTGTCGAGGGGCTGGACGGGGTCCGTCGGGCGCGTGTGGTCGGGGACTTGGCATCGGCCGTGGTTTGGGTGGCGGCGCGTCTACTCCCGCCACTAAGCCGTGTTCCCCTCGGGGTCGTGAGCTCCCCTCTCGATGCTTCCCTCTCCGTTCTGGGCTAATCCTTTCTCTTCCTTTCTTCTTCTTCTTCCTTTCTTCTTCCTTTTTTCTTCCCTCACCCAATTCATACTAACACTTCCCGTTAGATTTCAAAAAAAATTCCTTTTCTCTTAGTGAACTTCAAAATTTTATCCTATTAGCAATTTTTAAATTTTAAAAAAAAAATCTTTTTTTGTTATTTCATCATAAAGTTTAGAATGTTAAAAAAAAATTTTTTTCTTTCTTTATTTCAAAAAAAAACTTTTTTTTTTCTATTAAACTTCAAAATTCAACATTCTGAAATCATAAATTTTAGAATGTTAAAAAAAATTTTTTTTTTTTGTTAACTTCAAAATTTTATTTCGTTAAAAAAAAAAAATTTTTTCTTTCTTTATTTCATTCTAAATCCTAAAATCCAACAAAAAAAATTCTTAATTTAAAAAAAAAATTTTTTTTTTTTGTTAAGTTCCGAAAATTTTTTTTTTTCTTTTTATTATTATAAGTTCTAATTGAATTTTAATTTCTATTCTAGCTACTTTCTTCTAGCTACTAATTTCTATTCTATACGCCCGATTACCGCCCCACGTTGGGCGCCATTTGTAACGGTGAGTGACCTTCCGCTCGTTACGTAATTTCCTTACCTCCTTTCCGTCTCCGGACTGCTTCCAGGGCGGGAAGTCGGGCTAGATATATGTTTAGATTTATAGGTCGAAATTTTATGTTAGATGAATATATAAATAGGTTTTATACATCGAGAGAAAAAAAAAATCTAATTACGTCGAGAACTCCAAAGAGTCCATTTATTACAAAACAAATACAGATCGACGTAAGATTATACGTCCCGCTCGGTTACACGCAGAACGTGGCTACGTCCGCCGACTCCCGCGCTCTTAAAACTACTCTCGAATTTAACCCCTTACTTCCCTCCCTTCTTGGTGGCCGCCGCTGCTTAAATTCCCCCGCGCACTCTTTTCCCCGCTCGCATACTATACATCATATAAAATATTTTAAGTTAAGGGCGCGCAGGCCCACTCACCCGCTACCGCTAATTATAGGCGAGGGCGTCCCCTCGTGCGCTCGCTGCTGCTCTCGGCTCCTCTTCCGCGGTGATCTCCCTTGGAGAGAGAGAGAAAAGAGATAACGTATCTGCTGTCCCGGGTCCGCACACCAGCTTATACCACTGGCACAAATATTGTCTTTTCACCACTCCACTTCCCGAACTGTCTATCGTCCCCGACCTTCTACACTCTTCCTTCCGTACACAATCTCCGTCACTTCACTACCTCACGGCTCTCCCTTTCACTTCAAACTTCCTTTCTTTCTTAACAATGGCTGCGACACGTGTCGATTCTACCGGCTTTTTCAATCTTCTGAAGTTCTTCTTCATCTTCACCTCCGATTCTCCAATCGCAGCTCCTCTTTTCGCCAACATCCAATTATTAACCTTCTTCCCCGATTTGCACCAATTATCGTGCGTCTTCTCCGATCTGCGCCAATCTCGGGCTCTTCCGTCATCTTCATACCGTTTCGACCTACATTATCGGTCTGCAATGTCTGGTTTTCTGACTTCTTTCGCGCGCCAATTTCAAATTTACTCGGGAGATATATCTATATATACGTCTCCATATTGGTAGTTCGGTGCGGCGCCGCTAAGAGCGGTGGCGCTGTTGGCCGCTCTTTCTCCGCGGCGACTTCCGTCTTCACGTTGGCTGCTACTTCCAGTGCGGTCGTCTGCAGTGCGGACGTCGCACACTGTGTATCTCCGACTCTCACTAATCTTGTTGTGTTTTTTCAGCGTCTCCACGCGCCCTTCCTGATAGTTGAGCTGACATCGTTGAGCTCGATTGCTGTTGCTGCTTCCTGGTTTTTTTTTTTGTGTATGCGGCTTCTTTGCGTTCGTTCAGTATGTTGCACATAACCTGATGCGGCCACGTGTCTTCAAATCTTCCACTTCCCGCTTGCAGCGTCTACATGGCTTTTGGACCTTTGCCACGTATGCTTGTTTCTTTATTTTCTTTTATATTATCTCTTTAATTTAGTCTTTTCACTCGCGTCTACTTTACAATTTCATCATCTCATTTCCCCGTTTCGAGGTTATCTTCTCTCTCTCTCTCTCGCTCTCTCTCTCTCTCTCTCTCGCTCTCTCTCTCTCTCTCTCTCTCTCCCTCTCTCTCTCTCTCTTCTTCTGCATGCGTCTAACTATATGTGTTCATCTGCATCTCTTTGTTTTTTTTCTTTCTCTCTATCTGACTTCCTTCCTTCTTTTTTTCCATACTTTTCTTGCTGTCACTTCTATACACGTCTTTCCCTTTTATTACATGCACTCATGTCTTGCTTCAATCTTCTCCTTCTATCTTCCTTTTCTTCTCTGCTAACACTGTCATTAATAATTTTTTTTTCTATTTGCATATATTTTTCTTCATCTGCACGTATCATTTGCTTTATTTTCCTCCTTCTATGTGAATATCTTTTATTTTTTTTTTTACATGCATCCATATAACTTTCCTCGCTAATTTTACTTTTATCTTTATTTATTCTTATTTTCATTTTCAGGTTGTAGTTGCTGCAATTCCCATTGCATATTAATACATCAATATACAAAATTAATAAAAATTATAATGACAGTCAGACTGTCCTTGTATACAGTCACCCTGTAGACTAATCTGAAAATAAAATATTAGCTGAAAAAATTTCTTTTTTGTTAGTAAAGTGCAATCTGACTGCCCCCACTACCCTTACCTAATTGAAGACGTAGTCCAAATAATAAAATAAGTTACAAATAATAATAAGTTTAGTTCCTAAGGATGAACCATAGCGGCTCGAATCATCGGACAAGAAGGTGATCCTAAATTTAAGGTGGTGGGGACAGTCAGGTTGTCCTTTACTAACATAGAATAAGTGCTTTTATTATTTTGTATTTTTATTTTACTTATTATTTTATTTTTATTTTTAATTTTCTGATATAATTTATTGTAGTAGTAAGTTTTATTTCAGATTCTACGAAAGTGATCATAAACAAGGATAGTCTGACTGTCATTATTTTAACTAATATATGATTATAAAGACTGTAAGACCGATAAAAATATTTATTAATTTAATTCAGAACAGTCGACATAAGTACAATTTTTTAAATTAAATTTGACAATACAAATAATAAAAATTGGTTTAAGAATCTAACTGACAGGGAAATACCAAATGAAGTAGTAAACATCATGTCTAAAGGTGCCAAACAAGGAATATTATATTTTAAAAATAATCTCCTGATCAAATAAATCATCGTGGAGGTTGAAAGTAATCTTTTTGGTTTAACTGATGAATTAAAAAAGGGATGTAGAGCATCTTTGGTTAATGTCATTAGTAATTTTAAAAGAGAAAATAAATTGGTAATTTTTTAAATAATAATTTTATACATGAATTAATTATCGTGAAGAATTTTTTGAGAAATAACCGTAATATAATCTTCCAAAAGGCCGACAAAGTTATGTAACTGTAGCTTCCAATAAAATTGATTACATAAATAGTATAAATAATATATTAAATGATGATAGTACATATTTGAAAATTGGTAATCCACACATCATTAAGCTACAAAATAATTTGAAAGAATTATTAAATAATTGGAAAATAAATGAATATATAAATGATACTACATATAAATATTTAAAATGTGAAAATGGTACTGTAGCAAAATGTTATGGGCTTCCCAAGATTCATAGAGAAAAACTGACATTTAGAATAATAATATCTTCTTTAAATTTCCCAACTTATAATATTGTCAGATTTTTATCTAATATTTTGGTTAAGATAGTTGGAAAAACTAGTTCTTATATTAAGGATAGTTAGTGTTTTTACAATGAAATGAAAGATATTATTATTCCGAAAGACTACAGGATGATTTCATTGGACGTGGTATCTTTGTTTACAAATGTACCTTTAGTATTGTTAAATGATGTTATACAAGAAAAATGGCATGAAATTAATTTACATATAAAATTAACAATGAATGAATTTATTAAAGCAATTAATTTAGTTTTTAATAACACAATTTTTTCGTTCGATAATAAATTTTATGAACAAAAATACGGATGTCCAATGGGGTCTTTGACACCGGTTATAACCAATTTAGTTATGGAAAAATTAGAAAATATTGCTTTGTCAAAATTGGTTTATGATGATATTTAAAAGATATGTTGATGATATCTTTACAATTATTTCAGAAGTTTTTGTGGATGAAATGGTGGATGTTTTTAATTCTGTACATGACAGAATTAAATTTACAAGGGATATTGAAGTGAATAATCATTTGAGTTTTCTGGACATTTTTTTTTTTTTTTTTTTTTTTTTTTTTGGGAGGAGGAGAAAAATCCTTTATGGATCCCGGAGACCGGTCCCCGGGGATGTAGGACTCACCTGTGAAGGGCATACCCACTAAAAAACTACCTCCTCGCAAAAACTACGCCATGCCCCATTCTAGGGCCCTTGCATTAAAGTCACCTGCCATTACCAGCTCACCTTTCATTTCTCTGACGGTGTCTTCCAGGTCATCTAATATGACCTGGTAGTCACCTATGGCTTGGTTTGGTGTAAGATAGCAACTCACATACGTGATGTGATTGCATGTTACCCAAACATAGCCATTTCCAGATCCATGATCCTCTACTTTTGTTTTTCGTGGGTCAGGAATCCAAATGGCTGCCGTTCCATAGTTATCGGTGAACCAACCTACTCCTTCTCTGTTCCGATACTGTTCGCTGATAATTAATATATCAGCATCAGTATCGTGGCAAAGCCGAAGAAGGAGGTGATCAGCTGTCCTGCTGCGATTAATATTCCCTTGCAGAATTACAACCATTTAGCCTTTTTTGAGAGAGCCTCGCGAAAAGTCGGACAGGCGCCGGAACCGGCAACGTGCCGGCGTCCCTCCGATTTCGCTTCACCTTTACAGAGAAAGCATTCGGGTTCTGTGGTGCAAGACGCAACCTTGTGTTCTCTCTGTCCGCAACGATAACAACAGGCGCTACGATCAGGGCCTTTACAGCTATGGCTCCGGTGGCCATATCCTAGGCACCTGTAGCACCTCGTCCTGTATCCTAGGCACCTGCAGCTCGCCACAATAATCTGGCAGTTTACTTTTGAGGGCCTCACACACCTCATCCTCCGTCACGCAGCAGTCCAGGTCTCTAACCTCTAGACTTCCTCTAGGGGTCAGCTCCCTGACACAGCCACTCTGGCCAGTTGCTTCCTTGAGCACTTCAGCGAGTGCCTTTCGACCTTCGGGTTTGGTATGTCTGAGTTCAATCAGCACCTCCCCCGATTTGGTTTTCCGGACGGTCCTCACATCCGCGCCCAAGTCCTCCGGTTTGACCGCTCTGATGGATCTCATCACCTCAGCGTAGGATTTCCCCTGCGCTGGTTTGATGGCGATCGCATCGAGCTTTGGCCTTTTTTTTCAATTTCTGTGCTTATTGCTTTCTTTTTTGGATGCTGAGGTTGTTCCTTAGTATTCTGCACACTTTGCTTCTTCTTACTGTTCTTTTTTTTTGTTTTAACTTCTTGCCACCCTTCTTTTTTGTCCTCCTATTCTCCCCTTTTTTTTCTCCTTAGTAAGGGAAATATCCGGGGGACTTGATGCTGGTCTCTTCGGGGTTATCTCTTCTCTCTTCTGTCTAGTTGTTGGCAGGAGGCTCCCCGGTACCTTCTTCCCTTGTATTTTGTGCTGAAGAGCATCTACGAGCTCTTCAGCTTTTGGAAGGCCATCCTTGATATCTTTTTTGATGTTTGGTTGGCTCTTCATTGCTTTGATCATGTCCTTGAGCAGCCGAGCAAGTTGGGGAATAATCTCCAGTTCACTCGTCCGCTCAACAGACTTAATCCCGGCCTCAGCCGGCTGTCCCTCCTCCACTCCAAGGTAACTCTTTTGTTGCTTTTGGCAATCCATAATGTTATTAATGACATTAATGTCATTAAATGTAATAATAATAAAGTGAAGATTAATTGGTACAGAAAATCTACTTGGTCAGGTAGGTTTTTAGATTTTAATTCACACCACCAATTCGGAAACAAAATTGGAGCATTGAAAGGTGTCATTGACAGAGCAATTAAATTGTCACATAAAGATTTTAGACAAAATAATTTACAGATAGTAAGAGAAACTTTCATTAATAACGGTTATCCAATTCAATTTATTAATAGATTAATTGCTGAGAGATTGTTTGATATTTATAATACCGAAAATAGACATAGTGCAGGAATTGATGTTAACGGAGGCAAAATTATTGTCTTGCCATATGTTAGAGGATTGTCTGAAAGAATTAAAAGAAATTTTCGGAAATATAACATTCAAATTTTCTTTAAAAATAACAATAATTTAAGTATGTTGTTTAATACTGCAAAGATAGGGATGATTTATGTTTAAAATCTGGAATTGTTTACAAAATTAATTGTATGGATTGTAATAAATACTATATTGGACAAACAGGTAGATATTTAAAAAAGAGAATTTATGAACATAAATATAGTTTACGTAGCTCACATATTACTTCCAGTTTAAAGGAGCATTGTTTAAAGTTTTTACATTCTTTTAATTTTGTGAATGTGGATATTTTAGAAGATGGTATTAATAATAAGTATAAAAGGGAGACTCTTGAAAGTATTCACATTTCCAAGAATCACAATAATGTGAATTTAATGTTAGAATCTAGTAAATTGGACAACGTTTATCTTTCCTTATTAAATTGATTGGTTTTGAACAATTGGTGTAGAGGGGGAATTGAAATTTAATTTGCTAAATTTGGTAGTGGGGATAGCGTATATATAGATTAGAATATAAGGTTTAGTTTGGTCTCTGATGAGGAGCCGTAACCAGCTCGAAATGTTGGACTACGTCTTCAATTCAAGGGTAATGGGGACAGTCAGATTGCACTTTACTAACAAAAAAATTTTTTAGCTAATATTTTATTTCCAGATTAGTCTACGGGGGTGACTGTATAAAAGGACAGTCTGACTGTTTTTTTTTGTTGTGTATTTGACACAGTTTATTTTATTACTAGATTACACTATACACAAAATCACGGAAAGTTTACTCGCGAAATCTGGGCCGATAACCTGTTGAATTTTTATTAAATATAGTAGGTGGAATGTTAAAATAAAGATACACGAAATAATCTTTTAACATGAACATTTATTTCAAACGAGGAAAGAAAAGAGTCTGGTTCAACGAAAGACAACGCAAAACTCACTACAGTACTCGAAATTGAAACTCGGCAAGCTTTGTGAGAAACTTAAAACCTATAAAAATACATCAGGCATCTAAAACGATAAACTCATAAATCATTTGCCGCGCAGGCAGCAAAGACGCAGATCGTAAGAAAACCCAGTGGACACAGATGTTTACATCCTTTTACGATACTCTCCAATATTTAGTTTCAAGTATTTTTTGCTTTATTATTTATAGAAGGCTAAAAATAATTCTACAATTATCTATTATTTTCGATTGATTTAATTGGACTGTAAGACCATTGAAAATATTTATTAATTTGTATATAAACAGTCGACAGAAGCGCAGTAAAGTATTTGAATATTAGCAATTTGAAAAATATAAAAAAATATTCAGAATAAAATTATTATAGATTTTTTAATTATTTATAATTTGTTAGATAGAAAATACAAAATGAAATATCAATTTATTATACTCAAATGATTCGAAAATTATACTAAAAGAAATATTAATGTGTACATAGAATAATCAATACTAAATTTGAATTAATGTATTTTTTAAGAAAATTACTATTTAATATACAAAAATTACTTTTAACAATATATATGCGAGTCCTACAATGGCTCGAACGCTAGAGCGAAGGACTAGTAACTTGTTAATCCGAGTTTAAATTCCGGTCTCGGCTGATTAACACAGACAGCGCTGTAATAATTTACATATGCTTTGTTTACAAACACATCGTAGACCTCCGTCGTTGATTAGCACCGATTTATGGAAGCATAAATAGACCGACGTTAAATATCAAAAAAATAAAAAAAAAACAATATGTATGCATTAGAAATTTCAAAGCAATTATTATGGTTCTGTTCCGAAAGGCCTCCGGTAAGTTGCCGATAAGTAGATACAGAGATAATAATAGTCCGAGAGCCAGCGACATATTTTAGTAATCAATTTATCTTCAGCCGAAAATTAGTTTAAATGATTCCTTTGAATGTGATGAAGAGTGGAGCGATCGTCCGTTGCGGCATCTAATCTGGATGTGGCAACACCAAGCACATAAACTTTGTAAAAATGATAAAAACCAAGTTTTAAGGAATAATTTGGAGTTTACAAAATAATTGTTCAAACAGAAGTTGTAGATCCTATTCAAGTGAATCTTTTATGCTTTACTGTAAAGCTAATAATTACCAAGAAAAACGCAGTTAATAATATGCGTTTTCAGCTAACATAATCATCCCAAGTTACAGTCTATACGTCAGGGATCCACCCCGCTGCTCAGATGATACATGATGTAAGTACTTTTTAATTTGTAAATTTGATCATAAAATTCTAGTTTTAAAGCAAAAACATATGGCATGTAAAAAATTTATTGTAGGCAGATCCCCAAATTTTGTTTAAAACAATATTTAACAAACTCTCTACTGTATTATATATCGTAATTTATATGTTATTATATACAATGTTTTTAATGCTTTTCACCATAAAATTTGGAGAACTTTGCCTATAACATTCATTTTTCTAATTTGATTATCACAAATATATTTAAGTTAGAAAAAGAATACATACAGTCTTTTTAATTTATTAGAAATACATTTTCCTATTATAATATGTTAGAGTAGCTTGGAAGGTGCTGTATGTAAAAGTGGTTTCAAACTTACAAAAAAATTTTACACTCATATTATACTCTGTCAAACAATAATATAACAGATAAATATGACAAAAATTATTCAAATGACAATAAGATTCTGGAAAATTTATTAGGTGATTCCATAACAGTGCACAACGCGAGATTTCTATCGTGTTCCAGGTTCCCCGAAAGCGCGTTCTACAACTGCAGTTTTACCCATCAGTTCCCATTTATCTTCGGAAAATTCTTTTTCCATTTTGTTCTATAATATATATTAGTTTATTTGCAATAATATTTAGGACTCAATTTATCTGGAATTGAAGCTGCAAATTTTAAAGTGCAGTTCGAGCACGCGTTCTCGAATGTACTTTACTCACGAGAGAGAGTAAAGATGAGAGCCCTGATGAGGAGCCGTAGCGAGCTCGAAACGTTGGACAAGTCTTCAATTAGGTAAGGGTGTTGGGGACAGTCAGACTGCACTTTACTAACAAAGAATTTTTTCAGCTAATATTTTATTTTCAGATTAGTCTACGGGGATGAATGTAAACAAGGACAGTCTGACTATCATTATAATTTTAATTTAATTTTTAATTTAATTTTTATTTTTAATTTTTATTTTTTATTTTATTTTTATTATTTTTTATTTTTTATTATTATTTTTATTTTTTATTTTTATTTTATTTTTATTTTTATTTTAATTTATTTTTGGATGGAATTGATTGGACTGTAAGACCAATAAAAAAATATTTTTTAATTTGTATATGGGCAGTCGACAGAAGTACAATTCAATTGTTTTAAAATATTTATCTGTTATATGATTCTCTAACAGAATGTGATACGAGCGTACATAATTTCTGTAATTTTGCAAGCACTTTTAAATGATTTTATCGCATGCATTATATCAGTATACAAATATCTAATTATTATAAATTAAATAGTCGTGTATATTATTGTAATAATTTATAAAGTTTTCTGGAAATAAATTCTGTAAAATTTAAAGAAATAAACTATATGTATATAAATATATCACTACCATACTTCCATATAACAAATTTCCTTCACCGTTATTGTATTTTAGTATTTTTGATTTATTTGTAATGAAAAATTTATGACAATTAGGAAAAGGTTTTTACAAAGAATTTTTGGAGCTTTGGAACATTAATATTATACATCAAATTGCCCGAATTAATACTGAAATAGTGAAAATCATTAAAAACTTTGTATATAATAATAAACTAATGATAGTATATGAAACATTAGAGTTTATTAAAAATGATTTTAAACAAAATTTGGAGATCTACCGAAAAGAAATTTATTACATTCGGTATATTTTCGCTTTAAAACTATAATTTTATGAGCAAAATTTAAAGTTAAAAGGTACTTGTACCTTGTATGATCTGAGTGGCGAGGTAGATCCGAGACGTATCGACTATGATTTGGGTCGATAGCAGCTCTAAATGTTCATAATTAATTGCGTTTTTCTTTATAATTATTAGCTTTAGAGAAAAAATGGATGAAACATAAAAAAGTTGTTTCAATAGAATCTACAACTTTTGCTTGAACAATTTTTTTCTAAACTCAAAATTATTTCATAAAACCTGATTTTTTATCAATTTTTTAACATTTTAACGAAGTTTGGGTGCCTGGCGTTGCCACATCCAGATTAATTGAAGCAGCGGACGATCACTACGTTTTAGAGAACATTGAAACGAATCATTTAAACTAAGTTTCGGCCGAGGATAAATATATGACATAAAAATGTCGCTGGCTGCCGGACTATAAGGAGAGATTGCTGATGCCATATCTGAAAAGCTCGATGATTTTCGAGCACCGGGAACATGCGCCCTCCATAGGGCCAACTGCTACACTAACGCGCCGACGCGACGTCACAGCTAAGTCAGCCTAAATTAGTGTGCGTATTTGTCTACATCACGAGATGTGATGTAGGCAATAAATATATATATATATATATATATATATAGCTGTACACTTCTGTTCAATGCGACGTTGCTGTTTCCGGTGGAATCATACGGAGACGAAGCCAAAACATATCTATTATGCGCACGGGCATGAGAAAGCAATTCAGACCCAAACTCCGATGCCAGCTTCATAATGCAGACGAATTTTTGATTCTGCAGAAAATCAAGACTTTCCTTCCCTCCATTGTAGAAATTTCAAATCGAGTCTTATGATTTTGTGCTAAAATGGATATTTTTTAATTAGTTTAAAAAATGTATTTTTAATATTTTATGCTTATATAATATTATAGAAACTGAAAGAGGAAATTCTTTAATTGTTTCAAATATCAAAAATATAAATAATAATATAAACCAAAAATTAAAAAGTTAAACAGTTATACATTTTCTCGATTATAACTACAAGATATACAAAAATTATAAATAAATAAGATTTATATTCTGCAACGTTTTGCAATAGGATAGGGTTTGAATTTTTGTATTTTCTACAATATGCATATCAATAAGAAAATGTATAAGTATTTTAAATAATTATAAGTTATGACACGAGCTTAAACATATTTTACAAAACTACGAGTATTATGTAAATTTTAATGTTAACGTTGTTGACCAACCCATGTCTCTGATATTAAATATTAAATATAATTCATACATTATTCCTAGTTTCCTTCACATTCAAACAGCATACTTTTCATTTATATTTATTTTAATCGACTCTGTATTTTTGCTTATTGACATTTTAAACAATTCGTGTAATTCCGATTTCACACAAAGATTTGTTTAAGGAATAGAGTAATTTTCTGGATAAACTAATAACGAAGTTATTCTGTTTGTTTATTAATAATATTACAGTGATTGTGAACATAACCTCACCTATGATGAAACTATCTATTGAAGAAGTTGTTAAAAATACATTATTTGAATTACTTATGCATATTATAGAGTAATTACAATAATGTATTTTATTCTGAAAATTATAGTATAAAATTTTAAAGAACATATAATAAATTGTTTATATTTATTATTTAATATATATAATTGAATACTGAGTTGTTTCGAAAAAATTGTCAGATTTATATAAAAAACTGATAAAAATTCTAGATAGATAGATTACATATAGATTTTGAGTTGCTTGGTTACTAATATTATAGAAATTGATACCAAAAAAAGGTTTTGGAACAAATTGAATAAAAAAATATAGATCATATCAAAATATAATACTTATTTTCCATGCAAATTTTCTCTAAAAAAAAAAATAAAACCGAATACGAATTTTTAATTTTTTTAACTAATTTTTTTCTGAGATTTTTTTCTTATGTTTATTTCAACTGGTTTGATTTTTATCAAATTTTTGTTTATTTCACAAATTTTTTTCCACTCAATTTTTTTTCTGCAATTTATTTTTCAAGCGATCTTTTTGTATTCGATTTGAGTTTTTTTTTTTTTTTTGAGAAATATTGCATGGGAAATCAGTATTATATTTTGATATGATCTATATTTTTTATTAAATTTGTTCCAAAACCTTTTTTGCTAATACTAATTAATCAATCAAATGATTACTATTTTCAATTTGTGCAAAAGTCAGATTTTCGCTTATATATGATTTAAAAATTATTTTCAAAGTTCTAGAATTTTTAATTTAGAATATTAAAACAATTTTATAAATTTATATATATATATATATATATATATATATATATATATATATATATATATATAAATGAATGTATGTGTGTTTGTTTGTCCTGGATAAACTCCGAAACTACTGAACCAATCGCGTTCAAAATTTAACCACGTCTTCTACACAGTCAGGAATAGGTCATAGGCTATTTTTTGTCAAATTCGACAAAAATATAAAAAATTGGCAAATTAGGTAATCACTTTAACAACGATTTGTAATGTATATACTATAGACACACTGCTGCGCTAGGCCCTGCACAGCATCGAAGCAGATGGTCAGGTCAGAGAGAGAGAGAGAGAGAGAGAGAGAACGAGAGGTATAGAGCGCACGGACGCGCATGCTATAGGCAGCTATAAATAACTGCAATACCCACTAATCCGGTAATGTACGTTAAACCCTTGGGTTCCTCTTCTCCCCCCTCCCGCCACCCTAGACAAGGTTGCTAAATGATATATATATATTTAATTTTCCCAAGAAAACATTTGAGTAAAGGTCCTTTTATATATATATATATATATATATATATATATATATATATCTTGCAATGGGAATTGCAGCAACTACAACCTGAAAATGAAAATAATAATAAATAAAGATAAAAGTAAAATTAGCGAGAAAAGTTATAGGGATGCAGTTAACAAATAGAAGGTATTCGCATAGAAGGAGGGGAAGATAAAAGAAGAAAATAAAAGATAAAATGATGCAGGCAGAGAAATAAAGAAGAGTTAAAAATACATATATATATATATAGAGAGAGAGAGAGAGAGAGAGAGAGAAAGAGAGAGGACATAACCTCGAAACGAAGAAAAGTTGGAGGAAATTGTAACGCAGACGCGAGTGGAGATACTAAACTAAAGTGATAAAATAAAAAAAAAGAAACAAGCATACGTGGCAAAGGTCCAAAAGCCATGTAGACACTGCAAGCGGGAAGTGGAAGATTTGAAGACACATGGCCGCACCAGGTTAAGTGCAACATACTGGACGCCGCATGGGCCGCTGCTCGAACGAACGCAAAGAAGCCGCACACAGAAAAGGAAGCAGCAACGACAATCGAGCTCAACAATGTCAGCTCAACAAGCAGGTAGGGCGCGTGGAGACGCTGAAAAACACAACGAGATTAGTGAGAGTCGGAGAGACACAGCGTGCGACGTCCGCACTGCAGACGACCGCACTGGAAGTAGCAGCCAGCGTGAAGACGGAAGTCGCTGCGGAGAAGGAGCGGCCAACAGCGCCACCGCTCTTAGCGGCGCCGCACCGAACTACCGACGGGGA